>OX104060.1:3326364-3387117 GCA_944474145.2 Dicrocoelium dendriticum
GGCAAGCATGTTGTATTCTTGACCTTTTTGTTCAAGCTTTGTATTCATAATATGATCATGCCTGTAAAGAATTGCCTCGCGTTTTCAAGAACAAAATTTTATTTCCTTTTAATTTCTGGACGCCTCCTCATGGCGACAGCTAGGTGAAAGTTGGGTAATGTCCTTCATCTGTCTAAGAGGCAGGACTGCAATCCGAATGAGTCAGTGAACTGACCATGTGTTATACCCGCTGCATTTCGGGTCAGCATTTATTCGACGATTTTGGCTGTGGACTTAAGTCCTTCTCCTGTCAGATGTGGACTCCCAGCCATTATATTCGGAGGTTAGGAAGTGGTCGACGGCGCAATTCCCGTAAAACTTAGTAATAGAAAACAACAAGTCTACGCGTTTTAAGCTCATCGCTTGACTGGCGCTACAATTTTTCTCTGAAGATGGCAGGACACATCCGACTGTTCAATGGTATCTTATCGCTTGACCTGAGCCAGGCATCCCCTTATCAATTTGGCGCAAATCCGCCAAAACCCTCCTGCGTTTGGCCGTGGTCTTAGGTGCGTGTTCTGCTACGGTGGCAAAATATATGTGAACGGTTTCAGAAGAATTTCAATGATGCGGTTGATTGACATCAAGCGGATCCCAATCTGTCACTGCAACCACATTCCCGAGATGGATCTACCGTCCACTGCCTTGTTGGTCAGGCTGTTTAGCCAAAAGCTCCGGGTGGAGTCCACCAAGCAAACCTCCGAAGCACTTCCTCCACCTTGCGCGCAATTGCCTACCATTACAATCATATACCTCCGCGTGCTGGAACGTGTACACACAACTGAACCGGAAATGGAGTGAGCGCCCCGAGTGAGGCACTGCAATGGTCGTGATTGTCACTGTTAAGTTAGCGGCATATGCACGTTGCGTATCCGATACATTTCATTTACAACTTTAGGTGATTTTCTGTTACTTGAAATACAAATACTGGCTGCGCTTGGAGTTCATATTGACAAGGCGCCTACCTGTCTCTTACTCACTTCCTCCTCCATATTGGCTCCAGGATATTGTTGGACGTAACTGGAGTGAACAGAGTGCTCCGTTCTTGCGCTCCTGCTAGGCTTGAACAGTGGAGCGGATTGGGTCCAGCCACAGCCTTGTGTGCTTTTGATTCTAAATTAGAGCGTCATTGTGCTTGCATCTAAATGAGTGTGGGCCCGCTAATTGGTAGTCAGGTAACTCCTATCCGCATGTATCCCTGTCCTATTCTTACGCGTTTCCACTGGGTATGGGAGGCGTGAATGGAGCTGTGGGTGGTGCAGCTCAAACCACCCATGCTCCCTCTGTAGGCGTAGATGTCCTGTGTCGGTCCGTAGGAGCCGCGGTGTCAGCCAACTCCGGAACTGGATGCTACCAATCATGTTTAGCCGGTAATTCAAGCAAAATATTACGGCCATCAATCCATAAACATAATCATCATAAATATTAAATTTATCAATATTATCTTCGAGCGCACATATCCACTTCAACTAGAGTAATTCGATAGCTTTCTCCCAAGTACATGTTTACTCTTTTCCTATTGACAAGAGCGAAGTACAACCACTGTGCGTCAACGTAACGTGCAGTGTTACAGATGATGATGTGTAATCTCCATTGGGATCAGATTCACATTGAACTAAATCTGGGCACTGAATGTAATTGCGACCGGATCCGAATTGGAGAGCTTCAGTGATGTTGGGTGTAAGCGACGGATTCGCTTGCTAATGGCTTCTAGTAAAAGGGCATGAGTTTTGCAGACGGTTATAATTTTGTTGTTTGGTTAAACGTGATCGCGAATGTAAACGCAATTTCTTCCGAAAATGCGGATAGCGCTTCGTAATGGGTAGTAGAATGCATTCGTTCAAGAATCATATTATCTTAACAAATGTAATCAAACGGTATATTCACGGCATCGCTGCAACCCAACAGACCACACGCATCTAGCCCAGCAACCGTGAATTTTTTGCTAGTAGCCTCCAGATCCAAATGGTACTGACTCAGACACAGTTCTGAACCCGGTTAAGTATTATGGTAAAGGAGAATGCTTGATGACTGGTATTTACACGCTTTTTGAATCGTTCATTTCACAGCGGAGGTCGGTTTGGCAGTAACTAAAAACCCCAACCACTCCCAGTTCTATCCTTTCGAAGTGACGACGTTCTGGGCGGAGTAATGGCAAATTGGGTCAAATCATGGCTGATTTACGCTACTCCGATCCAGTTATTCTCTGATTTTTTCTCGTTTACCTACATGAAGTTGGGCGCTAGTTTACAAGCAGGGCAGATTTTTTGGCATATCTTGAATCAAAAATAGGGATAGTGCTAGCCACTGTTGGTTCAGCCACTAGCGGCTTTTGGAATGATATTCACCTATGCGATTCGGTTGAGTTACATTGATGCAAGTCAATTCCATGTCATGGACGGTCGTCAGTAATTCAATTTACCACGTCGAAGGTTGCGGTTACCATTAGTTCAGTCCTTTCGCACAACTAGAAGATGGAAAAGTTTACATAGTTGGCTGCCGTACTGATTTCCAAACTGATCATTTATCTAGCCCCATCATCAATGTGCAGCTGTTCAGCCCCAATGGGATAAAAATTTTGCTCCAGTCGAAATACAGACCGGAATACGCGCTTCTAAACATGATGCATGTATCGTGCGAATCTCTCCTCAGAGCCACGCATGAAGGCATCCAATTCCAATTAAAAATGACCGAGAGTGAAATTTGACTCCAGTACGTCTTGCTTCCGGAACGGATAATGCGAAGAGCAACCGAATCTTGAGGTAGCAGCAACCTTCCCCATAAGTAGTAAAACCTGAACTTCATCCAACCAATGTGAAGCGGTTCAAACTTCAGTGCAGCCTGCCGAACTCAAAAGATCGGCGAAGAGTCGCACATGACACTCGCATTCTAATTTACGCATCTGACATTCGGAGCACATTCATGTGTGTATTATAATGCTTAGGCCCTCTTCAACAAATTATCCTTTCTGTAATCTCGTCCAGTCTCGTTGTCTAGGTAGATAAAGAAAACGAAGAGTTGGATGAATTAGCAAATCACTGATACGTATAAGGCTCAACTAGGTCGGTGTAGAAGAGTAGTTAAGGTGTTTCTATACCATGACGTTAAGGTATATCTCCAGGTCGTTGAATACCCAGGGATTTTTAAATGTACCCATTTGGTGACGCCTGCAACTAAGACGTGGTGACACACACTTGCTTGCCTCCATAAACCGTTCTCCCATGTCCGCTATTGAAATAAGCGTTGTGGATTGTACACATAAATTAACCGGTCATCTACCAAGCCTTCTTAAATGTTGAGTTCCCGATGGGTTCCAAATATGTTCCAAGATATCAAGAACTACCATCCAGTTTCTGCAATGAAAACCTTTCGGACTCAGCCTAACGCTCAATTTCTCCTTGTGAGGAACATCAAGTTGCATGCTGTAGGTTTTCCGACATCTACAGGTAAGCAGTTTTAGGCTGAACCACAAATATTAGTCTCTGGCCTAGCACCTCAATTATACGAAAATTCCCTTACAACATTTCGAAAAGGGAAGTGGTCGGTACTTCTGTACCGACTAATTAGAAACTTATGATCAACAGAATAACATGGGGTAGCACAGGGAAGCTCAGTAATAATGCACAACCTTTGCTATGCAGAACACAGTTCAACGACGAATTCAAAGAGGTTCATATGGAAACACATCACAGTATTGAACACGACCTCATCAAGAGGACTGATTGGTCATTTCAGCACAACATCCCCTGATGTCGCAAGAGAGGTTTCGTCAACCAGTTCAGTGCTCTAGTAACAACCGCATCATAGACAATATACCTTAGGCCAATTAAGGGTCCTTCTTACTGAGGATTATTAAGGAGAAAACAAATGACTCAGAGTAGTACAATCTAGAAAGCATGCAAAATAGATTCAAACGCTGAAAACTGGAAAGCTTTTATGGCCGAGGGTAACAACTTTGTTAAACTTGTCCTCGAAAACCTATTGAAGCACTCACAGGATTTGGCGAAACAGTTCTAGTCAAATCCTAAGCGGCTTCACAGGCATTTTTACAAACTTCGCAAAGTACAGCGTAGTATCCCGTCCCAAAACGCTACGCGTAGGCTAGCGCGAATTGCCCTATAATCAGCAAATGCATCCAGACAACAGTGTCTTTTGCCTTACAAAACGCACCATTACTTCATAATATCGTATCACATCGCCACCGTGACTTTGCCAAACCCTTTCTCATGCATGTGCTGAAGCGACTGATAAAACTAGGACATTACAGCTCACCCGTTTCTGATGATATGTGACCTAAGTCAATGTAGGTCGCTGTCACGAGCATACCTAAATCGTTAACTCAGTTTTCAGCTCTGTCTCGACGTGAGACGGGTTCTAACTAAGAGGAAACATGGAATAATCATCTCAATTTACAAGGAAAACATTCGTGATATACCTACAAATGGTTACATGAATACCCTACTTCCTGTACGGGTACAATCAGGGTGTCTGTCTTTTCCGATGCACTCATAGGATGTTTAGAAAGGCAGAATATTATTGTAACGGAGCGGTATGATTTCCGCTAACCTCAAGTGTAAAAGCTACTTATCGGAATGCTTTGCCAGTTGTACGGAATCTGTCGATGTTGGGAGTGAAGCTGACGTGGGCTTTTGCTTTTCCAGATCAACGCAACATTCTGTACGAGCTTTAGAGCTATGCAATAGTTGACCAAGTCTTAGTTTTAATGTATTATTCCTTTCCAACGACAATCAAATGTGAGGGTTGTAAGATATTCTCCGAACCAATGGAAGAGTACTGTGTCTTGACCCATGGATCGTTACTAGGACCTCGTCTATTCTCAGTGTTCAGTAACGTGCTCGCGGGAGAGTTAATGTCGAACCTTTTGCTTTTTGCGGATGATCACAAGATTTGACGGGAAATCAAGCGACTGAATGACCACAGATTCCTGAGAGGTCAAATCGACAGGACTTGCGAGTGCTCGGAGCAAAAAGTGCTTGATTTTAACCCTGTCAGGTGTGGAATGATGAGGGTGCGCCAATAAAGCATCTACGAATATCACAGATGTGATGAAGTTCTGCGGCGCAGTTTGCATGACAGCAGTCTTAAAGCGCACGTGAACAACTTTCTCGGATCTCAAAGACGGAAACGCAAAGCAGTGAAAATGCCAGTCAAAACTTTGCTCACTACGAATGGCGTTTGCTTGTCGTGATCCTACCCAAATCTCGCAAATGCGCAAGGTTTACGTGAGGCCACATGTGGAATATGGTATCTAGGTGTGGCACCAATAAACTATGCGAAGTTACCGCTTCTCAGAATCAACAGCGGAAGGGGAAAATATGTTAGGTGATTGCTCCCTCCTGGCAGTTAACACTGAGGACACTAGGAGTCTTAAGCAAAAACCTCGGATTACACGAGAGGATTACATATTTGTTTATTAGATCTTTGATGAGTCTAAACAGTTATGATGATCGTTATTCAATTTCAGCAAAACCAGTCACTCAGCTTCCGCCGATTGATGTAAGCCACACAATACAGCCAGTTTGAAGGCTCTAGAAATGTTTCCTCCATCCGTGCGTCCCTGCCGTGGAACTTAGTTAGCATTCTTTCATATCTGCTCTTACGCTGACCGAATTCAAAACCTGACTCCATGACGCATTACATCACCTGTAGTACAGGATAAAATATAAACTGACTGTAGACGGGACAAAACATCCAAATAATGTATACATGTGATTACTTTCCGTAAGTCCACCAAAATGCGATTTTAGGCATACCATAATGTTATGGCTCACTCTTCTCACGCAGAATTCGTTAGGCAGTTGCTCTTTTCATCCACTATAAATCCATTATTCCACTGGTGTAATAGCAAGTAGTGGACTTGTCCCTGCTACTTGCAAAACGTTTTCTCTCGCTAGCCTTAAAGAAAAGCGGTACAATTAGCTCAATCCAATGCACAATTTTATCACTTCTGGATCTAGAAGCATGCAGAACTACGCGATGCAGTCCAAACAATCGATGACAAAAGGTCAGCAAGCAAGGATGTGACAACCCGAGTGATAGGGAATTTCACTGTGGCTTCCCTCATAGGTCGGTTTGAGGATCATGTCTAATCTCAGTGCTCATTTACGTGCTCTCGGGAGAGTTAATTTCGAACCTTCTGCTCTTTGAGAATGATCTCAAGATTTGATGGGAAGTCACGCAAGTGGACGATCACAGAGTCCTGAGAAGTAATATCGACAAGTCTTGCGATTACTCGAAGCCAATACGCTTGAGTTTAACACTGTCAAGTGTAGAAGGATGTGCGTAGACAATAAAACACCCATGAATATCGCAGGCGTGATTAATTTCTGCAAAGCTGCTCGCATGACAACAGTCTTGATCTGCGCGCGCACGACGTTCTCGGATCTCAAACAAAGATTCATAAAGCAGTAGAAAAGCCGGTCAACTCTTGTGCACACTACGGATTGTGTTTGCTTATGGTAAACCTACACTTTTCTCGCAAATGCTCAATGTTTACGTGAGGCGTTTACGTGACACGATTTTAAGTACACATTAATTTTTTGTCTCACTGTTTTCCCACGGAAACTCTTAGATAGTTACTTTTTTATCCTTGATAAAACCATTATTCCAATTGTCCATAGCTAACCGTTGACCTGTCCCTGCTACTTACAAAAGGATTTCGATAGCTAGCCTTACAAAAGTTCGGTGCCACTAGCTTAATCCAATGCACAATCTTATCAACTCTGGATATGGAGGAATGCCAAGCTACTCGTTATAGGCCAACCAATCGAGGACAAACGGTAGACAAGCAAGGATGAACATGACCAGAGGCCAAGAGAGTAAATCATTGATGCGCCATGTGCATTCGCTTAGCCTTTCGAGAACCGAGCATACCGGCTGAATGCATCGTGATGTAATCATTAAAACAGGCAGTGATGATTTCACGGACGCTATGGAAACATAATAATGTTGCGTTGTTCCTTTTTCGAGACACATTGCTCTGCATGAGTCATGCAAAACGTTTCGTTTCGAGGGTTTGGCAAAGCAGTATGTGCAATATGACCACCATTTTGGTTTCAAAGAGGCAATTGAGGCACTCCTAATAGAGTTTAAGCTGCTTGTCATCATAATGCGATCTATCGATTTGTGGTCAATTTTGTTATGTTTGCAAACCTGGTCGCTCACAGCTTTCGTCTCTCTAGAGTTGCAACTTGGTCGCATCCACGTGAAACAACCTTTCGAGGAATCTGATGAGCGCAATAATTGTTCACGGGTTCAACAATAACATCACCATTTTATGTACAACTGACCTGGATGTGCTTCAAATTGTTTCAACCTCTACTGAGAGATGACTACTGATTTCTTGTTATCTCAACTCGTGGGTATGTTGGCCCAGTGCATACTAGATCATTACATAGAGTAGGCAAAGCGTAACAAGGCACGTTTGAATTTTTGAGAGAAGCTGTATTCCAACACTAGCTTCTACCTGTTGGATGGTGTGCTGAGCAAAACAAGCTAAACAGCTGATGCGGGGAACATGGTTTCGCCTAACGGTACTATAATATAGATGCGCATGCTGACGGAGATGAGAGTGAACTTTGATTCTACAAAATTAGTCTTTGATACACCGTTGTGCAAAGCAAATGGAACCAAACGGCCAAAACAACATGTGATCAGTTGCTTTCGGTAGTTTGGCTTCGGGCAAACCTGACAAATATTCACGTGGTGAAACAAAGCACACGTTTTCTTTAACTGACCTTAAGATGAAGTAAAAGTGTAGGCAAAGTTTTACTATGGAATGCCACGGTTTAATCCACTCTACTTTCGTTGTGAAATAGACTGCCGCTGTATTCAGGCTGTTTTGGCGTTCCAATACAATTTGAGAGGCTTCACTGAATCAATGACCACAGTACACTCAAAGATTTTAGGCTAGTGACTTCCTTAGCTTCACTTCTTCTACTTCATATTTTAATGTAGCATGTTTAATGGGTTATTTCTGTATGACTTACTGCTTCGTTCTCATCGGAACTCACGTTTCAATTAGTTCTACAGACGACATTCCTTCCGAAACACAGATTGCATTAAAGAGCAATGTGAACATTAGCCGCGGACAGACGAATTTCAATACTATAACGATACACAAAATTATCCCAGTTTCTGGCACTAAATTATGGATGCAACCAAGAAGTCTCGAAACTGCTGAATTAGACCTTATGCGTGATACGAAAGAATGATTAATAAGAAACATGCGACGCTTTAGAAAGAACCACCGGTCTTCTTCAGTTAAGAGTCATCGTGCCCTGAAAATACTCTTAATATCCATATAGCGATTACCTCCATCTTTGAGGATTACATGCACCTAGAAAACGACTCTATAACTTCCTGCCTGAAATCCACAACAACCTTATTACAGATTGTGGAAATTTCTCTTTCCTATAAAATGGGCTGATTTGTACACTGACACACCATATGGAAGCTTCGTTGCCACACGACCGCCATCTGACTCGTGTGGGCTGGGCCCACCGTCAGGTTGCCAACACCTACGCGGTTTCGGACTACTGACCTCCGAATTCCAAGGCACACGGGTAGTCCTGTTGGATACCTACCGGCGCTAACCTCAATTTATACACACGTGGGATTTCCATCATATGATCAATTGAGCTGCACTCCGAGAGCACCACATTCACCATCATTATAATGAGCGATCTAGACTAACTGTTAGATTTGTCGACCGAGTTTACGTTTTCGTTATAATCGGTAAAATGTCTCTCTATATCATTGAAATCCATATGTTGACATTTATGCTACATTTCTTACGTTGTCAACAAATTCAGTTATCTTAGATTGTAGATGCGGCCGTAGGGATAATCCTGCATTTTGACCTTTCTCAGACCTACTGATTAATCTCAGCCAACACATATCCTAATATTAGTGAACTGTAGTTATGTCCAGCATCATGGCAAACTTAATTAGCATCTAAAACACTGAGGATTTACAACCACCTCACTTTGAGATTTTGCAAACCATCCTGTTTGGCTCCACTTCGTTCAGTATGTCACACTAAATCTGATCTTCCAGAAGTCTTCACTATGTTCCTAGCCTAACAACGCAACGCCAGTAGCCAAAACACCCAAATCGTTGAGCACTTGATCACCATCCATCACATGTATGCGTTTACCCGGATTAGTCAACTTGGTGACGTGAGCTGCATCCATGTTTCGTGCAGCTATGGAAATACGTGCTGCTACTGGGATCTGGATAGGAAATCATTTTGCGCGGTGCTTTTGCGTGCCATCTAACAGTTTTTCGACTGTTTATAGCTAGTCTGTGTGTTAGTGTTCCTTTAGGGAGCATAAGAAAAATTTCAAACAAATAGCCAGGTAGCAGTAATTCTCCGGTTAAGTGATTACACTCCGACAGCCTCTATGCCAACGGACAATGTAATTATATCGTTATATGGGTAACAAACTCGAGTTTGCTAAGTACCACACAAATGTTAGGATAAGATCCACCCACTTGAAAGATGGAAACGGGTAAATGTTCTCCGCGTAACGTTCATACGTATGCATGCCTAATTGAGTCGGATTTGATTATGTGAGCAAATGCTGATGGGTGAAGAGTTTATCAAGTAACTCCGTCCTCGAAAATTACGGCAAATCATGCTCCACTGTTTATTTGCCTGCTTGTTCGGATTTCTCAGGTTGGTCAGAAATATAAGTTGATCCTATCTGCGCTTTCTATAATTTGTTGGATTTCTATCACCCTTTGTTTCTTCCATCGCAATTAGAAAATAACATGACTACTTAGCTTCTCTCTCTCAGAATATTTAGCTACATCTAAAAGCAGTGTTTCCGCTTCACTCTAGATCGTTCCACAGTACCGCGCTACATGCTATGGCCTCATAATCTCCATACATGTAATCAGTTTTGCTCCCGAATATAACTTTGTTCTGACGTTATCATGCGGTGTTTTTCATTTGTTTCAACACTCGCTGTTTTCCCTATATCCCAATTCACACATAAACTTTTCTATTTACATCTCGAACAACCTCCTCGTTTTGCCAGCTAGGTGGTCCGGGATTGTTCCTTCCCCGTCCGTCGTTCAACGTTAATGTTCCACAACGTTGTGGGTGTTCACCAATCAAGCGTTCCCTTCATAAAAGTGTACTGCTTTCAGATAACAACACTGTTCATGTAGTGCAATACGCAAGCTAGGCACCTGCTTGTGAACAGACGGGCCAAAAGCGCCGTCCAGACATTGATTAGAAATGCCAGATATCTTTAGACACACCGTAAGCTTCCTTTCTCAAATGAATCACTTTTTCAGCGATGGAGCGCGAGGGTACACTCCATTGGTTGCATTTATGAAATCTGAGTTATGCAAATTCGCTTATGATCGGCGCGTGTCTATTCTTCGATTATATGGGAGTGCGGAGTTAATGCAGCCAAGACAGCGAGACGATATAACAGCGTAATCTCGGGAATGCACCGTGTCAACGGACTGCATGTGTAAAACTGGTGAAAAGTTCGAAAGCACTGGTAGTGTGTGCAACACCCGAATTACGGTTCGGCCACGTACCACAACAAATGAGTGTTCGGCTAGTGCTGTTATCAGAGAAGTGGCAGAAAGTGCGGAACTCGGCATCCGTACAAGTGCTCACAATTTTAACACCACCCCTTACACAGTGCAGCGGATTTGAAAGGAATAAAATTTTGTCTGTATTGTGCACTTCAAGTCCAACAGTTGAACCCATGCGATCCTGAGTAGCGGCTTGCATTTCGCTGCTAGTTATTGCATCATGTGGCTATTCATTTTATTATTTGCACCGATGAGGCGATATTCCAATTCCACGGAATTAAAAAGCAGCAATTCTAGACGACAGTAAATCCAAGACACTGTCGAGCTTCCGGAGTTAACATATTCCTACGATAATGGTTTGGGCAGGACAAACACTAATATGACTGGTAGGTTACTGTCTTAATCTACTAATGCCATATATCTCCTAGCATCGTCGTACAAAGAAATGCTACAGACCTGCGTACTTCCACAGCTGCAGGCTGAAGGTGTTTTCCAGCACAATTTGGAGGCAACGTGATGGAGCTCATGCCTATTATGTGCAAATGTTGCGGGCTTTTCTGAACGTGGTGTTCGGTCACCGGTGGATCGGTCGCGGAGGTCCAAGCGAGTGGCCTAACCGGTCACCTGATTTGAAGTCATTCGATTTATTCCTATGTGGTTAGATGAAACATGAGTATAGAAGAAAACGACAACTTCATTGAAACAAATGAAAGAATGTGTTGTCAACGAATGTCGCGCCAAGAATACGGAAAATTAGCAAAAATATATGGCCAGTTGACTCAGAGGACTGCTGCACTTAAAACAGAACGCCGGCAGGTACGTTGAGCATCCCCTTCTTTGACGGATATATCACCGTTTTATTTAGTTCACGTTATTATACGTACTTACCGTTAGAACTGAGTGCTATACGATATTTTACACGGGTAAACGATGTATTAGGAGCGTCGGATCAGAATGAAGGTAACGAGCAAAGAATATTCCACAGTGCTTAGATTGATCAATGTATGCGACTTGGTTCATGAAGCCAGCACTTGTCATTCATAATAATCCCTAAGCAAAACGGGGCGGATGCGAAGAAGCTAGCAATATGAGGATAGCCTACTCGGTTTTATATTATTATCTTCTTCTTCATCGGCGTATAGACTCCGGCATGTTATGAATGTTCCTACACAATAACATACCGGTCACTGAACGGAGAAAGAGAAACGGCCCATAGCGTTGTGACGCAGAATTCACCAAGCGTTGGATTGTTCACCCAATAATAGAAAACGCGAGCTGTGTTCTGACCGTCGTAAGACAGGTTAATTTTAACCTACTAATGAGTACAATGACACAGTGAAGAAAAACTCTCCGTCTCCATGGTAATCCTAATTAGTACGAGAGGAACCACAAGTTCAGGCATTTGGCCTATTTAACTAGTCGCAAAACAAATAATGCGAAGCTACTCTCTGAAGGATTGGGATTAAACGCCTCTAATTATACTTGCCCGTCCAGATTTGTAACGGTGGACTCTGTTTCTATGACATGCCAAGTCAATCTTACGTACTTCTGCCAACACTTGGACTGGGCTATGTACTCTTCCATGGTTGGTAAGTACGGTGTAATGCCACAGCGGTATGACCAAAACTGTACTTCGTAAACCATGGTATTTTGGTTGATACAATAGTCATATGTGGAGTGTCAATGCAATAACTCGTTTGTAGACGGCTTACCATTTTGTCGGGGAGCGGTAAGTGTTCCAGAAGCTATTACAATGCGAGACATCTAGTAATATCCCAGCATGTCGGAATGATTTAAGAGCCTTTGTCTCAATCATTTATCTTCTTCGAGCTACGTTGTGCAGTATAATGTATATGCTTAACTACGTGAGGCACAGACCAGCTAAGACTGTCCCATCATAGGTAGAAAGCGAATACAGAATAGCTTCACCAAATTGCTGTACACATACAATTGGGACTCCAATTCCATTGATTCTTGCGCACTTGAATTCGTTTCAAAATTCTTCGGAATCTGCGGCATTTGCAAAACTTTTAAATACGTTTAGGCGGATGGTTGGGAGAATGAAACAGAATAACCAACATTTAGGTGGCGACTGACAATATATATATGGAAAATGTAAGTTAAGAATTTATAACATTGGTAGCTATCAATACTTTATAAATATTGTAGGTGGGTGAGAAGGCACGATAACACGACAGACGGTAAAACTGAGAAATGTATCCATCATGAACCTAATCAATTAGTACTGACGACTTAACTCACACAAGATATAAGATGCGATAACCCAGGTCAAGTGGAATGGCGTATATTTATTTGGTGGATTAATGGCGTCCATCAACATTCCACCCTTTCAGTGGGTCTATGTCTTGCAAGCGATCATGCCTTTCATCTAGCTGTGTAATGGAAAGAAAGCACTAAATGAATGTTATGGAATAAGCTTGCTTATCCAACGCATCAATGTGCGCATGTTTTTTCAATTACTATCATTGGTTCTTTAAGTTAAGTAAGAGCACAGGGAGAAGTTGTTTAGATGAAACAAGATCAAAGATACATCTTATATATCCAACTCATTGATATGCCTATGTTTGCATAGGTCACCAGCAGGCCATCAGTCTGAATAACACGAATAATATAACAGCATAGACTAAGGGAAAATTAGAAATAGATCTCATTTATATAACCTATCGTTGTATCAATATTTCCATAGGCCACCGGTGAGTCATCAGTTTGAGTAATATCGAAGAATCTAACATAGTAGGAGGAAGCAATGCAAGAGAAACCTAAGTTATCTAGAAAAACAAATTCGTGCTAAGTGAACGCTGCTTTTCACATTGTGTCGGCAAGCCATACTCGCCATATTTATCTACAGTTTGATATTACGAATTCCGCAACTACTTACATGTTCTCAGGCCTGTTCTCGTACGACCATTCGTCTGTGCAACTGACACGAAGCAGTTCTTTAAATGTATTAAAATTTAAGTGCTCTTTTAGTTGCAGCTTAAATGTTCGAAGCGAAGACGTACTTCTGATGACCTGAGGTAATCTATTCCATAACGTGGGATATTTGTGTGTGTGAAGCTGTTGTACCGCGAACATGTGTGGCAACGAGGTGCTTTTATCACGTAGTTTTTTTTCTTAGGTCATATGGTGCAGATTCTAGTAAATCCGGCTGACTATAACTTCCGTACCTCACTCAATGTACAATGCTGATTAAAAGGCATAAATTCAGCCTTAACGTTCGAAGCCACAGTGCTTCGATTTTAAACACATAACTTTTATCTTTAGTATTAAGCTTAGAGGTACAGCCAACGACTCTTTTGGTAGTCGACATTTGTGTAGCTAGCTTGCAACCGTGTCGCATTCTTTAATGCTACTCAAGGTGGTGGCACAATATTCTAATGATGTACGGTTTGAATGACAAGAGCTTAACATCGCTTGTTATAGAATAGCGGCCTATAATTCCAATATTCTGTCATGTTTTAGTCACCGTATACTCAAATTTTAGTTATAATGCAACTAACCTAAGTAACGGAGATCGAAGTCTCATATCGATTCACTTAAATGAGTGGAATTCCATACGAAAAATAGCATTAAGGTGAACCAAGCATCCGTAGCATATAATGAAGCAGTTAGGCTTTGAAAATGTCATGGAAGATCCGAGACACCAGTTTTCCAAAGAAACTAGGTTACTTTGGGTCGCAAGTATAAAAGACGAAGATTGACAATCAGTAGCATGCAAACATTTGTATATCATCTGCGAAGAAATAAAGTCTATCACGCATTATTGTAGGAAAAATCATTTGCGTTCGATTTCTCAGGCACACACAATTAATATTATATTATTGTCAGTTTATCAAGTGCCTGAATAATCTCGTTGAGCTTTTCGGTTAATACGGTTACCTCCTTTTCTAAATTGAGGGTTGCAGTAGCAATTTCAGTTATCCCTGATATTTACGTTGAAACACCCAGCTGTGTTTGTTACAGACCGAATACCACGTCATGAAATGTGCTCAGCTCTGACAGGCTTTGTGTTGTTACTGGCCTTCGAATAGTTCATACTTGACAGAAGCATTGATATAAATCGAATTAACTGTATGCTTTATTCCATTAGGCGTAAAACTGCATCTACTGTTGATGCAGGTTAGGCTGAAGATCCAAACAAATGCGGATTGATCTTTACTGTGTTTGTGTGGACCGCCGTCGCTAAACACAAGCAATTCAAAGAATAGTTTGAGTCGTTCTAAGCACGGGAGCCCGAGTAAGTGGGGGGATTATGCAGATAATATGAAAGAAATATCTTGGAACATATTTGGAACCGATCGTGAAGTCATCATTTCATAAAACTTAGTAGACGACCGGTTAATGTATTTAGGGTAATAGACAACGTTTCGCTTTTGAGGCAACAGCTTCATCAGGCCTGAGGAAGCTTTTATGTCAAAAGTGAAACGATGTCTATCACCAAAAGACATTAAGCGATCGTCTACCAAGTTTTCTGAAATGATGAAAAATCTAGGTTAGAGACGGCATTGCCATTTGATCTGTCACACTGAGTCCATTATGTTACAATTTTAGGTGATTGAGACCATCTATCGAAGAACAGAGAAGTGGGTGGAGTTATGTTCACTTTGTGCAGTAATTGGGTTACTTGTGGGAAAGGATTTTTCTGTCATGGTAATTTACTACTCAATTAAACCATAGTGGAAGTTCAAGCATTCACTAACTAAAGGTATAATGTTATGCATTCAGCTAAGTACAATAGCATTTTGTTGCTCAATTGTGGCAAGTGGGAGGCATCCTGGGATTAGCATCTTTTGAATCATGCCGCACACCTGTCTTAACGAGGACAATGCGTAATCCATACGAAGCTATGTATGTTGGGCATTTGCAAATATACCGTGATAATACAATAGAACGTAATTAGTGCCGTTCCCTGCCGAAAGGCTGAGTGAATACCAGTAACTGGAAAAGTCTGCAAAATTCAACAGAACACTCGTACATTCTTCCTAGCTTTTTCACCTTAGGATTTACAAATATTTCTTCGGATCAATAATGCAATTTTTATTTCAATTCTCCTTTATGAATGCTTTTCCTAAGACATTTTGCTTACATTGCTTATCTCACATCTTGTTTCCTAGAAAGAGTGTCCCCGGCAGGTTGCATACTATTGTCATAAATTATTTTCTGAATATCTATGGACTAGAACACAATATACCGGCGCTCGCATTTGTCTAAGATTTATTCATTTAAATCGTTGTCATATCCTTCCTTTCTCTACAAATAAAAGTTCTTGAATATTTTATTCCTAAATGATGTCGCATGATTAATTTTGTACGGAAATTTAAATTTCATCCGCTCGGAGTGGCACGGTGTCAAACCCTTAGGCTGAGTAAATATTGCACGCGGATAGCTAACTAAAAGTTTCCCCATCCGACAACGCCAGTAAGTACAAGGTTATTCGCTGTGTCATCGGTTAATAATTTAGTTAGTTCCTTCAACACAGTCTCATTGTTACCTGTAATATAAGTATCCCAGGTTCAAGATGACTTAAAAAGTAATTCTCGGCAAGATTAAGTTGTCTGTGATAGTCTGCACAGTATCGTTATCTTCTGGTGTATTCTAGAAACAAAACCTGTTGTATCACGTAGCTTTCCTCTTGGTACGTAACGCGAATTTGCGAATCAAGGCAAGATTGCTTCTTATTGAGTGGTCTAGAATACCATTACATTTTTGGCGACAATTTGTCAAAGCGGAATACAGTTCCTAGATTTTATGCCTCAGTACAAAGAAGCGAAATCATACCTTGGAAGAAAGGATAGCAGCAAAATTCTACCCACAAAGGCAAACTTTAATACATGGAATACCGACGTTTTATATGTTCTTAGCAATTGTCACGTTTCTTAATTCAAAACCCCTGATCGCGGCTTTTGCCTTACAGGGACAAATGGATTGTGCACTGCTGATATCTTCCAAAGGAATACATCAGTCATGATGGCTATCTGACTGATTTGGGTTGTGAGGAACCGCTTCGAAAATATGCCTTGACTTGACGTCATGGAATAAGGAATGAAAATGTGTGAAACAGTCTTAATCAAGGTTTTATACCCAATTCTCAAGTACATAGAAGAGGATTGAGTAAAGTATACCCCAAGGTGGACAACATCTCGGAGTGTGAAAATGTGTCTGGGCATTGTGTTTATCTTGCTTTTTAGCTTCCATAAGAAGATGCGGTTCCTGGGATGAACGTAACGAAGTAAGCACTTAAGCAAGCGATGACCCGTAGAGTAAAGAATGAAATACAGTCTGTCTCCCACAATTGCTGATTGTACATTCAATGTTCGTTCTTAACATATAACAGATGTTCGCCTCTTAGTTTTAGGAAATCAATGTCTCGTCACCCCCTAAAGCTTACTGTGCTTTATCTTCTCTGCTAGGCGACGTATTTTGTAGCTAACCTTGAGTCCAAACTGAATATATAGCAGATGGTTGTTGCGTAATGATTGATCATTTGCAAATCTCCAAGTATCCGTCACAAGTGAATAATGACTTCAAACACTCTACTAGATACTACAAATGTATAGTTTCTGGATAGGGATTCAATGCAGTATGGTGATTGCGAAGATACATGTACGACTGCAATTGTCTGACCAAGTAACGTAAAGAGCTTTTAGAAACATAAATAGGTTCTGACTCTTATTATGATTAGCCTCTACAGTTAATAAAATCGCATCAGCAACCTGAAAAGCCGTGCTCATTTATTCAAATAACTTGTTTAATCTTAAACCGAGCAAAATGAAGGGAAACATCAGGTGAATATAAATAACTAGATAAATAAATATGTAGAGATACTTCCTTCAGTCAGTAAACTATGCCTATTCAGGAAAGCACATGATATCGGTTTCGACTTTCTGTATATCGTCAGGGTTGCGCATACCAGTGGACCGCTGCCTGGTTTCCTTGGGCTTCCGGATGTCAGCAACTAGTCCAATTCGCCATAGGTGTCAGCCTCGGATCTGCAAGCTGGACATTTAACTATGATTTAGCCCGTCTCATTTTCCACTGCGATGTCAGTTTCAAACTGTCCAGAGGACAGCAATTAGCCCCAAGAACTAGAACTTGCAGCCTGGCGTTATGGTACTAGGACTTAGAAGCTATACGATGAGATTTTATAGTAGTAATTCTTATGTCGTACCAAAGCAAGTCCTAACTCTTGAGGCTAACTGCTATTCTCTGCGCAGTTCGAAACTGACATGGTAGTGGAAGATAAACCGGGCTATATCATAGTGAACTCTCAATCATGAAGGTACGCAGATTACACCCATGGCGAAATGGCACCAGCTACTGGCACTTGGATGACACGTGTGCGGAACGCAGCAATCGTCCGATGGAAGGCGCACCACTGATGATGCGCAGACGGTCCAAACACTGTTGTCATATGATTTTCCAGACTGGCTAAACTGGCCTGCTGACTGAGAGTAGACCATGATAAGCTATTACCAAGTATACAAAATCCACGCTGGATATTAGGAAAAATATTAATATTATTTTCTCAATGCAACGTGCCATGTCATTACAGGCAAAATTAATTAATTGACAAAACTAACGAAACAGTAAGTGTATGTATATCAACCGGTTGAGGTGTATGTGTGCAAAATACTGTGTTCGAAAAATTATTCATATTTATTACAATGGAAGGACGCAACGATTTTGGGCATGTTCATTGGCGTCAGAGAGGAATGTGAACATCGTCTCATAACGATTGCCTTAGCAGCCGTAAGATTTTTGACCTGGGTGTGTTTGAATAAATGGAAATCATCGTAAGTAGACTTCTAAAGCAGTTGGATCAATGTGGTCCACTTAATGGGGTCCATGTAAAAATTTTGTTACCTAGTTTCCAGTTGTGATTAGGATAGCGTGGAACATAGCACCACATAAACCAGATTCAACACATTGCAAGAGGTCTAAAGTAAGGGCAAACGCAATTCAAAAATACAGTGTTATACTAAATCAAAAGACCGTGTGTATTTCGCAGGATAAATGAGTTTGTGAAGAAAAAGTCAATATCTGTCTGTTTCCCTTCTCACCTGAGTGACTGGAAAAATGCTCTCAGCACAAACCATCACACACAACATATTTCCACTTATTTCCAAAGCAAATAATTTCAATTATAATAAAAGATGCTTGACCTCAGTTAGTTTTGCGGTTTCTATGGTTACTATCTCATCTTCGCTTAGTTCTTTCTCATCATCAGGCGCTTCTTGTTTATTTCCATAGGAGGGTAACACAGTCAGTATCACTAGGAAAACAGAAGATGGGTCAAGTTTAGTGCAAGTTAACAAGTCATCATCCATTTCGACGAATTTTAAAAATATATTCTGTTGAATTCTGCCAATGCAGTTGGGTTGTCTAATGGGACTACGGTATCCCACACTTCTGTTTTATTCCTGGGTGAAATTTGAACCACTTGGAATTTAGAGCATGCACATCATCTAACTCCTCAACTGAAGCAAGGTATAAAGTTTGTATTGCGTGTGAACCATTAGGATGAAATTTAACATGCTGTATGGCACGAGCAAAGCGCGGTAGTGCATTTTGAATGGTTTTATATTCCCATGGTTCAGAGGTTGGATGAATGAGGACAGAAAAGTGTACTATGTGTAGGAATTTTACATGGGTGCTACTAGAGCATTCGTCGGCCGTTAAGAAAAATGCAGTGTTTCATCTTCATTATTGCTTTGTCGATACTGCTGATCAAGCCACAAATATGGCAGTATTCATCGAGGCAGATCGGTTTGATCACCAGGTGACTGAAAGATTTACACGATTTAAGTATTTAAACGCACGTGGTCTAACTGCTTTCCTAATGGCCGAGGACTTTAGATTCTTCCTAACTTAACTAACCTACAAGTGGACCGTGAAACGCGTTTTAAAATATTTTCCATTTACATTTGCCATCCTTTCTTATGAACTTACTGTTAAACATCGCCTTGGATTTGAGATCGCACCTATCAGTGTTAAAAATGTTTTGATTTGGATGCTCTTACAGTAGTTAGAACATTTTTGCATGATGTCGTGCACAAACCTATCAGACACTCCGTTGGATACACAAACAAAATACTTTGGGAAATTTTATGTTGCGTGTTATATTTCTCTAGCCAACCACTGGATGCCTAGAAATCCGCAACCCCAACTTTTTGTGAGAATATAGTAGCAATCTCCTGAAACATCGACCCAGCAATTCGAAAGTTAACTGGTCTCTTTTTCTTGAACTGGCGCAGCGTGGCCACATAGAGTTCAAAACGCAAAGTTTCGCCCTCTATCCTCTGTAGATGTCCCCTTGCATTAGCACTTCTCGCCAAATATTCGTGTTTATATACTTGGATGTTGCCAAGTTGTCTTGCCAACACAAAATGCTCTGCTGTCGTTCTGGCTATGGCTTCTCAGAAAAGGTGGTTACCAAAACTTTGCTTTAAAAGTTAACAAGCTGATTACCTTTCTTTGGGCCATGATTTTGAATTGTTCATAATGACCGGTCCTAACTTTTTCAAAGTACGAATTGGACCTAATGTTTACGGTTCGATGTACGCAGCATTACTAGCATACAATAATTTACTTCATTTAATTTCACCTTTAGGCTGACACAAAATGGAGCCGGATAAACGCTCTATACGAAATTCAATCTCGCCACAGTCCTCGGAGCTAAAGAAAACAGTGCTTAAACCTAGTGCTTAATCGAGGGTTTGATTGTCAGTTCAAATCCTCAGTGTGGCCTGCGCGATGAGTGGACCTATGCTCTTATGGGTAGACGAACTCTTGTCTGTGTATGTGGTGTGGTGAGCTACGTTGAAGATAAAAAGTTCTGGGTCATTCAGTGGACGCGGATCTGTGGACACGCACATTGATCTAGGACAGTGATTCTCAACCAGGAAGGAGTTAATCGCAAAGGGGTAAAATTGAATTTTACTAAGGAAAGTAGATCTACGAGAACTGGGTTCTCAATCTGTTGCCATAAGTTAATTGACAGCTTAATTTTGGTATTCGTAGCTTGGTCAGATGGCAACTATGTCCGCTGAAGGACAGGAACGTAGAAGTCAGAGGAGAGTGAGCGGCACTATATCACATCTAGTAACTAATTCACCATGGTTGTTGCCGTCGCCTGTAGGTTAGTGTTCTCAACCATGGACTGGCAACAACCGAGTTGCTGGTTCGAGCCCTACCACGTTGACATGAAATGCGCCATGCTGACGAATCGCGAAAAGAATAAACACGCGCACAGTGCTTTTCCGGGTGTGTAATGCCTGGTTGATTTGGCATAGATGTTCAGAATTTCTACCTATATAATTCAACTTCCCCTAATATTGCTCTGTAATCGGTTCGCAGATCAAACTGCTTAGAATGTCATAGGTTACTTAACAGATTAAATTCCATAATTTGGTCGCTTGGGGAGTGTGCTACTCTGTCCTTTGCATGGCAGATGCCTTCATAAAGTGGATAGTGAACGGTGCTATACCACATCTAGTAACTTATTCACGGTGGTCGTTGCCGTCCGTCGAAGCTCATTTTTCAAGCATAGACGTAAAACAGTGGAGCTGTGGGTTCGAGCCCTACCAAGCTGAGATGGTGTGCACACTGTTGACTATTCCCGAAAGGAGTAAACGCGCGTATTGTTCTTCATGAGCCTGTGATGGCTGTTTAGATGAGTCCAGATGTTACGAATTTCTGTCTATATCATTCAAGTCCTCCCAATGCTTCCCTGTAATAGCAAAATCATCTGTGACAACACACGTAAACAATCTATACAATCACTACTGTTTTGCTATCAGTGCATTCTCCCAAGGTTGCTATTAAATGGACAAACTTCCGTTATAAATTTAATTAACCCAATTTCGTATACAAATATTCAAAGCAGCCCAGCTGCTTTTAAATCAGGCATTCTTTCGCAAAGTAGAAGTAAAGAGTTGTAGGAGCTGTGAGCATAATTCAGCCGACCAGTGAAATGCTTGAGAGAAAGTTTCCAAGGCAGAATGGACAAAATAGGTGATAAGACGTCAGGACTTATCATTAGAGAGTGCTGATGAGATCCTGTCATCTAGGGCGAACTGGGAAACGATGTCTAAGAAAATGAGAAGCCGCAGCGTATGTTCAGTGTTGAAAAGGGATTACTCATCTAAGTAAAGAAGCGAGTGTACTCGGAGCACGAATTACGATGTGCATTATCCGAAATCGCACAAAGTATATATGAAATAGTTAGGGCTACGCAAAATAAACAGTTTAATTAACGCACATCACATCTTGACAATTTACAAATTACACAAAATAGTTGTTCGCTGCCACTTGGTAATAGAATAAAAACAATATATCACGTCATAATCAAAAACAAGTATGCAATTATTATTAGGTACTAAGCCTTTTCAGCTAAATTTTCTTGAGGTATTTATTATCAGTGAAACCATTATGGGGTTAACAACCTCAAATAGCTCTAGAACGGCTCATCTGAAGGCCAAGACAAAAGCGCACACGAATGTACACACAGAGAACGTGCTTAGGCTCAAATATTTAGTACATTGATTTGGGGAGCAGAAGTTCACATATTGCAGTACCCTAACATACAGGTTATCGGAACGAACGAGCCATCCGCGGGCCAATGGATGGTGGGCCCTCTATTGTTAAAATTTTAGAATTCGAAGTATTAGTGATTGTACTAGCCTACTTGGTCAACTACAGGTTAAATACTTGGTCAACGTATAGTGGCCTGGTTCCATTTGAATTGCATATGGAAACTTCACGCTATAAAACGGTGATCAAATTAGAGTGATGGTCGAAATACAGAGGCCGTCAACCTTGGAAGTTTTACTGTAATTAGCCAACACCGACTCAGCAAAACAAGAAACGTAAATCCGCTCTGGTGAAGGGAAAGCCGCCGTGCTGCGTGCCGATTAGTGTGCGGTGTTCGTACAGTGAAATGAAAAGATTCAGAGTGCTGAACTACGATCCGGCGGTATTTAGGTTCAACTTGCAAATCCTAGCAGCATCCGATTTCGTTTGGAAGTAGGAGAGTATTCAGGAAACTATACCACGTCACGTTAGAATCTGCAATTCCGTCAATACATCCTGACTCGTTGAGCATAAGCAACACTGAAATGCACCGGGTTTATTGTCGTTTGCGCAAGGACACTCACCTTACCGCACGGATTAGACATAATAGCGGTGTGCTTAAGAAATGGACATATAGGAATAATTATTCTACCGGAGAACTCGGATTTACTTAATTTTGCATTGCTGCTATTAGCCGCTTTTTCTGGAGAGAAGGCTGATCACTTCTATATCTCACCACATAGTGGCTATCTGACACAGCGTATTCGTAAGACCCGTCAACTAACAAGGGACAAACAATGCCTTATGCACAGTTGAATGGTGCACAGTCGTTCCGGGTGGGTTGCATCAAAATATATCTGATTGCCATATTATAGTGAGTACCGCTCATCCCTCATGGCCTATGCTTTTCTAACTGACTACAGGAATAATGGGGGTTAATTCAAACTAGCGTACATTGGAAGAAGGCACACACCTACTACAGAACTTATTCGTCAAAATGCTAGAAGCGAGGTATCCAATAGTATTGCAGAGGAGCTGAAACATACTGAAGCGCGGCAAAAGTTGCGGAAAAAGGAAGAATAGCATAAATACCAGGTATTTCAAAACAGTATTCATCCAGGGCTTTTGATTAAAGGAGCCCTGATCAGTATAGTGCTATCACAGCGTAGATTAATGTACAATGCTCCTTAGCTTACGGACGTTTTTGAGCTAATTATGTGATTGCTATGACCACATGGAATCTTAATAGCATATAAT
Organism: Dicrocoelium dendriticum; assembly: GCA_944474145.2. Lineage (NCBI taxonomy): Eukaryota > Metazoa > Platyhelminthes > Trematoda > Plagiorchiida > Dicrocoeliidae > Dicrocoelium > Dicrocoelium dendriticum. Next base: position 3,349,831 of record OX104060.1, read on the forward strand.
TTGAATGCTAAATGAAGGGCTATACTTCCAACACCAAAAGATAAACTTTACCAAGGCAGTCAGAGTGATTTCATATAGAAGATAGACTGCAAAGAATGAGACGGTAATTGCATTACTCAAACCATAGCGGCTTTCAACTCGGATAACTGCACACAACATGGACATACAGTGACGACCCACGTTCGCTGGTATCCATACAAGAAAATCAAGCAGGCCATTAATTCGTCTTAAAGGACGTGAAGAGCCTTAATGGTGAAAATTCGAGGTATGCTAGAGACTTTTTGGAAACATGACATTCTACAGCGAATTCTGTCAAGTGACGCTTTGAATTAGGTGCTCGTTGCGCAACACCACTTATGAAAATAACCAACTTAATCAACCAAATCTAACGGAACAAAACGCCAGACTTGCAATTCGGACGACGATGTCAAGTGCGGGTGAAAACGTGTCATTTTCAATAAAAAGTAATTTAAGTGGTCATGCGACCATCGCATTTATGAAGTCATGCTAACAGCTGTTCCACCAAGTAAATCGATCATTCTCACACACAGTAACGATTCGTAGCACGCCACTTCGCTGCGATACATACTAGCGAACTAATGATATCCATCGAGTGGTGTATAAACGGTTGCAGCAAAAGCTCCGCGTTTGGTGAACACTTCGATCAACATATTGAAAACCTGGATGTCCTGTGCACGTTCATGTACATATGCCTGTAGTTTATTTGCATAACTCACAAACGTTAGCATTCATTTGACTAGGATTGTCCTTGCTTCTCGCTGGTTTAGTCGGCAGTAAGTTCGTATGCTTGTCGCAATATATGAAACCGTTTAACATTAAAAAGTTTGTGTCCAAATACTCTAGCTGCTACATCTACGCTACTCTACTTCGTCGGATATGAAGAATTGGCATCGCAGGCTTCATTGTCGCTGCATACCTCTGCCCCTGTTCAGTTATGTTCGGTTTCCGCAAGTACCCTAAATGCAGATTGCTTACAAGATGGGAAAATCAGGTTTCAGCATTTTACTCTGTCTTGCCAGCTTTTAATCCATCTGTGAGGATGAAAACATTGAAGACTTTAAAACTTAAGTGATTGCACCTTAAAGGAAAATGTTGTCGGATCTCAGTCTTCCACCAATGACTACCTTAAATAAAGCCTTAGCAATGTTGGATCACCATTGGTTAGTTCTCGTGAACTCATACAGATTCAGCTAAAGGTCGTTGCAAGTAACCTATGTAACTGGTGAAACGTTGGAGTAATCAATGCCTTGCCTAGTACGTTTTTTTACAAATTGCAACTATGACTATGTCCCGAAATAGTGATGAAGAAAAAACGTTGTCAAAAGCTTATCGGCACTGTCGGATCAGGGAGAGACTAGGTTTGATGGATGTACTCATGCTCAGCACTGTTTTCGTCCGCACAGAGGAAGTCCAGCTAGCAACATTATTTGCTAGAATTGCTCAAATTCTTGTAGACTCACTTTATTTTATTACTCAGTTGTACAGAAGAGTAAAAGCACGTAGGGATTTTAGAATATCACAGGCGTCGGTTAAAATGACATCGTTTAATGTTAGAGTTCCTGTAGAAAACCAGAAGCAGTGAGTTGTAGAAAGTGTGAGTGTGAATAAATCCGCAGATGGAAGGAAAGGAACAGGATAACATTTAAATATCCCGTCGCCGTTATCATAAATATATGCCAAGGAGTGGAGATCTAGCGAGAAGCAGGCTCGGTTAATATAATATTGGGCACTAAAGCATTGGTACACAATCCGGTGAGGACCTCGGATGTTACCACTGTATTTGTAGAAGCTACTTCCGAGTGCAGGGTTAGGCTGCAAGTTTAGGTTCGGTTGTTTATCGTTCACTTGAACCATAAGCACCAATCCCTGGACAGTTCCGGGTTAAAGTGCGGAGTTCTGGTCTTCAGTAGTTGACTGCAAACGCTACATCCTTCAGCAGACGGGTGTTGGGATGCTTCCCGGTTTTGAGCAGCATGCTGGCAGGGTGTATAAAAGTGTTGCCTTTGCAGCGTTGTTTCGTCGATTTGTGGTCTGGTCTTCCGTCGATGTTATACAGATTTCAATGGTTGCTCGCTGCGCAATTCAGATCACGTTTCCATCAAAAGTACCGCCCTGGATTTTGTTTGCAACGTTGAGTTTATCACTCCTGGACCGTTTCATCTATTTGGATGTCCAAATCTATTCGTCTGCGGTGGTTTTCCGATTTAAATTTGCTTTTATAACGTTCACACCATGGAACATCAGGAAAGAGCGAATAATGCATTGAGTTTTTCGGAGGCAAGTGGCTGTAATAAGAGCGGTCTGTGCATTATCTAACTGAAGCGTGAGTTGGTGCAGTCGTGCTTCACCGTATTGTGCCGATATTGGATGACGGATGAAGAACATCACGACGTCTTCAGGTAACTAACAAATAGCGTACTGCATTTTCTGGTCGCGCAGCAGTTTGCCTTAGATAGAGTTCGCCTTGGACATTTGCTCATAAACCGAAAGTGCACAATGATTTTTCTAGTGTCCTCCTTTCAGAGATAGTGTGTGGCTAAATACTGGTAGAGCAACAGGATGCCCATTTGTTTCTTGGGTGGTATTCATGGCCAAAACCACTCCTACCTTAACCGCGATAGAGAATAGAACGCGTTGTCTCGCTGACATATGAGTGGCAATAATGGTCGCTTGCACTGTTAGTACTAAACCAGGATTAAAAAACGCGAGGCATTAAAAAGTATGTTTTTAAGAGAGTCATTACAAGCGGACTCTCGTAAATTGACAGAAGTAAGCATCCTAAAGGTGGATGGAAATGATGTGCCACCCGCCCGAAAACACTGCACAACCATGACCAGTTTCGATGTCATTTCATCACATCCGGTAAAGAGAGCAGGCCTCGAACCCGCGACCATTAGAATTGTAGCCAAAAACTCTACCCGTTTGGCTACCGGGTAACGGTGGGCAACGCTTAGCACAACGATAAATGACTAATTGGAGGGACAAGTTTGGAATACACGTCGTGTGATTGGATTGCGACGCGCAACCTCAAAGTGGACCAAGGCTCACATTGAAATGAACCTTAGTCAATGCGATCACTAGGACCGCAGTCAAAGCAGATGGAAATTGGGTATTGTCCCCCCGAAAATACTGCACAACCACGACGCGTTTCGATGCCATTTATCTCATCAGTTTGAGACAGCAGGCCTCGAACCCGCGACCATTAGAATTGTAGCCAAAAACTCTACCCGTTTGGCTACCGGTCACGGTGGGCAACGCTTTGCAAAACGGAAGATGATTTACAGGAGGGTCAAGTCTGGAATACACGTTGTGTGATTGGATTGCGATGCGCAATCTCAAAGTGGACCGCGGCTCACACTGAAGTGAACCTTAGTCACTGCGATCACTAGGGCCGAATTGACCTTTAGACATTGCGTTTTCTTTGCGTATTGTCCCGCTGTTCTTTGAACTGTATATCGCTGCCTTCTAATTCGGTTTGTGTTACACTAAAGTAAGGCAGATTAACTGTTACATCCGTTTTGCTCTTTTTGGACCTTTGTCCAAAGTCGTTTATTCTTGTCTCGGGTTCATCGTTTTACCCCAGCTTTTTGCTCAGTATTTTACTGATTATTCGTATCATGGTAAGAAAGCATATGTCACCCACATCTGCCAAAACGTAAACACTGGAACAAGCTGCCCATGACGTCCGTAAGGCTGGCCTATCTCAAATACGCGATTTCAAAGTAGTGCTTGTAAATCCACTGGCAGAAGCTCTGCAAAAAGTCCGTGTCCCCGAAAGTCAGGTAAGCTCGCTGAAAGAAGAGTTTACATCTCTTGTGACGCTACTAAACAAAGTCATGCCTTTGGTCAATCTGGACAACGTTCAAACTTTGGCTAGCCAACCTGATTTGCAAGCTGCAGGTGAAACATTAAGTAACATTACGCACGAGGTCAGCGAACGCATTCGTCGTGCCAATAACGCGGTAGTATTCAACGTACCTGACAAGATACCGCTTAAGAAGTTGTTGCGTACCCTTCTCATCGATTGTAGACTACCACATGATAGCTGTTCAGCCACTCGCCTACGTAAGACCCCGGCCGATCTTGCCCAATAGTCATGAAATTTAGCAGCCCCGAGCTGGCTAAACGATTCCTTGAAGCCAGATATGTGCTGAATCAGCACTCGAACCTTAGGCCAATTCTGATAAAACCGGACAGAACCCCGCTGCGAAGATCAACTTTGCCTACTAGTTCAGCTGCTCAGAACAAAAACCCGTATGACATCATTCACTGGATCACAACTCACAAAACGCAAGAAAATCCAACCCACGCGGTCTCTTCCTCGGCCCTGTGTGACTTTGACATAGATTCCTCACAGCGCCTAACACCGGGATGCAAAAAGTCTTCGAAAGACAAAAAGCAGCCAAAAAATATTGTTGCCAATTCCGTAACACCAGCTGAAAACTCGGCTGTTGTCGTGGACACGACCGAATACCATACACAGGCTGTTGATATGTCTGACTTGCGAGACACAGACTCAGAACTAAAGAGTGTGGGCTTTTTATCAGTATATACTCCATTAGCTAACGTTGTCGATGACCCCACGCAACTCTCTATCGACAACGCCAGCGACCAGCAGCTCAAAGCAACGGTGTTCCACAGCTCTCCCTCATCGTCTCCCATCGAATCCATATCAGTACAACAAAAGGACTATACCCAGACGTTCCGATATGGCTAAATTATACTCATTGCCAGTACCAAAAGCACCACGCTAACAGATGGCTTGCTAGCATACAACAGGACCTCCAATCTCCAATTTTTGACCGAAGTCCATTGCCAACCAAACACAGTCTCATCGTCGGAACTACCTACTCAACATCCCAAACCCAATAAAGCACTTCCAAACTCGCAATAAACTTCGATACACTACCAATCGCGCCAAACCAGTACCCCTGCAACTACAACCGGTGACTATTACACCTGCCTCGGCTTATCAAGCCGTACCCGGCATTGTTGCTCAGACCAGATCTAGCCAGCCATTCAGAAAACCATATATAATCGAACCAACAAATCAAACTGCTCAAACTCCTACTTATCAACAACAGTTCAAAACACACAGCTATACGGCGTGTAGCGCCCAAAAAGACAACTCTTATCTATCGTGTACAATTTACTTTTTGACCGACTGTACATTTCTTATTCTTGTTTTAATCTTACAACCGGCTCGACACAAAACTGCCTTGTAAGTTCCTGCGCTCACGTGTACGCTCTTGCCTCGCTGCGTCCGTCCGCTTCTTGTTGTAGCCCATCGAATACAGTCCGCTGTGTCCGACTCCAATTGCCTTCTGATATCCGCGCTTAATTCCGCGCATCGTCTCGGACTAGTATAAACTGGTCCTACAAATTGGTGACCCCGATTCGCACGCGCGAATTCAACATTATTCTCGCTTGTATTTTTTGGTGAGTTCGTTCCTTTTTCTCGATTATATACCTATATTCATTTGTTTCTTGCGTAATTTTAGTACTTTTATCGTATTTTGTTCGTTCTTTATCTTTCGACTCACATTTCGAGCGTGGCATCTGAGTCGTTTTACAGCGTAACCGTGCTTACTTTGGCTGTTCCAAGTTTCATGGAACACAGTCCAGAAGTTTGGTTTAAGATATTCGAGATCGAACTAGAAAATAAGGGCATAACGGCGGACCGTCCAAGGTACAATCGGCTCGTCCCACGCCTTCCTCCGTCGGTAGTGACGCTGATTGAGGACATTCTACTCTGCCCATCGAATGACGCAGAGTATGAAACGATGAAGCAAGCGATTTTGAAAGCGTTACGACCCAGCGCACGAACACGATTTGAGCACCTCAATGGTCTCAAGCTTGGAGATCGCAAGCCGTCGGCATAGCTCCGCGAACTCCAGCGCATCACTGGTCCCTTATTCTTGAGCGAAGAAGGGATAAAGGAGCTGTGGTTTGCACGTCTCCCAGAGCCATTGCCGGTAATGCTGTCCATGTTTATAGATGCACCCTTGAAAGACTTAGCTATCAAGGCAGACGCTGCGTTCGAACATCTTCCGCAGCAGACGACCAGTAACTCCGGTGACGTATTCTCACTGATGAAAACCGAATCCCGTGTTTGTTCCCAGTCGCTAGACCGATCTGACTCTAAAGACGAGGAAATTGCGCTAGTTCGCAGCAGGTTAGCAGCAATGAAGGCTTCGAAGCAGCGTGTGCCACGGTCAAATGCTGACCACGTTTTAGCTACGGTTCAATGCGGCTCGGCTGTGCCTGCACCGAGTACGTCACGTTGGGCACGAAAGCGCAACCTTTTCCTTACAAGTTTTCAGTCAGTTAATGTCAAACCCGTCGAATACGTATGTTGGTATCACCGCCAATACGGTGAAAGAGCTAGACGTTGTCGGGGCTCCCTGCATTAGGCACGACCCCGGGAAAACGAATAGCCGGCATACTAGCACTACAAACGTATCATTTAATAACCAAGCCAACCGACTGTTTTAAGTTAAGGACCGATGTAGCGGCCGATGCTACTGACACTCCACTACACATTCCAGGGTACACCATTTTCTGTAGTGGACGCGCCAATCACTGAGGTAGCGGATGTCTCATACACGTCAAGAACGAGTTTCATGCAACATCTTTCTAAACCGTATCCCTTAGCAATTCTGAAGACTCAGTATGGATTCAGGCCGCTGGAGGTCCACTAGACCTCTTGATAGGCCTTTTATACAACCCACCGCACTCCTCTTGCGCTAGCGTTGACAAAATGGTCAAGCTCTTCCAGGAAGTCTCATTTCTTCCTGCACGCTATAAAATTGTTGCTGGAGATTTTAATATGCTACATGACTCGTGGCTCAATCAGTCAGACCCACTCAAATATAGAGCCCTGGTAGACACTATTTTCACACACGGCTGGACTCAGAATGTGAATTCACCGACTAGACAATCTAACATATTGGACCTAATTTTCACTAACGGCATTTCCCACGCATGCGCCAGCGTGTTAGACAACATACCGGGCAGCGACCACAAGGTAGTGAAGCTGTTTTTTGCACTGCCTAAATGCCCTTACCAGGAAGATAACAAGTATGAGGTATCTCGCCGCTTCCATCGCATCAACTGGGAAACATTTTCTTCCCTCCTCCGCGCATTACCCTGGGACGATTTCTTCTTCTCCGAAAATACAAATATTGCGAGCTGGGAGCTTTATAACGACTTCACGAACTGTTTAGACGTTCTTGCCCTCAAAAAGAGGAAGCTAAGAAGGCGACAGACGGTCGATGATGCAGCCACACGCAAACTAGCTACTAGGCTTAAGAAAATGCGCTCCCGCTACAGCAAGACCGCATGAACGAATTACTAATCGACTAGAGAAGTTCATAAAACAATGCTAGTACATAGCTGAGCACGCAGAGCTTTGCACTGACAACAAGGCAAAGTCTCTTATTCGACTAATGAAGCAGCGGAGTGGCAGTAAAAGTATACCGATTACAACCCTTCTCCTTCCTGATAAAACTATAGTCACTGATGTGGCTGAGCTCTGTGACTGCATTAACATGCACATCTATAACTACTTCACCAGCAATGACTCGGCACTGCCAACTACGATTCCAAAGTTCACTGAAGATCAAATATACAACATTGACTTCAACTTGAATAACATCAAGCGAGCACTTTCTCTTTGAAAATCTCACACTATTCAGGTCCTGATGGTGTCCCTTCTTCTGTATTAATTCTTGGAGGACCAGATATTCCAGTCCTTCTCCTCAATGTCTTCATCATCTCTATGAAGAGGGGACAATACCCGTCTAAATGGAAACACGCAACCTTCATACCACGACACAAACGAGGCTGCCGACAAAATATTGACAATTACCGTCCTATCAGCCACACACCCACTGCGTCTAGACTTATGGAAAGAATAATAAAGGACCGGATGCTTCGTTTTCTGTTGCAACGCAACCTTATTAATAGGTCCAAACGCGGGTTTCTGCCTACTAAACCTTGTCAAACTTGTCAGTTTGAATTCTTAAATGACGTTACACACTCCACAGACCTGGGTCAAGCACTGGTCATCATCTTCCTGGATATGAAAATAGCATTCGACCGGGTTCCACACAATGGTTTGTTGACAAAATTAGCTGCATTCGGTGTTTCTGTCAGCCTCCTTTCTTGGTTTTCTTCTTACCTTTCTAATCGAACGCAGTCAGTGCTACTGGGCGATGTCTCGTCAGAAAAGGCATCGGTAACCAGCGGAGTGTTCCAAAGCAGCCTCCTAGGTCCACTGCTGTTTTTACTGTACATCAATGATGTATTCCAGGTCTTCCAACACGGCACTCCCTACCTCTTTGCTGATGATATAAAAAGTGGTATTCTCATTTGATCCTAGCTGCCTACGCAATGGCCTCTCCAGCATTCAAAGAGATCTCAGCGCTCTTGAAACATGGTGTGACCTGTGGAAGATAGAGTTCTCGCCAACGAAATGTAACATTCTTTCCTACCAGTGCTCTATACCGCCCAACATTTTAACGCTAAACGGAATACCACTAGATAACAGCATTACCGCGCGCGATCTCGGTGTGCACTACACAAGCTCACTGAATTTTGCTGAACAAGCGAGCTATAGCTCTGCAAAAGCCAGGTCTATCTTAGGCTATATACTAAAGTCAATGAGCCTGTTAGATTCGCGACTCATGCTCTACAAGTTGTGTGCCCGACCTATAGTAAAGTATTGCTCGATAGTGGTTACTAATTCAAGCAAAAGTGATAGGATGGTCATCGAGAAAGTCCAGCGTTTGTTCACAAAGCGCCTTCTAGGATCAGCTACGCTCAGTTATCAAAGCCGCTGCAACCAGCTTGAGCTGAAACCACTGGAACCAACCTAGTTTTTCTATATAAACTAATCAAAACATCGGGCTCAAGTATTGAAAGATATTTTCAACTGCTGGGCGACGCACGCTATCCTCTGCGCAAAAAGCCACATTCATTCTCAGTACCCAAAACCCGCTGCTCCATACGCTTTAACTTCTTCCTCTATAGATATGCGCATGTATGGAATACGTTACCTGAAGCCATCAGAGCATCTGATAATATCCTGCAAATCCCCACGGCCATAAATAGACTGCTAAATGTCCCCAAGGTAGCAGACATCTTGGGCACCTGCATCCCTGAGGACGAGCCAAGGAAGAACGGCCTCGATCACACATAGAACTCCATACAAAGCCTTAGTTGTGCGAAAGAATTCCAATGCGCCAAGAGCCTTGTTGGACTATACACCCAGCACCAATAAGGATCCCTTCAAACTGACCCTGTCCTCTCCCTATCAAGCTATTCGCATTTAACTCCTCTTCGATCCGATTGCCGTTTGTCAGTGCCCTGCCCTGACCTAGTATCATTTGACTGGCCTGCTTCTCTTTGACTTACTCCAGACTACCGAAATGTAAACGATCACGACTCTGTAAACTTCTGGCTATGACCCTTCTTCCTGAGAGCCTGCTGGTCTTGCTCACCCTAATTTTAACCTAGCCACCATCTATAACCTGTCCATTTCTGCTGACCCTCTCGGAATATTGTGACGGTACCGGTCATTATTCAGAAGGCTGAACACTCTGTTCCCCCTCACTCGATGCCTTTCCCCACCTTATCAGTAACCCAGCGCTGTGTGCTGAACTAGTTTCCTCCGACCAGTCCCCTACTTTCTGACTGCCTACAGAGTACTGAGCTGTAAACGGTATAGGCTCGGTACAACCAAAACACTATTTCCCTCAACCCGAGTGCTTATACCTAACTAATTTAAACTCTCCCATATCTAACATGTTCATTTCTGCTGACACTCTATTCTATCTTCCCAACTTAACTGTACTACCAAATCTCAATGTGCCGACTAATACAGCCTCGTGTATTTCGGCTCCTGCTTTCTGACCTCTGACTATCGTGACGTCACCGGCCAAAATTAAGCAGATCAAATACCCTGTTCACATTAACTTAGAGAGTGTCATTGGCTTCCCTACTCCTAATCAGTAAAGCTTTCTCCACTCTGATCCTATTCTATCCTTACTTCGCTGTCTTCATTCCTCCTTCCATCGGACTGCTAACTCTCAGTACCCTGCCCTGACTGATTCTCATCTGACCAGTCTACTTCCCTCTGACTGCCTTCAAAACCACGAAGATACAAACACGCTAGGCTCTGTTGACTCAGTGCTATGTTCCCTCACCTCAAGCGCCTGCAAGAATTGCTCAACCTTTATTTACTTATTAACTCCGTGAGCCTCCTAGACCCCTTCACCCTTTACTGTTATAGCTCTCTTCTCATCTTTGTACGTCCTAATCCTAACACGCCGACTAATCCAGTCTTGCCAGATCCGCCTCCTGTTCTCCGGATTTATTCAGACTTCTTAGACGTTACCTCCCTTGTTTTGGTTGACCTAATGAACTGTTCAAATTCCTTTAGAAGCCTCGTCAACTTTTACACTCTTTATCAATAAAACCGTCCTCATCCCTACCCTGCCCGATCCTTGTCGTCGTGTCTGGTTGCATTTCTTTAACTAGACAGTCAACTCTGTACCTTGCCCTAATCTAATCTCATCTGACCAGTCTCTTGCTTTCTGACTGCATCCATACTGCCAAGACCTAAATGATCTAGGTATTACATATCCAATGCACCGATTCCCTCACCCCGAGAACTTTGCTGGATTAGCTTACACTTTATTAGTATAGCTTATTTTAATCCGTAAATCTTTCGATTCTGCCCTTGTCATTTCCGTACTGCACGCTCTGTCTTCATTGTACGCCGATTAATCACGTGTCGCCTTAAAGAGCTTTTACTCTCCGAACCCTCTCAGAGCACTGTTACGTTAACGGTCAATGTTTGTTGACCGATCGTTATGTGTGCCTCCCTAGTTTGTTCACAATTCATCTTGACCCAGTACTTTCATTATCGCACTTGTTGCATTCCTTCCTTCCTCAATCGGACGGCTACCTCTCAGTGCCCTGCCAAGACTCTATTTCCTTATCTCTGATTCTTCTATACTACAACGACACAAACGGTCTAGACTCTAAGGACTTGACGTTGTTTCGCTCCCCACGAGAGCCCGCTAGACTTTTTACTCGTTATTGGTATATCCTTTTTACGCACCTTAATAGTAAGAGTTAATGTGATTGCTGTTTCCATTCCTTCTTCTACTGGATGGCCAGCTCGCACTGCCGTGCCGCGGTCAAGTCCCACTCATCTGTCTTTTTATTTCTGCCTCCTCCAGTGCTAATGAGACTTAAGCGGCATACGCTCCGCAGACTTAACAATATGTTTCCCTTACATATAGAGCCTGCTAAACTTGCCTACCATTTAAATAAACATAAATATAGGTATATTTCTAGACAAGCGCTAGATGCTCTTCCTGCGTGGGATCAGATCAAATTGTACATAACATCCATGCTCATGCATGGAGAAGAAATATCGTTAACAACTGCTTTTGAGCGTGTTTATCTTTCCGAACAGTAATGTAGGGATAAATACAAACGTTTCGTAGGCCTCGACATTTTTGAATGCAGTAGTTTGGGTCTCCGTAGCTTATGTACGAATTCTGCGCTTTTCACCGGCTACTGCTGCCAAACCTTGAGGTGCCCCATTCCATTAGTAAACGACCAATCTATTATGCCAATGGATTGTGTTACTTTCGATGGAAAATGCACCATTGGAGGAAATTTAATACATTTTCTTTGGTCACATCACCTCATTTCGAGCATCCAGTAGTAGCGGGCTCATGGAAAGGAAAAAGCAAGCCAAAATTAGATCGTAAAATTGGAGGGTGGAAACAAGGGAAATAACGGTAGTGGCTAACAATTTAGCCTTTCTTAGAAAAGTGCGACTGTAAGGCCGGCCCACTTAACTAGCAAATACACTAATATTGGAAAATGGAGCCAAAGTATAGCCCAGAAACAGCATACCAGAACCGCAAAACTGGCGCGAATTTCAAAGTGTAAATCTCCAAACAAGCGGAATCAACGCCGTTTTGGAGCCGAACTCTTAACTAAAACGGGACAACAATGGATGGTCTAGGACAAACCCTAGGCGCTAGTTACGACAAAGGTAAAATAATTATGCTAGGTGCAGTGGTTATGGAGATATTTGCATTTTTAGCGGTTGGCTGCGGATAGCGCCATTTTCGAGCCTTCGCTAAAAAATTCACGTTTTTGCTTTGGAAGCAGATACAGAAAAAAGAAAGAAAGAATACAAAGAACGGCTAGGCGTAATAAGTTCCGAATATGGAGTAGTAACTGGGAATGCCTAAGATAACGTGTAATTCGCTGCAGTAGCGAAGTATGACGCAGTGGGCCGAAAAGCATACTTTCTCAGTAAACGTAGTAAACGTTGGGAAAACAGACGTATAGGTTTTAGGGAAATACTAGGTTGGCTGTAAGAATTATTATATAGGTAGAACAGCACAGGATATGGTGTAGCTAGCCCACAGCCAGAATGCGACCATGCGCAATTTTCAGAGTAAATTGGGCCGCAGAATCCAATATGAATGTGGAATTCAACTTTTTTAATGCTCCGATGTGGATGCGAAAATTTTACCAAAGCCGCATGAGCTGAGTCCGTATGTATAAGACAAGGGAACATAAAACTCATTTGCCCCGTCTGAACTAGGATAACGCAAGCATTTCCTACATAAATATTACCAGTTTCGACTCTTTGAGGCTATTTTATACGTCATTATGGTTGTATCACTGACACTAATGAGCCAGGGTGGTATTCCAGTGATAATAAAATAAACTAATGTGAGAAAATTCACAAAATGTGTCCAGGTAAGAAACATCTTGGTGTAGTGACCTGGAGATTCCCCTGTTTGGCTGCCGCATGCTGCGTAAAAATATTACAAATTCACAAAATTATATTTTCTCGATGTGCATAGCAAATTAGCCGCTCGCCTGTTTGAACGTTGCTCGCGTTTGTTTGAGTCAACATAGCATCCGCCTGCGAACGGCGCGACGCTCATCGGCTCCGCAGCCATCTTTACTCTCCGCGTGCTGTTCTTCGGAAGAATTAGCTACTAAGATGTCGTCTATATAAGGATAAACAAAGTCAAGACCTCTCGTGACAGAGTCTATGAAGCGTTGAAAGGTTTCTGGAACGACGGGTCGAGGTCGTCCAGTAGAAGTATCGCACAAGATTGTGCCATCAGATGACGGCAGTGGATGCGATGTGATTCGTAGCGAAGAATCTTGTTTGACGTTCTGACAGTCAGTGTCGGTTAGTTGCGCGGTAGCTATGGCTGATAAGTCGATTGCCTGGCCAGCGGTGTGGATTGTGGAGACGCGCGAAAAAGCGACAGCAACGACGTTATTCTGACCTGAAATGTGTCGGAGGTCAGTAGAAAATTGAGCCACTAAATCCAGCTGAACAACCTCACGTGGTGAGTGTCGAGCTGATTGATTTCGAAAGGCGTAAATAAGCGGCTTATGATCGGTAAAGATAACGAACGAACTACCTTCTAAGACGTGCTTGAAATGTCGGACGGTAGAATAAACTGCCAGCAGTTCACATCTGAACGTGCTGAGCTTGACTTCTGCCGGTTGTAATCGTCGGGAGTAGAAAGTGAATGGTTTCCAGCATCCTTCAGTGAGTTGCTGCAGGACGGCGCCAATGGCGGTGTCCGATGCATCGACTGCAACGCTGAGTGGAGCTTTGGGGTCGAAATGGTGAAGCATAACGGCTTCGGCCAAGGCCTCTTTGCAGGCTTTGAAGGCTTCGGTTGCAGCGGGCGTCAATTCGACATTGCCGTTCTTGCGTCCACGAAGTAAGTCGGTCAATGGACTGAGCAAGTCGGCACAACGTGGCAGAAATCGACGGTAGTAGTTGATCATCCCACTAAAACGGCGGATGGCGGCCAACGTAGTCGGAACGGGAAAGTTCTAAATAGCGCTTACTCGGTCTTCGAGCGGCCGTATGCCATGATGGTCAATTCGATGACCAAGAAATTCGATAGATGGTTGCTGAAAGATGCATTTGTCATCGTGGACAGTAATGCTATTAGAGGCTAACCTCTCGAAAAGCATATTGAGGTGCTCCGCGTGAAGTTCTTTAGAAGAACTAGCTACTAAGATGTCGCCGCGGCAGGGCAGTGCGAGCTGGCCATCCAGTAGAAGAAGGAATGGAAACAGCAATCACATTAACTCGTACTATTAAGGTGCGTAAATAGGATATACCAATAACGAGTGAAAATTCCAGCGGGCTCTCGTGGGGAGCGAAACAACGTCAAGTCCTTAGAGTCTAGACCGTTTGTGTCGTTGTAGTATAGAAGAATCAGAGATAAGGAAATAGAGTCTTGGCAGGGCACTGAGAGGTAGCCGTCCGATTGAGGAAGGAAGGAATGCAACAAGTGCGATAATGAAAGTACTGGGTCAAGATGAATTGTGAACAAACTAGGGAGGCACACATAACGATCGGTCAACAAACATTGACCGTTAACGTAACAGTGCTCTGAGAGGGTTCGGAGAGTAAAAGCTCTTTAAGGCGACACGTGATTAATCGGCGTACAATGAAGACAGAGCGTGCAGTACGGAAATGACAAGGGCAGAATCGAAAGATTTACGGATTAAAATAAGCTATACTAATAAAGTGTAAACTAATCCAGCAAAGTTCTCGGGGTGAGGAAATCGGTGCATTGGATATGTAATACCTGGATCATTTAGGTCTTGGCAGTATGGATGCAGTCAGAAAGCAAGAGACTGTTCAGATGAGATTAGATTAGGGCAAGGTACAGAGTTGACTGTCTAGTGAAAGAAATGCAACCAGACACGACGACAAGGATCGGGCAGGGTAGGGATGAGGACGGTTTTATTGATAAAGAGTGTAAAATTTGACGAGGCTTCTAAAGGAATTTGAGCTGTTCATTAGGTCAACCAAAACAAGGGAGGTAACGTCTAAGAAGTCTGAAAAATTCCGGAGAACAGGAGGCGGATCTGGCAAGACTGGATTAGTCGGCGTGTTAGGATTAGGACGCACAAAGATGAGAAGAGAGCTATAACAGTAAAGGGTGAATGGGTCTAGGAGGCTCACGGAGTTAATAAGTAAATAAAGGTTGAGCAATTCTTGCAGGCGCTTGAGGTGAGGGAACATAGCACTGAGTCAACAGAGCCTAGCGTGTTTGTATCTTCGTGGTTTTGAAGGCAGTCAGAGGAAAGTAGACTGGTCGGATGAGACTCAGTAAGGGCAGGGTGCTGAGAGTTAGCAGTCCGATGGAAGGAGGAATGAGGACAGCGAAGTAAGGATGGAATAGGATCAGAGTGGAGAAAGCTTTACTGATTAGGAGTAGGGAAGCCAATGACACTCTCTAAGTTAATGTGAACAGGGTATTTGATCTGCTTAATTTTGGCCGGTGACGTCACGATAGTCAGAGGTCAGAAAGCAGGAGCCGAAATACACGAGGCTGTATTAGTCCGCACATTGAGATTTGGTAGTACAGTTTAGTTGGGAAGATAGAATAGAGTGTCAGCAGAAATGAACATGTTAGATATGGGGGAGTTTAAATTAGTTAGGTATAAGCACTCGGGTTGAGGGAAATAGTGTTTTGGTTGTACCGAGCCTATACCGTTCACAGCTCAGTACTCTGTAGGCAGTCAGAAAGTAGGGGACTGGTCGGAGGAAACTAGTTCAGCACACAGTGCTGGGTTACTGATAAGGTGGGGAAAGGCATCGAGTGAGGGGGAACAGAGTGTTCAGCCTTCTGAATAATGACCGGTACCGTCACAATATTCCGAGAGGGTCAGCAGAAATGGACAGGTTATAGATGGTGGCTAGGTTAAAAATAGGGTGAGCAAGACCAGCAGGCTCTCAGGAAGAAGGGTCATAGCCAGAAGTTTACAGAGTCGTGACCGTTTACATTTCGGTAGTCTGGAGTAAGTCAAAGAGAAGCAGGCCAGTCAAATGATACTAGGTCAGGGCAGGGCACTGACAAACGGCAATCGGATCGAAGAGGAGTTAAATGCGAATAGCTTGATAGGGAGAGGACAGGGTCGGTTTGAAGGGATCCTTATTGGTGCTGGGTGTATAGTCTAACAAGGCTCTTGGCGCATTGGAATTCTTTCGCACAACTAAGGCTTTGTATGGAGTTCTATGTGTGATCGAGGCCGTTCTTCCTTGGCTCGTCCTCAGGGATGCAGGTGCCCAAGATGTCTGCTACCTTGGGGACATTTAACACTCTATTTATGGCCGTGGGGATTTGCAGGATATTATCAGATGCTCTGATGGCTTCAGGTAACGTATTCCATACATGCGCATATCTATAGAGGAAGAAGTTAAAGCGTATGGAGCAGCGGGTTTTGGGTACTGAGAATGAATGTGGCTTTTTGCGCAGAGGATAGCGTGCGTCGCCCAGCAGTTGAAAATATTTTTCAATACTTGGTCCCGATGTTTTGATTAGTTTATATAGAAAAACTAGGTTGGTTCCAGTGGTTTCAGCTCAAGCTGGTTGCAGCGGCTTTGAAAACTGAGCGTAGCTGATCCTAGAAGGCGCTTTGTGCACAAACGCTGGACTTTCTCGATGACCATCCTATCACTTTTGCTTGAATTAGTAACCACTATCGAGCAATACTTTACTATAGGTCGGGCACACAACTTGTAGAGCATGAGTCGCGAATCTAACAGGCTCATTGACTTTAGTATATAGCCTAAGATAGACCTGGCTTTTGCAGAGCTATAGCTCGCTTGTTCAGCAAAATTCAGTGAGCTTGTGTAGTGCACACCGAGATCGCGCGCGGTAATGCTGTTATCTAGTGGTATTCCGTTTAGCGTTAAAATGTTGGGCGGTATAGAGCACTGGTAGGAAAGAATGTTACATTTCGTTGGCGAGAACTCTATCTTCCACAGGTCACACCATGTTTCAAGAGCGCTGAGATCTCTTTGAATGCTGGAGGTGCCATTGCGTAGGCAGCTAGGATCAAATGAGAATACCGCTTTTATATCATCAGCAAAGAGGTAAGGAGTGCCGTGTTGGAAGACCTGGAATACATCATTGATGTACAGTAAAAACAGCAGTGGACCTAGGAGGCTGCTTTGGAACACTCCGCTGGTTACCGATGCCTTTTCTGACGAGACATCGCCCAGTAGCACTGACTGCGTTCGATTAGAAAGGTAAGAAGAAAACCAAGAAAGGAGGCTGACAGAAACACCGAATGCAGCTAATTTTGTCAACAAACCATTGTGTGGAACCCGGTCGAATGCTATTTTCATATCCAGGAAGATGATGACCAGTGCTTGACCCAGGTCTGTGGAGTGTGTAACGTCATTTAAGAATTCAAACTGACAAGTTTGACAAGGTTTAGTAGGCAGAAACCCGCGTTTGGACCTATTAATAAGGTTGCGTTGCAACAGAAAACGAAGCATCCTGTCCTTTATTATTCTTTCCATAAGTCTAGACGCAATGGGTGTGTGGCTGATAGGACGGTAATTGTCAATATTTTGTCGGCAGCCTCGTTTGTGTCGTGGTATGATGGTTGCGTGTTTCCATTTAGACGGGTATTGTCCGCTCTTCATAGAGATGGTGAAGATATTGAGCAGAAGGGCTGGAAAACCCGGTTCACCAACGAGTAATACGAAAGAAGGTACACCATAAGTACCTGGGTAGTGTGACATTTTCAAAGAGCAAAAGGCTCGCTTGATGTTGTTTAAGTCAAAGTCAATGGTACGTATTTGATCTTCAGTGAACTAGCGAATCGTATTTGGCAATCCTGAGTCACTGCTGGTGAAGGAGTTACAGAAGTGCGAGTTGATGCGGTCGCAGAGCTAGACCGCATCAGTGAATATAGTTTTATCAGGAAGCAGAAGGGTAGTAATCGGTATATGTTTGCTGCCACCCCGCTGCTTCATTAGTCGAATAAGAGACTTTGCCTTGTTGCCAGTGCAAAGCGCTGCGTGCTCAGCTAATGTGCGAGCATTGCTTTGTGAACTTCTCCAGGCGAATAATAATTCTTCCATTTGAATGATTAGATGGAAGTCCTTAGTCTTTCTGTAGCGGGAGCGAATTTGCTTGAGCCTAGTAGCTAGTTTGCGTGTGGCTGCATCATCGACCGTCTGTCGCCTTCTTAGCTTCCTCTTTTTGAGGGCAAGAACGTCTAAACAGTTCGTGAAGTCGTTATAAAGCTCCCAGCTCGCAATATTTGTATTTTCGGAGAAGAAGAAATCGTCCCAGGGTAATGCGCGGAGGAGGGAAGAAAATGTTTCCCAGTTGATGCGATGGAAGCGGCGAGATACCTCATTCTTGTTATCTTCCTGGTAAGGGCATTTAGGCAGTGCAAAAAACAGCTTCACTACCTTGTGGTCGCTGCCCGGTATGTTGTCTAACACGCTGGCGCATGCGTGGGAAATGCCGTTAGTGAAAATTAGGTCCAATATGTTAGATTGTCTAGTCGGTGAATTCACATTCTGAGTCCAGCCGTGTGTGAAAATAGTGTCTACCAGGGCTCTATATTTGAGCGGGTCTGACTGATTGAGCCACGAGTCATGTAGCATATTAAAATCACCAGCACTAGTTTTAAGGCGTGCAGAAAGGTATGAGACTTCCTGGAATAGCTTGACCATTTTGTCAACGCTAACAAAAGAGGAATGCGTTGGGTTGTATAAACAGCCTATCAAGAGGTCTAGTGGACCTCTGTAACAGGGTTTAGGAAACCGGTCCAGTGTGCTCGACCTTACCGCCTAAGCGCAGGTTACCGGAGTCAGCAGATCAGTTCGAACCAGAGAACGCGTGAACCCACCGGGTGACACAGCGATGGCTGGACAGCGAATCACGAGTGGCACACGTATCCAGAAACCGACAATCCGGATTGGACGATAGAACATAGAAGGCGCGCTGGCAACTCGAGAATCGCTATTAACGGCAAGTTTCAGAGTGCAAAGCCAAATATGAGCGGTCCAAACAAATACGGCCAATCAGATGCCAAGCACGAAAGATGTGATCATTGCGAGAGACAGGAAGACAGCGACCGAAGAGGAATAACATAACCCAATGAAATAAAAGGGGAACGCGACCAATGAGGTGAACCGAAAAACAGAAGACCCACTGAGCAGGCTCGAAGCTTAACAGTGTTTATTTCTTTTAAATAGGCTACCCTATACTGAATAAACGCCTGTTTTCCGCCCGCCGCCATCGTGACTTTTTGATCGTGTCCGTGTCTCATAACATGGTGACAGAGGAGAAGAAACCGATGCCCAAGATGCAGCTTCCTGTTGGAGGTCAACCGGCGATTCCGTTTCCATCCCCTTTGCAGATGACTGAGAGTTCTCTAACAGACAGTTGGCGGGTGTGGAAGAGCAAGTGGACGGATTTCGCAACACTGACTCAGCTGGACGCCCAGCCGATGAACTACCAACTCGCAATGTTTCGGCACGCTATTGGTGACGATGCAAGGAGGGTTCTTGAAACACTGAAGTTTGACTATTAGAAGGCGGATCTATCCGAAGTGATGCGGACATCTGGCGAGTTCTGCGAAGCGCGTGTGAACGAGACCTACCAACGATATCTGTTTACCGGGGGAGTCGTTCGAGAGATACATCACAGAACTGAAGCTCCTGGCACGAACTTGTAATTTCTGTGAATGCATGAATGAGTCACTGATTCGGGATCGCATCGTTATTGGGATAAGGAACGATGAACTCACACGCCGGTTTCTGCGACAAAGGAACTTGTCACTGGAACAGTGTGTCGACATCTGCCTCAGTGAGGCCAGAACAGATCAGCAAGTCGAACATCTGCGCGCCGAAAAGAATACGGAGTTGTTCGCAGTATCCCGAACCGAGGGACGTATCTTGAGATCATCCGATGAACAGGTAACTGATTGCCAGTTTTGCGGCCGCAGGCACCAAAAGAAGAAGGAGAGTTGTCCAGCGTGGGGTCGGATGTACAGGAAGTGCTCCAAGAAAGGTCACGTTGCTCGTTGCTGTAGATCATACAGAGTGAGTTCGGTTGCCGACGATGCCAGAGAACGGGAACAAGAATTGTTGATAAACAACATGGATGGCCCGGCGAAAAGCAAGTGCATGTTTGCAACACTTTTGGTTCGAGGACAACCGCTACGTTTTCAGCTAGACTCCGGGGCTGTGGTTAACATCTTGCCTGAAAAATACTGCAAGGGGGTGCGATGTGAAGAAACTCAAAAGTGTCTCAAAATGTGAAGCGGCTCAAGGCTGCAACCGAAGGGTATCGTCATTTTAAAGACGGTCAATCCAAAGGAAGGAGCAGAGCACCCGCTGGAGTTCCTGATTGTTTCGGAAGACCTTATGCCTTTTCTGGGCATTGATTCTATCCAACGTTTTGGTTTTGTTCCTTTTAACCACGAACGTTTTGTTCATGCGTGTGAAGTCGAGGCAGATATTTTTGATAAGTACTCGAGTGTGTTTGATGGCGGACTATGGATGTTGGAGGGACCCGCTCACTTATCGTTAAACGAGCTAGCAACACCGGTGGCGTTACCAGCTAGGAAGGTGCCAATTGCTTTGCGTGAAAAGTTCTTGAATGAGTTGCAACGTCTCTGTAGTCTGGAAGTGATAGCTAAAGTTGACGAACGGACTGATTGGGTCAGCCAGGTGGCGATTATTACAAAAAGTCAGGCAAGCTGCGTAAATGCATTGATCCGAAACCGCTTAATGCCGCACTCAAGAGAGAGTATTTTACGTTACCGACACTAGACGACATGCTGCCGGTGTTATGCAATTCTAAAGTTTTCACGAAAGTCGGCCTCGCCTCTGCGTTCTGGCACGTTTCACTAGATGATGAGTCAAGCTACATGACAACTTTCGGAACACCATTCGGGCGGTTCCGTTGGCATCATTTACCGTTTGGACTGGAAGTGTCTAGCGAAAGCTTCCAGAAGCGACTAATGTAAGCGTTGGACGATCTACAGGGAGTATTCTGCGTAGCGGACGATGTGTTAGTTTTTGGCGCTACTCGTGAAGAGCACGCTCAGAACCTTCGTCGCTTTTTACAACCCTGTGTTGAAAGAAACATCAAACTGAAACGCGAAAAGATCGAACTACGCAGTACAGAGGTTATATTTCATGGGCATGTGTTAAGCGCGAAAGGGCTAAAACCAGACCTTGAGAAAATAAGATCTATAAGCGATATGCCGTCCCCCAGAGATGTGAAAGCGGTTAGCAGGCTAAATGGGATGATCAATTATCTGAGCCGGTTCCTGCCCAAGTTAGCTGGTGTTATGACACCAATCAGGAAGTTGACTCATAAGGGCGAAAGCTGGCATTGGGGTGCAGAACAAGAAGAGGCCTTCCAGGCAATCAAGGAACTAATCACCAACGCACCTGTTCTCGCCTACTATAATCCGCAACTCTCCCTCGAGATTCAATGCGACAGCAGTCAATTTGGTATCGGGGCCGTACTCATGCAGAATGGGAAACCCATCGATTTTCGAAGTAGGACGTTGACAGAGACCGAGCGTCGTTACGCCCAGATAGAAAAAGAGATGCTTGCAGTGGTTTCCGCCGTCGAAAGTATTAATGACTATACATTTGGCCGGAAGACTACTAGTCCAGTATATTAGGCTTTGGATGGGTGCAAATTAAAACAAAAATGTGTACCAATCTGGATGTGATGTTTGATGGAGTAAAATGTCATGGTCAATACAATGTGGCACTGATGGAGCCTATATACTACGAGCAACAGCGTGGTAGCCGTTTGCTGTAAAAGCCACCTGGGTCCCAATACATTGGCTCTATATTTGCCACAGATATAGCCTATATACAGCGAGCGCAAGCTTTGGAGCCGTGTGCTATCACAACCCACTTGGGTGTTATAACATTGGCACGATGTGTGCCACTGATATAATAGCTATCCTAAGACCACAAGCCTTGGAACCGTGTGTTCTAACAACCCACTTGCTTCCATATTTGCCACTGATGAAGCCTATATACAACAAGCACGAGCCTTGGAGCCGGGTGCTGTAACAACCCGCTTGGGTCCTATTAAATTGGCACCATTTGTGTCACTAATAAAGAATATATACAATAAGAGCGAGCTTTGTAGCCATGTGCTATTACAACCCACATGGATGCAATTACATTGGCAACATACGTGCCTCTGATGGAGTCTACATACAACGAGCGCCAGCCTTGTAGCCGTGTGCTGTAACTACCAACTTCGGTCCAAATATACTGGCACCATAATAACCACTGATGGACCCTTTATACAACGAGCACGAGCTTTGGAGCCGTGTGCTGTACCAACCCACTTGGCTCCTATTTCACTAGCACCATATGTGCCACGGATAAAGCCTCTATATAACGACCGCAAGCTTTGGAGCAGTGTGCTATTGCAACCCACATGGATGCTATTACATTAACAACATATGCGCCACTGATGGAGCCTGCACACAACGAGCAGCAACCTTGTAGCCGTGTGCTATTACAATCTACTTGGGTCCTATTACATTGGCACTAAATTTGCCACTGATGGAGCCTATATAAAATGAGCACCAGCCTTTTTCCCGTGTGCAATAACAACCCACCCGCGTCCTATTATATTGGCACCATATGTGCCACTGAAAAAGGCTAAATACAACGAACGCCAGCCATGCAGCCGTATGGTAGCGCCTTGACGAATGCTACACAAGAAATTCGTAGCCCAGTAAGACAGAAGACGGCGGGATATAAAGATTGTCCTGAGAAAATAGCTATATATATATAGTCTGAGGACAGTGGGAGAAAGTGGTGAAGCAAGGAGTTACACCACGTCGGAGCGCAACAGCCGGCAACGCGCAGGAAAGTTAGCGGGCCAAGTTCAAAATGCAGTTCGCTATATATATAGGCTTTAGGGGAGAGCAAAGTAAAACAAAATGTGTAGAACTCTAATGGCGACGATTGATGAAATAAAATGTCATTATCACTACAGTATGCTACTACAACCCAATTGTGTACGATTACATTGGCTCAATATGTGCCACTGATAAAGCCTATAAAGGACGAGCGCTAGCTTTGGAGCCGTGTGCCATAACAACATACCTGGGTCCTATTACGATGACACCAAATGTGCCACTGATGGCGCCCATATAAAACGAGCACGACCCGTGGAGCCGTGTGCTGTAACAACCCACTTGGGTCCACTTACATTGGCACAATATGTGCCACTGATGTAGGCGCTATCCTAAGACCACAAGCATTGAAGCAGTTTGCATAACCAACCCTCTTGGGTCCTATTACATTGGCATAGTATGTGCCAATGATGAAGTCCATATACAAGAAGCACGGGTTTCGGAGCCTTGTGCTATTACAACCCGCTTAAGTCTGATTATCTTGGCACCATTTGTGCCAATGATGGAGCCGATATCCTAAGATCACAAGGCTTGGAATCGTGTGTAGTAACAACAAACTTGCGTCCTATTACATTGGCACCGTATGTGCCACTGATGTAGGCGCTATCCTAAGACCACAAGCATCGAAGCAGTTTGCATAACCAACCCTCTTGGGTAATTTATATTGGCACAATATGTGCCAATGATAGAGTCCATATACAAGGAGCACGGGTTTCGGAGCCTTGTGCTATTACAACCCGCTTAAGTCTGATTACCTTGGCACCATATGTGCCACTGATGGATCCTATATAAGACGAGCACGAGTGTTGGAGCCGTGAGTTGTAATAACCCACTTTGGTCCTATTACATTGGCCCCATATTTCCCCAATGATGGAGCCTATATGCAACGAGGAATAGCCCTGTAGCCGTGTGCTATTACAACCCTCTTGGGTCCTATTACATTGGCACCATATGTGCCACTGATAAAGACTATATACAACGAGAGCTAGCTTTAGAGCCGTGTGCTATTACAACTCACATTTGTCCTATTACATTGGCACCATAAGTGCCACACGTGGAGCCGATATACAACAAGCACTAGCCTTGTGGCCGTGTGCTGTAAGAACCTAACTGCTCCTGCTATATTGGCACCATATTTGGCACTGAAATAGCCGTTATCGTACGACCTCAAGCCTTGGATCCGTGTGCTGTAACAACCAACTTTGGTATTATTACATTGGTACAATGTGTGCCACTGATGGAGCCTATATACATCTAACGCGATCGATGTAGCCGTGTGCTATTAAAATGCAATTGCGTAATATTACATTTGCACACTGGCAGCTCAATTAGAATCATCATACTGGATAGCTTGCTCTTCAATTATCTTCCAATGGTTCACTCAGGATTCTCAATCTATTATTAGTCGAGGTATGACTGCGAAATACGGCAGAGTGATTATGTCCAAACATATGGATCCCGATCCCAATACAAACAAATCGTTGTTTCGCATGTTCACTATTACACAGTTCTAAGCATGGACATATAAACAATTTTCTACTGTCACTACAGTTCCCATAAAGCGTCTGTACAGCTGTACATACCTGATCAAGCCTTAATGGGCGTGCCTCGCATAGTCGAGAATAAAATTTTTATTTATTTATTTACAATATGTGCCACTGATGGAGCCTACATCCAACGGGCGCTAACCGTGTAGCCGTGTGCTGTAACAACCCAACTGGGTCCTAGTACATTGGCACAATATGTGCCACTGATGGAGCCTATATTCAACGGTCGCTAACCGTGTAGCCGTGTGCTATAAACTCCCACCGGCGTCCCATAACATTGGCACAATATGTGCCACTGTTAAAGGCCATATACAACGAGCGGGAGGTTTGGAGTCGCGTGTTATTACAACCCAATTTGTCCTATTTTATTCGCACCATATGTGCCACTGATAAAGCCCATATACAACGAATGCGAGCCACGTAGCCGGGTGCTATTACAAGCTAATTGTGTACTATTATATTGGCAGAATATGTGCCAATGATTGAACCGATATCCTGAGACTACAAGCCTTGGAGTCTTGCGCTGTAACAACCCGATTTTGTCCTATTACATTGGCTGCATATGAGCTACTAATAAAGCCTATATAGCATGAGCGCTAGCTTCGGAGCCGTGTGCCATTACAACCCACCAGGGTCCTATTACGTTAACACCAAACATGCCAAAGATGGAGCATGTATACAACGAACACGAGCCACGGAACAGCGTGCTGTTACAAAGCACATTTGTCCTATTACATTGGCACAATATGTGCCACTGGTGGAGTCCATATACCACGAGCACGAGCCTTGGAGCCGTGTCCTATTGCAACGCACGTGGGTCCTATTACAATGACACAAAATGTGCCACTGATAGCGCCTATATACAACGAGAACGACCCTTGGAGACGTGTGCTATAAATACCCCTAGGTCCAGTTACATTGGCACAATATGTGTCACTGATGGAGCCGCTATCCAAGACTACAAGCCTTGGAGCCGCGTGCTGAATCAACCCACTTGGGTCTTAGTACATTGGCACCATACGTGCCACTGATATAGGCGCTATCCTGAGACCACAATCATTGCAGCAGTTTGCATTAACAACCCCTTTTTTGTCCTATTACATTGGCACAGTGTGTGCCACTGATGGAGCACATATGCAACGAACACGAGCCACGTAGCCGGGGCTACAACAACCCACCTGGGTCCCATTACATTGGCACCGTATTTGCCACTGACGTTGCCCATATACAGCGAGCAATAGCCTTGAAGCCGTGTCTTATTACAACCCACTTGGGTCCTATTACATTGGCACCATTTTGGTAGGTCGCCTGTACCGCGAGCCCAGAGAGAGATTCAGAAAGACAGATCGAGTTGCAGGGAAAATTTTATTGGTACAGTAAAAGATTCCCTGTTACCTAGCTATAAGATAACGACACCGTGGACGCTCTAGCTAGGGGATCGGATCAAGCACAGCACACAGGGCAGTCGCGCGTTGCAGCCGAAGCGAGCGCGAAGCAAAAAATGGCGATGAGCAAGTAAAGCATTCGAACTCAGCAAGCAGTTCATCAAACCACACCGGTTGCCTAGGTGTACAATTATATACTTTTGTTTAGAATTTTATACAGGCAAACCGGGGAATCTCCAGACTGCTACATAGCCCTCTCCCAGAAGTGACTGTGTATGCAGTCCTTCGATCTACTTGAGGACTATCCGTCGCGCGCCAGCCATCTGCGAGACCAGGTTGTGAAACCTGATGCAGCTGCTGGGGGAGTACTATGCAATCGGACCCTAGCGGGCTCCCATCCGTGTCCTCCCTACGGTGTCGAAACGGTAAAAATACTGTTTGTGGGGGGACAGTTAGTAAAGTTTACGTGGGCGGTTGAATAGGAAGTTCGTTCCACTTACAGTAGACGTGCGGGGTCCAGCAAAAGTGAAACCGAGATGCAACCAACCGGCGGTGTATATGGAAAGTGAAATGAAAAAGCAGCGTAAGTGCATAGCCATACACAAAAGTGTGAAGCGAAAAAGGTGCAAAGCTGTTTTTGGGTTTTCAAAAGGTTTTGCTCTCTTTTGGTAGTTTCATAACGTTTTGGTCTTTTTTGTGAATTTTCAAAAACGTTTAGTAAGAGCAGAAAATTTTAAAGGCACGCTCTATGTAAAATAGTAAGTGCGAACGAAATCCGAAAAACGAACTGGGGTCTTGAGCTTCCTACCGCGTTGCTTGAAAGTAGGGCGAGAAGAAGTGCTGTCGGTTGCGGTTGTAGGTTCTGCTGGATCGAGCTAACTCGTCTGAGGTTGCGGAGAGAGCTGTGATGGCACCGTCTGTGAAGGTGCTTGCTGCACTGAAGAGTCAGACTTGTCGAGGAATGCTGGCTTGAGTCGATCGATGGTGATCGTCTCAGTGGTGTTGCGTCGTAGCTTGCTTATGTTAGGATCACCTTGTTGGGCAGCAGCCATAGCAGCTAGGTCAAGGCTGGTGCCAGGCGGTAAGCTGATCTGCTGAATGCGTAAAAACGCATCCGCGACGGGATTGAGAGCACCTGAGACATATCGTACGTCTGTCGTAAATTGAGAAACGAAGTCTAGGTGTCTAGTTTCCCGCGGAGAATACTTGTCTGTTGCGCCATTGATTGCGTAGATCAATTTCTTGTGGTCAGTGAAGACTGTAAAGTGTCGACCTTCGAGATAGTGACGGAAATGTCGGACACCTAGGTAGATAGCTAACAGTTCCCTACCGAAGGTGCTGTAACGCGATTCGGCAGGTTGTAAACGTTTTGAGAAGAAACCTAGAGGTATCCATCGATGATCGATGAGTTGCTGAAGAACTGCACCGACGGCAGTGTTGGATGCGTCGGTCGTCAAGGAGAGTGGTGTAGACGTGTCTGGATGGGCGAGAAGCGCTATGTTGGAGATAGCGTCTTTGATCTTCTCAAGGACAGTCTAGCGTCGTCTGTAAAATGGAAAGACCGTTGTTTACCGCGGAGCAAGTCAGTCATTGTTTGGACAATGCTCGCGCAGTCAGGAATAAAGCGTCTATATTAGTTAACCAGGCCAAGGAATCGGCGTAACTCCTTGAAGAAACTGGGAGCAGGAGAGTCCTTCAGCGCCTGGATTTTGTCTGGCAGGGCTTCGATACCAGAGGCAGAAATGCGGTGGCCAAGAAAGTCGATGGAGCTTTGGCCAAGCTCGCATTTATCGGGATTGACGGCAACCCCGTGCTGTGTTAAGCGTTAGAAGAGAGCGTCGAGGTGACGAAGATGCTCCTCGTCAGAAGAGCTGGCGATGAGAATGTCATCTAAATAAGGGTAAACGCCTTCGAGTCCTCGCGTTACCTCATGAATGAAACGCTGAAATGCTTGGGCAGCGTTGCTAAGGCCGAAAGGCATTCTGAGGTACTCGAATAGGCCAAATGGCGTGATGACTGCTGTTTTAGCAATTTCGTCTGGCGCCACAGGCATCTGATGGTAGGCGCGAACTAGGTCGACTTTGCTAAAGATAGATTTGCCAGCTAGAGCTGAGCTCAAGTCGTGCATGTGCGGAATAGGGTATTTGTCCGGGACGGTAATTGTGTTAAGTGCCCTGTAGTCAACACTGGGGCGCTAGTCACCGGATTTCTTCGGTGCCAAGTGTAATGGTGATGCCCATGGACTTTTGGACGGGCGAATTATTCCCATTTCGAGCATTTGCTCTAATTCCGCCCTAGCAGCTTTGAGCTTGTCCGCGGGTAGTCGGCGAGGGCGGGCCGAAACAGGTGGGCCCTTAGTGCAAATGTGATGCACGACGATTGACGTCACAGAAGGCAAGTCGTTCAAAACGCGAACGAGTTTAGGGTGCTTGCTGTAAAGTTCTAGAAAAGGCTGTGAAGCTTGAGGTAGGACACGAATGGGAGTGATAGTAGCCATGTTGGCGTTAGTCCCGATAACACTGAGCTGTGTCCTAGAGTCGATAAGCTTCTTCCTTTCCGCGTCGACGATGAGGTCAAAGCGCTGAAGAAAGTCTATGCCTATAATGGCGAAAGGCACGGCAGCGATTTTGAAAGGCCAGCGAAAGGTTTGCCGGAGGCCTAAATTGAGTGTCAGCAGCTTTTCGCCGAAAGTTGCGATTGGTGTGCCATTGGCGGCACGCAGCTTGGTCGGCGATGGTGAGATGACCTCATTTGTGCTACGGGGTATAACGCTAACTTCGGCTCCTGTGTCGATTAGAAACTCGGTGCCAGAAGTTAAATCCCTAACGCGAATGAGGCGACTTTGGCGTTGGCCGGTCGCGTCCGTCGCCGTTACGAACTGGCCGAGGTTTCTCTGCTTCTCGGCGAAGTTGCAAGGCTTGACACATTTACGAGCTGCGGTACCAAAGCGTTGATGGTACCAACAGCTAGCTTGCCTGTTGTTCGACTTAAAACGTTTGCAGGGTGATTTTGAGCGGCTATAACAACGACGACTGTTCATAGTAAGCTGTTGAACTTGGCGACTAAGTGTCGCATATTGTGTTTGCAGGGCTTCTATGGTTGACTGTAAGCCAGTGATAGAAGTGCCCTGGGACGCGACGGCATTGAGCCTGCTGGCGTCGGCTTGTGGCTGTGATCGCTCAATAACTCGATCCGCTAAGGCTGCTAGCTGAGTAAGCGAAACGGAGCGCACTGTAGCGAGAATCGCTTGCGTGTTTTCCGGTAGCCGTTGTAGCTATAGTTCGCGAAGTA
Source organism: Dicrocoelium dendriticum (assembly GCA_944474145.2). Classification (NCBI taxonomy): domain Eukaryota; kingdom Metazoa; phylum Platyhelminthes; class Trematoda; order Plagiorchiida; family Dicrocoeliidae; genus Dicrocoelium; species Dicrocoelium dendriticum. The sequence goes on from OX104060.1 coordinate 3,378,884, forward strand.
AAATCTCGTCCATGGTTGATGAACCAAGGAGTTGCTGCATCTCCCGTAGCAGGGTTGAGGGCAGTTTGTCGCCCAGCTGCAGATCCCTGAAAAGCTGCTGCAGGCGAACTTTCTCAGAGGGCATAACACGCTTAATCGTGACCTCTTTGAGAGCCTCATAGCGGTTATCGGTCTGAGAAATGATAACGTAACGAACCTGCATTGATATCTCCTTGGGGAGATAGGATAGGAGCTTTCAATACATTGCGTAGTCAGAAGTGATTCTGTGGTTGTAAAACTCAGCCTCAAGATGAGCGAACCACAAAAGAGGATCCATGTCCCAAAAAGGTGGTACAGAGAGAGATACAACGCTTAGTAGAGACTCTACAGATTCCAAGGTTTAAAAAAGTGACGCAAAAAATAGGCTACCTTATGCAAAAATAAACCGGAAAATATGAAAAATAAATGGAACGACCTCACAAGAGAAAAGTTCCAAATATCCGGCGCTGAAGTTGTTCCGGAGTCGAGGTCACCAATTTAGAGGGTCACCTGTACCGCGAGCCCAGAGAGAGATTCAAAAAGACAGATCGAGTTGCAGGGAAACGTTCATTGGTACAGTAAAAGATTCCCTGTTACCTAGCTATAAGAAAACGACACCGTGGACGCTCTAGCTAGGGGATCGGATCAAACACAGCACACAGGGCAGTCGCGTGTTGCAACTGAAGCGAGCGCGAAGCAAAAATTGGCCATGAGCAAGTAAAGCATTCGAACTCAGCAAGCGGTTCAACAAACCACACCGGTTGCCTAAGTGTACAATTATAGAATTTTGGTTAGAATTTTACAAGGCAAACCGGGGAAGCTCCAGACTGCTACACCATAAGTGCCACAGATGGAGCCGATATACAACAAACACCAGCCTTGTAGCCGTGTGCTGTAAAAACCTACCTGTTTCCTATTACATTGGCACAATATATGCCACTGATGAAGCTGCTATCCAAAGATGACAAGCCTTGGAGCCGCGTGCAACCACAACTCACTTGGGTCAAGTTCAAGTTCAAGTGGGACTGGAACGATAGGATGAATCCCGTAAGTGTGCCTTCTTGAGCGGGTCGTCGATCCAGGAGTTGATAGGGGTGCTCCGACTTCTTAATGGGTCTAAAAGGAAAACACCCGAAAAACACCCTGGTCCACCAATTTAATGCCCACGTTCCTAACATTAGCTGTCCCAGCTGTGTCAGTTACGTGAAGTAAGTAAGAGAGGAAGGAGAATCGAAGGTAAGAAAATAGGGGAAATCAGTTAAAAGAAGAGAATAATACCAATGACGAGGAAAAGTAAAGAAAATAGAATCGAAGTATGAAGATGGGAATTTGTCAGGAAAACGGAGAGGTTTCGTGTTGCCACCCAAGAGCATCTAGTTGACGCTCAAACCCCTTAACCGTAGCTTCCTTGACAATATTTTCAGGAAGCGGGTTCCAGCGCTCGATGACTCGACGCGATAAGCGTGTCTCCGCTCTTACTCGATCGGACCGCGGTTTGTCCAGCTTCATACAATGCCCGCGGAGACCAGATAATCTAGCAGGACTAAATAGCATGGACAAATCAGGGCAAACCTTCCCAGTCAAAATACGGTAGGATTGGATTAGGTCCCCTCTAACTCTTCGATAGTGCATTGACTGCATTCCCAAACTAAGTAGGCGTTCGGGGTACGTTTGCCCTCGTAATCCCTTGACCAACCTAGTACCGACACGCAACACCCTTTCTAGTGCCATTTTGTCCCGGACAAGGCATGGTGGACAGGCCTGGACGCAATATTCTAGGTGGGGTCGCACAAACGCTGAGAAGAGCTTCACAAACACATCAGCGGTTAGGGTCCCAAAAGAACGAAGGATAAACCACAACATTCGGAACCCTTTACTAGCCGCCTTCTTCCAGTTTTCCCCAGAGTGTAATGTGGAACAGTGGACGACACCTAGATCAATCTGATGAGTCACGTGAGGAAGTACAGTCCCATCGAGCACATAACTTGTGGAGGAATCAGACGCTCCGATACGCAGCACTGAACACTTTGTCCGGTTTATAGGCAGCAACCACAAGACAGACCACTCCCAGAGTTTATCCAGAGCCCGTTGAAGAGCCATAGGACCTCCAGGGATATCAACAATATTCCAGAGCTTTAGGTCATCTGCAAATAAAAGCGATTGTACCTCAAGGTCCTCCGGCAAGTCATTCACGTAGACTGAGAACAGCAGCGGACCTAGGACAGAGCCTTGCGGAACGCCGCTAAGCACAGCCTGTCGAAACGAAAGACTGCTTCCCACACGAATACACTGTTCCCGTCCATCCAGAAAAGCTGACACCCACTGGAGAGCACGACCAGCTATTCCATACGACCTCAACTTCAGCGAGAGTCGCGAATGGGGGACAGTGTCAGGGTCCTATTACATCGGCACAGTGTGTGCCACTGATGGAGCCTATATACAACGAATGCGATCCGTTTATCCGTGTGTGATTACAACCCACTTGTGTCGTCGTACATTGGCACAATATGTGCCACTGATGGAGCATATGTGCAACGAACACGAGCCATGTCGCCGTGGGCTGCAACAACCCACCTGGGTCACATAACATTGGCACCATATTTGCCACTGATGGTGCCTATATACAGCGAGCACCAGCCTTGGAGCCGTGTCCTATTACAACCCACTTGGGTCCTATTACATTGGCACCATTTGTGCCTCAGATGAAGCTGCTATCCTAAGACGACAAGCCTTGGAGCCGTGTGCTACGACAACCACTTAGGTCCTATTATATTAGCACAATGTGTGCTACTGTTGGAGCCTATATACAACGAAGGCGAGCCATGTAGCCTTGTGCTATTACTATCCAATTGTGTAATATTACATTGGCACAATATGTGCCACTGACGGAGCCTATATTCATCGAGCACCAACCGTGAAGCCGTGTGTTGTAACATCCCCATTGGGTCCTATTACATTGGCACCATATTTGCCACAGTTGGAGCCTATGTACTACGAGCGCGAGCATTGCAGCCATGTGCTATTACAATCCACTTGGGTCCTATTACATTGGCACCAAATTTTGCTTCTGATGGAGCATATATAATACGAGCACCAGCCTTGTAGCCGTGTGCAATAACAACCCACCTGCGTCCTATTATAGTGGCACCATATGTGCACTGATAAAGGCTATATACCACGAGCGGGAGGGTTGGATCCTCGTGTTATTACAACCCACTTTGTCCTTTTTTATTGGCAGCATATGTGCCACTGATAAAGTCAATATACAACGAACGCCAGCCATGTAGCCGTATGCTATTACAAACCAATTTTGTCCTATCACTTTGGCACTATATGTGCCAAGGTATGAGCCGCTATGCTAAGACTACAGGCCTTGGAGCCTTGCGCTCTAACAATCCGATTTTGTCCTGTTACCTTGGCTCCATATGGGCCACTGATAAAACCTGTATAGGACGAGCGCTAGCTTTGGAGCCGTGTGTCATTACAACCCGCCTGGGTCCTATTGCGATAGTACAAAATGTGCCAATGATTATTCATATATACTACAAACACGAGCCTTGGAACCGTGTGCTACTACAAACCGCTTTTGTCCTATTACATTTGCACCATATGTGCCACTAATGGAGCCAATATACAACGAGCACGAGCATTGGAGCCGTATCCTATTACAACCCACGTGGATCCTATTACGATGACACCAAATGTGCCAATGACGGATCCTATATACAACGAACACGAGCCTTGCAACTGTGTGCTATTACAACTCATATTTGTCCTTTTACATTGGCACCAAACGTGCCACTGCTAGAGCCTACATACCGCGAGCACGACCCTATGAACCGGTGCTACTAATACCCACCTGGGTCCAATTACCTTGGCACAATACGTGCCACTGATAGAGACGCTACCTATGACCGCAAGCCTTGAAACCGTGTGCTGTAACAACCCACTTGGGTCCTATTACGTCAGCACCACGTGTGCCACTGATGGAGCCCATATACAAAGAACGCGAGCCTTGTAGCCGTGTGGCATCAGAATCCGTCCGTGTCCTAACAACTGGCACCATTATTGCCACTGCACGAGCCTATTCATATATATTCTCAATTAACTGTGCATTTTTCTTACTGCAATGGACATTTTGCGAACCAAATTAGACATTTTGCAAACCACATTGGATATTTTGCAAACCACTTTGTACAGTTTGCAAAACATATTGGACATTTTGCAAAACAAATTGGACACGTTGCATTCTAAGTAGCAACTCGCCAATTTTTGATAAAAAACGAGCAGGAAGACTGCTGAATGATGTTCAGAATAAACATTGTGATAACGCTAATACACCGGCATTGTGTAAGCAGCGGGCTACACTGTAAAACATTTCCTTGATCCTGAGCAGCGACCGAATTCTGAACTACGCTCCCCTCTCCCCATTAACATTCGCCTAGTTGGTGTGCAGTGCCCATACGCATCAACCTGTGTAGGTGTGTGACAATTGGAAAACCGGACGTCCGAGTCGTAATTGTGTATCAATCACTTTGTGAGTGGATTGCGATGCGCAATTTCAATGTGCACCGTTATTCTCATTAAAGAGAACCTTGTCCGATTCGGTCAATGGCACCATGTTGGATGAAGCAGGTAGGCGGTGTCCCAGCTTCGCCCGTCTCTCTATTGGCTTTCGCAACTGCCACGTTATGGTATCAGCGTAAGCTGCAATGTCCCCCAGCAAAACCAGTCTAGATTTATAGCCTATTGTTGCAACATATAAACTACTGAGGAGTGGGCCGATTACACGATGTGCAGGCCACATTCTGGTCACGATAATGTAACCGAACTGCGTACGTAGCGGGTGATTGTGTAAGCCCTTCTCTTGACATGAGTGCCGTTCGCCTCGGTCAAAATCGGTTACCTATTTTCCCCTACACCCCCCATAGGAATTCCTGTGTTTTGTCTGGGTGTGTGGACCGACCTATGCAGCGGTATCACTATTGGAGCGGAGCATACGATAATGGTTCCAGTCAAAACAACATAGCTTTATTAGCTCCGTGCCGCACAAAACGACCAAAATGAGTGACGAACAACAGGAGAGCTGGTGTCTGACACGACGGTACTGCAGGCGAACATCATTTGCGCAAAGAGAAATTCTCACAAAACTTGTGCTGGTCGACGGCAAAACTACTCGGGAAGCCGCTAAAGTTGCCGGTGTTACCGCGAGTACGGCAAGGAACATCTTTAATGCCTACAAGCGAGAAGGCTTAAATACACAGCGCGCCTGCGGTGGAAACAATAGGGAGAAGCTGACTCCCAATGTATTGCAGCGCGTCGAAGAAGCGGTTGAACGGCACTCTGAGGACACGTTGGTACAGCTGCAGATGCGCCTGAGAGAGAACGGGATAAACCTATCAGTACCTCTGTCTTCAACGCCCTCAGAAGACTAAAGATAACTCACAAAAGGTGGCGTTACGAGCTCGACCGAGTCAACAGTGCCACGACAATCGCTATCCGACAGGCGTACGCTCTCGAATTCTCGACACATGCACCTTCTAACAAGGAGAAATGCATCTTCATAGATGAGAGTGGTTTCAACCTTCATCTGAGGTGAACTCAGGCTCGCTCAAGAAGAGGGACGCGCTCGAACATCGCGTTACCCACAGTCAGAGGTAGCATGGTAACCCTGATTGTTGCAATGAATAACCAAGGCGTCATCCATTCAAAGATCATTAACGATGACACCTGCAATTGTGTGACGTTCTCAGCGTTCGTCGAGGAACTGGTGGCGCGTATAAGCTGCATAGTGGAGATGAACGGCGCGTGGCTGATCATGGACAATGCCAGGATCCATATGCCTGAAGAGCTAAGGAGGATCCTTGGTTCGTCTTATCACCTGCAGTTTTTGCCGCCCTACTCGTACATGCTAAACACGATAGAACACGTTTTTTGAAAGGTGAAAGCGTCGGCGAGTGTCCTGCTTATTAACCATGCACCTGAGCAGACGCTGAGCACGATCATTCAGGACAGCGTTGGGATGGTAATGCAGCAGGACTGCATGAACTGCGTTCTCAAAACGATGATGAACCTGACGAAAGCGACAGCTGGACAACCCTTCGTCAAATGATCTTTGATATGGTTACTGCCTTATTTTTTGTTAATACACCATTTCAATTTTAAACTGTACGTTTTCAATATTAACAGTTGGCTTAGCGTGAAAAAGCAGGACAGTAACCGAGAATTCGAGAGCGTACGCCTGCCGGATAGCGATGGTCGTGGCACTGTTGACTCGGTCGAGCTCGTAACGCCACCTTTTGTGAGTTATCTTTAGTCTTCTGAGGGCGTTGAAGACAGAGGTACTGATAGGTTTATCCCGTTCTCTCTCAGGCGCATCTGCAGCTGTACCAACGTGTCCTCAGAGTGCCGTTCAACCGCTTCTTCGACGCGCTGCAATACATTGGGAGTCAGCTTCTCCCTATTGTTTCCACCGCAGGCGCGCTGTGTATTTAAGCCTTCTCGCTTGTAGGCATTAAAGATGTTCCTTGCCGTACTCGCGGTAACACCGGCAACTTTAGCGGCTTCCCGAGTAGTTTTGCCGTCGACCAGCACAAGTTTTGTGAGAATTTCTCTTTGCGCAAATGATGTTCGCCTGCAGTGCCGTCGTGTCAGACACCAGCTCTCCTGTTGTTCGTCACTCATTTTGGTCGTTTTGTGCGGCACGGAGCTAATAAAGCTATGTTGTTTTGACTGGAACCATTATCGTATGCTCCGCTCCAATAGTGATACCGCTGCATAGGTCGGTCCACACACCCAGACAAAACACAGGAATTCCTATGGGGGGTGTAGGGGAAAATAGGTAACCGATTTTGACCGAGGCGAACGGCACTCATGTCAAGAGAAGGGCTTACACAATCACCCGCTACGTACGCAGTTCGGTTACATTATCGTGACCAGAATGTGGCCTGCACATCGTGTAATCGGCCCACTCCTCAGTAGTTTATATGTTGCAACAATAGGCTATAAATCTAGACTGGTTTTGCTGGGGGACATTGCAGCTTACGCTGATACCATAACGTGGCAGTTGCGAAAGCCAATAGAGAGACGGGCGAAGCTGGGACACCGCCTACCTGCTTCATCCAACATGGTGCCATTGACCGAATCGGACAAGGTTCTCTTTAATGAGAATAACGGTGCACATTGAAATTGCGCATCGCAATCCACTCACAAAGTGATTGATACACAATTACGACTCGGACGTCCGGTTTTCCAATTGTCACACACCTACACAGGTTGATGCGTATGGGCACTGCACACCAACTAGGCGAATGTTAATGGGGAGAGGGGAGCGTAGTTCAGAATTCGGTCGCTGCTCAGGATCAAGGAAATGTTTTACAGTGTAGCCCGCTGCTTACACAATGCCGGTGTATTAGCGTCATCACAATGTTTATTCTGAACATCATTCAGCAGTCTTCCTTCTCGTTTCTTACGAAAAGTTGGCGAGTTGCTACTTAGAATGCAACGTGTCCAATTTGTTTTGCAAAATGTCCAATATGTTTTGCAAACTGTACAAAGTGGTTTGCAAAATGTCCAATGTGGTTTGCAAAATGTCCAATTTTGTTTGCAAAATATCCAATTTTGTTTGCAAAATATCCAATTTCATTTGTATTGGGTTCGGACCCAAGGAGAAATAAAGATGAATAAGTAATGATCGGAATAACAAGACTCACAGAAGGTTTTCTACGTGGGTTAGGAATCTTAACCACATAAAACTTCCTAATCTTCTTGAGTCAGCCACTCCGATGGATGACAAACGACGATGGTGAAACCAGTTGAGACGGAACGAGATCTGTAGATGAATATTGCTCTAGGTTAGAATGTAGTGACCGACAATGCCATGAAATCCGTGAAAAGAGAACACAGAGAGAACACGTTGATTTGCCCGCGTAGTTCTAAAAGTGTGTTATTTATCAAGCGAAGCAAGTTTAAAAGGTTAATGTAAAGAATTGGTTGTAATAGGAAAGGAATGTACCATGAAGGATAAGTAAATTTACAGTCGCTACAGAACTCCCCCTAGAGCGTTGGAATGAGAGAAAACGCTCGATAGTATTATTGTGTGTAGTCGCGTAAACGGACAGGAGTTTTGTTAGCCCTACCAGAACGAGTAAGTGTTTTAGGGGGTTGTGGTAAACAGGTAGAGTCTGTAGGCGTATTTGTCGTTGGATGCATACGGG
>OX104060.1:3387284-3409969 GCA_944474145.2 Dicrocoelium dendriticum
ACGCCGCCGCAGGAAAGCAGAACGCGTCGTTCGAGGTAGAGAATTGTGTATATGAAAAACCGTCAATTAAAACAACTGTACAAGACGCATAAAAAAAGGAAACGAGAAAAGCGAAAAAATGAAAAAGCTATGAAGACTACAGGTCCACCAGGCTTCCTTGTCAGCACGTAGGCGCCGCTTTAGTTAACGCCTAATAGCCCGTCTGGTCACATTTTGTTCAGAACCAGCCGGGAGGTGTCTTCTAGCTTCCTACACGTTCACGGACCTCTCGGATATCCAGTATCCGGTGCGGTGACGACTGATATTGACACAAACAGATGCTCCTGCGTAGTGCATGGCGTCCGAGGTCCTATTCCACTGAATTTCGGTGTCATTAGGACAAGACAGCGAGAGTTTGCTATGCAGTGCTTCTTGATATGCTTGCCTGACCGAGGGCTGGGACAATTTCTCCGTTGCGATTTGGAGGGGACGCTTTGTGCGACTTCCGGTAAAGTTCATGGAGAAACGACAGCGCACCAACGCATGATCAGAGTCGACACAGGTACCCTAGTAAGAGCGGCAATCCGGAATGGAACCGCGCCACCTGTAAACTATGGCTATGTGGTCAATTTGGGTCCATCGCTGGCCAGCTACAGGAGAAGGCTAAGTGGCACTTCGGCGCCCACTGTGTCTAATAGCAGTGCTTGTAAGATGCAACTGGTGCTCCGCACACAGTTGAAGCAGACGCTCGCCGTTGTCAGTCCGTTTGGAGTTAACTCCATACTTACCACCCAGCTGAGCTTCTGAAGAGCTCAGACGCCCTACTTGTGCGCTTAAATCTCATGCAAGTGCTATAATATTTTAACTAGTAGTACTGCATAGTAGGGCATTCAGTTCGTGATAGAAAGTGTCCCTGACCGCATTATAACTGCAGTCGGTGGGAGCATAAACGGAAATCACAAACAAATAGCGTTTTGTTTTACTTCGTGAATTCACCTTAGCTGATGTCGACAAACAGGCTGTACATAAACTGCTGTTCAACGGAATCCACTTAACCATCGATGGCTCAGCCCTGGACCTGAGAATGATACCTACACCAGCTTAACCCGTGAGTGCCGCATGGGCGTCTCCGAATGCGTGCAACCAATAACGAGAAGATATGCCATGTGCAGTAAATTCGATAATCCCGTTAGGGTCACTAATCCTAGTTTCGGACACAACACACCTCAACACCCAGTGTGTCCAAGGTGCCTGCGAGTGCAGCCTGCTGACCTGTTTGTCTAGAGTGCGGACGTTGAATGTCGCCATGGAAACGGGACAGCGCGGCCTTATAAGGGACTTTTGCCGATAGGCGTCCGATGGGTGCGGTGGGATGGTGGCTGCAGATGGTCCTATTCCAGTAGCACTTCGGTCGCTGTCAATTAAGCTGGGATTTATAGAAGGAAGGTTAGTAATGGGGGCCGGGATGGGGGTAAGAGAAAATGGTGGAAAAGAAAGAAGGGTGGCGCTAGCAGTAGCATGTTTTCGCTTATCCGCCCTGCTGTATGCAGCATATAAGGCGACCCTTGATAATCTGCGCGGCGGCCGATGCAGGATGAAGTTTATGTTTGAAAAAATTGTCATGGTTGTATGTGGACTGAGATACTGCCAGGGCGCCCAGACCTAGACAGGAGGACCATTAGGGTTCCCATCCAAAGCCTTTGGCTCAAAAGCCTGTCCGCAAGGCGGCAGAGTGGCAGTGGTTTAGTTTTACAGAAATGGACGCTATCCCATTTCCAACCCCCAACCTGGAGGACCAGGAGACCGAGTTTGTCTGACCTGTCACCATTGACCAACCTGGTAGGAGTAGCTCACAAGATACTCGGAGGCATCACTCAGTATAGCTCAATGGGTTAATGTGGTACGCAAACCGTCGCACCACGTTAAGTACCAGTGTCGTTGCGACGGCAGCTGCGTCAGCAATGATGGGCGCATAGAAACTGACGTGAGCTCACACATTGCAAAGGCCAGAGCTACCTTCTTGAACCTGTGGCATCTTTGGTGACAGATGGGAGTTTCCCTCCGTCTGAAAGGCCGTGTACACAATGCCACACTAAGGGCCGTTCTGCTGTATGGTAGTGAGACTTGGCCCCTTTGGTCTGAAGATCTGAGGCGCCTTCAAGTCTTTGATCATCGTTGTCTGCGAAGCATTGCTGGTGTCGGATGGCACCAGCGTGTCCGCAACGACGATGTGCGTAGGCGAGTACTAGGTGGTGATAATCATGCTAGCACCCTAGGCAACAGATCGCACAGAACAATTTGTGTTGGTTCGGGCACGTGCTACGCATGCCTGGTCACCACTTACCTAGGGGGCCTTGTTCAGTATACCAGGTGTAGGATGGCGCAAGTCTCGAGGTGGACAGAAGTTGACTTGGCAGCGGGAAATGAAGTCACTGACCACCAAAGTGGGTGCCGTTGGTCCATCTCGCCGTCCGGGTTAGAGTCCACGTGACTCACATTGTACTTGGCTCGAGACTTTACAGGACATGGCTCGCAACCGACACCAGTGGCGCGTCTGCTGCCGTCTCCTAATCGGATTGTCTGTTTAAAGTGTGTTTGGTGCTTAGTTATCTGCGGGGTAATGATGATTATGACGCAGGGCAGTGAAAGCCGCAAGGAAGCTGTCTCACCGATGCCGCCTTATCTTTGCACGATAGCCAGCTATTTGTGACGGTATGTTGTCTACACAAGGTGTAGGCGCCTTGATCCAGAATGTTTGCTTAGGGCATTAAGGTTTTCAGGTAAGTCCCCCTTCTCTCCCTCTTCTTATGCTTAATTTCATAGGTCCTCATAGTTGTATGGCAGCGAAGCATCAGTTCAAATGGCTGACGTACTGCTGTTGATGATGCTGATGATGACTAAAGTTGAGATCTTACGGGATATCTGGTCGCGCCCTTCAAAGGATGTCTGCCTTCCTTGAAGGAAGGGAACAGTGCCTACTGGTGGGGCGTAGCCTTTCGCTCAGGCAACCTGTTCTTAGTGGCGTTCCGCAGGGCACGGTATTGGGGCCCTTGTGGTTCGTTATCTATGTACATGACTTGCCGGGAGAGCTAGGGGTGTCATCACTAATGTTTGCTGACGACCTTGAGCCCTGGAATATTGTGAATATCCCTGGGGTCCTGAGGCAATTCAGCGTGCCTTGGATAGGCTCCGGGAACGACCTACCTTATGGTTAATGCCCATAAATAGGGCCAAGCGCTCTGTTCTCCGAATCGGAGCTGCAAATCCTTCCACCCGATTTGTTGTCGGCGGTGGTGCACTCCCTGTTGTCACTCAGCAGGTCGATTTAGTAGACGTACACGCATCAGCGCTTCAGTCTGGAGACAACTGGAAGAAGGCTGCTTGTCGAGGGTTTCGCACGATGTGGTTTATCCGCCGCTCTTTCTGAATCTTAACGGCCAATTTGTTTGTAAAGCTATTTTCGGCATTCCTCCGACCCCACCTGAAACATTGTATTCAGGCTTGTCCACCATGTCTTAACCGAGACAAAATGGACTTGGAGAGGGTGTTACGAGTGGGCACTGGGTTAGTGCAGGGTCTACGGGGACAGACGTATCCTGAACGCTTACTCAGTTTGGGTATGTACTCCATGCATTAATGAAGGATAAGAGGGGACCTGATTCACACTCATCGTAGTTTGACGGGTAAGATTGGCCTGGACTTGTCAGGGCTATTTAGTCCCGCTACGTTACCTAATCTCCGCGGTCACCCACTGAAACTGCATACACCACGGTCTGATAGGATTAGGACGGAAACTCGTCTATGGCGCCGAGTTATAGATCTCTGGAAATCGCTTCCAGATCATGTAGTTAGGGAACCTACGGTTAAGGGTTTTGCGCGCCAGCTCGATGCGCTTGGGTGGCAACGGCAATCCTTTCCTTTTTCCTAGCTGACTCACCTTCACTTTTCAGTTCCTTTTAATGACGCAGATGCCTTGGTATCTCACTTGCTTAGCGCTTTCCACTTTCTCTATTGCCTTCTGAGTTTTCTTTTTTTCTCACTTCACGCAACCGACCCAGCAGGGACTGCTAGGGCAGGATACGTAGGCATTAATCGGTTAAACGCGGCGTGATGCGGTCTTTGTTTTAGGTCCAGCAATATTTCAAAGTTCGCCAACTCCTGGTTCAACGACCCGCCGAAGAAGTAACACTCACGGGATAATCCTATCATTCCAGTCCTGCTTGGAGTTGAACTTGTACCGTCACGGGTGAAGTACGACAGGGTCGTTTATGGGTGTGTCCGCTGCGCACGTCGCAAGTCAACAAGTACAGGGAGGAGACGCGTTTAGTAGGATTTTGCTTCTATTATTCCAAATCTTTCAGCTAACGTGATACTAACTGCCAATCTCGCGTTAACCTCATTAGAATGGGACGCAAGCTGAAAGTCAACCTTCGATACTTTGGGGAACAGTATGCAGGGGCTTTTGTACGTGAGGCCGCGTTGACTAGCCTTTAACTTGTTCCCAGAGTACCTGAGGGTTCTTATTTAACTGAGTTTATCGTGGTGGAAACACAAGTCCTTGAGCTGCTGCAAGAACTGAACCCTTCCAAAGCAGCTGGACCTGATTCAGTTCACCCGAAGCTTCTGCATGTTTTGGCGGGGAACTAAGTGGAACGCTGATGATGGTGTTTCAGAAGTCACCTGTGAGCTGTACATTACCTTCTGAATGGAAGGAGGCTGTCATCTGTCCTATCTTCAAAAATGGCCACAGGATGCTGTCAGCCAATTATAGGCCAGTTAGTCTGACTAGCGTCGTGGTCAAACTGCTTGAAAAGCTGTTGAGAGGTTCGTTGGAATGTCACCTGAATAGATTTAACCTACTCAGTAGTGCACAACATGGATTCCGGAAGGGGTTTCCGTGTTTGACGAATTTGTTGGTTGCCCGTTCAGCTTGGGCAAAGGCAATGAACAATGGACACGTAGTGTATGTGCTTTTCGTAGACTTTCCGAAAGCATTTGATAAGGTGCCCCACTTGAGGTTGTCACAAAAGCCGAAGTCCTACGGCCTATCTGGCAGCGCCCTTCACTGGGTATTTGCGTTCTTGCAGGGAAGAGAGCGGTGTGTACGTGTGGGTCTCAGCTTATCCTTTAGGCAAGCGGTCCTTAGCGGTGTCCCACAGGGCTCCGTCCTCGGACCGATGCTGTTCTCCATCTACATAAACGATCTCCCTGGAGAGCTTGAGGTGTCATCCCTATTGTTTGCTGATGACTTTAATCTATGGAACGTTGTAAATTTTCCTGGGGGTTCTGAGGCCATTCAGCATGCACTGGACAGACTCTGGGACTGGTCTGCTTTGTGGCTACTGTCCATAAATCAGGCTAAGTGTTCCGTCCTTCGTATAGGAGCAACTTTCCCGCCTTCGAGCTATGTACTCGGTGGGGTCATCCTCCCCTTTGTCTCCAACCAGGTAGACCTAGGCGTCGTCTATTCCTCATCTTTGCGTTCTGGTGATAACTGGAAGAAGGCCGCAAGTATGGGTTTCAGAAGGTTTTGGTTAATACGCCGTGCTTTCGGGGTCTTAACTGCCAACATATTTGTGAAGCTGTTCTCAGCTTTCGTCCGGTCCCATCTAGAATACTGCGTTCAGGCTTGCCCCCTGCCTTGTTCTGGACAAACTGGAGCTCGAGAGGGTTTTGAGAGTAGGTACCAAATTGGTCGAGGGGTCACGGAGGCAATTGTACCCCGAGCGTCTACTTAAATTGGGTATGTAGTCAATGTACTACCGACGGTTTCGAGGAGACCTACTCCTTACTTACCGCATTTTAACAGAGATGGTTGGACCGGACTTGAGCTGGCTATTTAGCCCGGCTAGGTTGCCTTGTCTTCGCGGTCATCCCATGAAGCTACACAAGCCGCGTTCTGACCGGATCAGGGCGGAAACTCGGTTATCGCGCAGAGTTATCGAGCGCTGGAACTCGCTTCCAGAAAATGTAGTCAGTGAACCTACGGTTAAGGGTTTCGAGCGTCAGTTAGACGCTCTTGGGAGGCAACAAGAAAGCTTTCCCTTCTCCTGACCATATCCACCTTCAGACTTTTAGTTCTTATTCTGTCATTCTCTTCACTCTCGTGTTATTCTTCGTTTTAATTACTTTCATTTCCCTTTATCTTCTATTTACTTTCTACTTCTTTCTTACTTCACGTAACCTACACAGCGGGGACTGCTAGTGCAGGGAACGTGGGCAGTAATTTGTTGTTCAGGGTGTGTTTCGAGTGTTTCGTTTTAGATGTATCAAGAACTAGCACTTTATCATTTACTGGCTCAACGATTTGCTCAAGAAGGAACACTCAAGTGATTTTCCTATCGTTCAATCCATCTGAATCTGAAGCACAATCACCCAGTTACCCGCTTTTTTGAGCGACATCCCACCAATCGCCTTCAGACAGACGATGAGTTCCTTCAGTGATGAGATTACCGCCGATCCGAGCACACGTCAACAAACCGTAACCAATCCTATTGCACGTGCACTTGGTGCTGTTGATCTTCATTAGTTTTCATCGATAGGTTGTCGAATGTGAGCAGTCGAGTTCCCTTCAATCAGAGGTACTATGCAGAATGGGGTGCCAAATAATTTATGCTGTGCAATTTAAACTACATTTTCACTTTAATTTAGCGTCGATATGGATGCAAGCCCAGTAAAGAAACGCTGAGAAGGAAAAAACTTGCTCAGATAAAAACTCATTCAATTACCCGACAGTAGGCTATACGTTCGCACCACTATTATATTTCAGCCGATGCATACGACCATGTGTAATGATACCCTGCATGAGACATACGCTTCCAAGGCACGAATATACTGTTTAACGCGGAACCTTTTCTCGCTGCAATAAAGCGTTAAGCAGGATCGGTACGCTTTAAAACCAATACCCGAATATATGGCCAACCTCCGATGAGTGGAGAACAACAAAAGTAACTATAGGAAATATTTATTAAGTGGGGCGAAACGCTATCTAGGGCTAAAAATAAGGCACCGAAAGATAGCTAGTTAGGGGAAAAGTGTGGTCGCTTGCGCGAAGAGCAAAGGTGGCGGCGGAGCCGATGAGCGTCGCGCCGTTCGAAGATGGATGCTATATGGACTCAAACAAACTCGAGCAACGTTCAAACAGGTGAGCGGCTTATTTGCTATGTACATCGAGAAAATATAATTTTGTGGTTTTGTAATATTTTACGCAGCTTGCGACAGTCAACTAGGGGAATCTCTAGGGCAATACACAGCCCCTTCTTAGAAGGGAACCGCGGGTGACGCTTCGACCTACGTGAGGACTGTCCGTCGCCGGCCAGCCTTCTGCGAGACCAGGCGGTGAAACCTGATGCAGCTGCTTGGGGAGAACCAATGCGATCAGACGCTAGGGGCTCTCATCCGTGTCCTCCCTACAGGTGCTAAAAACACAAAATGGGGGAAATGTTCGTAACGATGGAGTGCGTGGTGTCACAGCACATGATGTTTGAGCACGTAGTGTCCGAAAACGTAACGTTCGATTGTCGTTGAACGTCCGCGTGTCGGGAATATGAAAAAGGAGCGGAAACGCGGAGTGTCAAAGAGGTGCGAGCGACAGAGCTAACAAAAAGCGATAGTACTTACCGAGTGCGATAAGTGAATAAAGCGAGAACCATTTTGTGTTTTAAAAACAATTTTCTCCTTTTTTAGGTTTTAAAACATTTTGGCAATTTTTGTGGTTTCCTAAACGCTTTGCAAACATTTTTAGGTTCTCAAAACTGCTGTTTGTTCGGCGGGTTAGTCCACAAGCAAAAAGGAAGCGGGAAAGGAGGAATGAAAAAGCCTTATCTTTTAATCGCGCTGGCCAATGAACCCCCTACCTGCCCTTGTAGATTTCGGACGCTCGGTTGGAGGCGTTGCAGATCGATCAGTTTTGTCGGGTGAGGAAGCTATCGGCTCGATAGAAGCGGAAGGAATTGAGTTGTAGGGGTTATTCGGAGAATGCTTCGTAGCATCGGAAGTAGGCGTGTCGTCTGTCATAGGCTGCGTTGACTCGTCCGAAGGTGAATGGGAGTCATCTTCGATCTCATGTTCCACATGGACAACCTTGGGACGGTCGATAGAGAAAGTTTCACGTTTACCATGGCGGTCGATAGCGAATACGCGGTCCATACATTAAAGAACCTTAAAAGGGACCTTCGTAGGGTCCTTCGAGTGGTCTGCGTAGACCATCGACTCAAAGGAAAACGTAAGCGCAATGCAGTCGAGCTTGTAGAACAAACGATTTACGTCGTTGTTGTCGCACGTCGGTTACTTTGATATGGCGCATGCGCTTGGCTAACAGCCTAGCGTAAATCGCGTCGTAGCGGGGTGTTCTGGGGTTACCAGAAAAGAAGTCCCCAGGTAATCGGAGAGGTTGTCCATGTGCCAGTTCGGCGCTGGACGTGTGCAAATCAGCTTTAAGAGCTGATCGGGTACCAAGTAATATCACAGGCAGCGCTTCGGTCCAGCTTAGTGCATTAGCGGCACTAAGTGAGGCCTTCAGCTGTAGGTGGAAACGTTCCATCATGCCGTTGGATTGCGGGTGAAAGGCTGTAGTCCGGATGCGTTGACATCCGAGGACTTTGAGAAGATCGTTGAAAGTCGAGGATTCGAACTGCGGACCGCGGTCGGTAGTCACGGTGGCTGGACAGCCATGTGAAGCGTCCCAGCGCTCAACAAAAGCGCGCGTTACGGTGTCCGCGGATACGTCGGGTATAGGTACGGTCTCGGGCCAACGGGTGTATCGGTCGGTCGTGGTCAGAATATAGACCATTCCTCTGGATGGTGCCAAGGGTCCAACTATGTCGAGATGGACATGGGCGAGGCGAGCTGAGACTTGCGGAAAACGGCCTAGTGGTGTGGACACGTGCTGCTGTATCTTGGCCTGCGGACACGTTAGACAATCGCGTGCTTAGCGCTTAAGATCGCGTTGCATTCCGAGCCAAACATATCTCTCGGATACGAGCTTGATCGTGGCTCGGATGCCTGGATGAGCGATGTTATGAAGTGTGTCAAAAACTAGACCTCGAAAGGATTTTGGAACGACGGGTCGAGGTCGTCCAGTAGAAGTATCGCACAAGATTGTGCCATCAGATGACGGCAGTGCATGCTGTGGGATTCGTAGCGAAGAATCTTGTTTGACATTCTGACAGTCAGTATCGGTTAGTTGCGCGGTAGCTATGGCTGATAAGTCGATTGCCTGACCAGCGGTGTGGATTGCGGAGACGCGCGAAAAGACGTCAGCAACGACGTTATTCTGACCTTAAATGTGTCGGAGGTCAGTAGAGAATTAAGCCACGAAATCCAGCTGACGAACCTCACGTGGTGACTGTCGAGCTGATTGATTTCGAAAGGCGCAAATAAGCGGCTTATGATCGGTGAAGATAACGAACGAACTACCTTATAAGACGTGCCTGAAACGTCGGACGGTAGAATAAACTGCCAGCAGTTCGCTGCTGAACGTGTTGTACTTGACTTCTGCCGGTTGTAAGCTTCGAGAGTAGAAAGCGAGTGGTTTCCAGCATCCTTCAGTGAGTTGCTGCAGTACGGCGCCAATGGCGGTGTCCGATGCATCGACTGTGACGCTGAGAGAGCTTTGGGGTAGAAATGGTGAAGCATAACGGCTTCGGCCAAGGCCTCTTCGCTGGCCTTGAATGTTTCGGTTGCAGCGGGCGTCAACATGACGTTGCCGTTCTTGCGTCCAAGAAGTAAGTCGGTCAATGGACTGAGCAAGTCGGCACAACATGGCAGAAATCGACGGTAGTAGTTGATCATCCCACTAAAACGGCGGATGGCGGCCAAGGTAGTCGGAACGGGAAAGTCCTTAATAGCGCTTACTCGGTCTTCGAGCAGCCGTATGCCATGCTGGTCAATTCGTTGACCAAGAAATTCGATAGATGGTTGCTGGAAGATGCATTTGTCAGCGTTGACAGTAATGCTATTAGAGGTTAACCTCTCGAAAAGCATCTTGAGGTGCTCCGCGTGCTGTTTTCTTTGGAAGAACTAGCTACTAATATGTCGTCTATATTAGGATAAACAAAGCCGAGACCTCGCGTGACACAGTCTATGAAGCGTTTTGAAAAGTCTTAGCTGCGTTGCGAAGACCGAAGGGCATTCGCAAGAATTCGAAAAGTCCAAAAGTCTTGACGACTGCAGTTTTCGGAATGTCATCTTCGGCTACAGGGATCTAGTGGCAAGCGCGAACCAGATCGATCTTCGAGAACAAACGGGCGCCACGTAGGCTAGCCGCGAGGTCCTGAATGTGCGGAATCGGATGGCGGTCGGTGACGGTAGCGTTATTGCGAGCGCGATAGTCACCATATGGACGCCAGTCTCCTGACTTTTTGGGCACCATGTGTAGAGGCGACGCCTACGGGCTCTTAGACGGGCGGATAATGCCTAAGTCTAGCATGTGCTCGAATTCGGAGCGTGCAATTTTGAGCCTGCCGGAGGTCTTGCGCCTGGCTTTTGCGCACACAGGCGGACCTTTCGTAACGACGTGATGTGTCACGGCGACGGTTGCGGAAGGCAACGGGACGGTAGGACGGAAGGCCTGCGGAAAACTATCGAGCAGCGTTTGCCCGAAGGGAAAACTAACTTGAATCGCGTACACGGGACTGATTGCCGCGGTGTCGGTCAAAGTCCCAATTACTGCGAGATTCGTAAGGCGGTCGACTAGACGGTGTCACTTAACGTCGAAGAGTTGGTCGTAATGACGTAAGCAGTCGAGAACAAGGATAGGCGTTTGAACATCCGCAACGAGGAATATCCATTTGAAAGCGCGTCAGAGGCTGAGATTTAGCGTGCGCGAGCGTTGACCACATACGAGGTTAATGGTCCCGTTAGCTGCGCGCAATGAGCTACTCACCTTTTCAGTCAGGTCGTTTGGATCACGCGGGAGTACGCTGACTTCCGCGCCAGTATTGACGAGATAGCGAACTCCGGTTCTATGATCGGTGAGGAAGAGAAAGCGACTGCGTTGACCAGCTACGTCCGTCGCCCCTACGTGCTGGTCCGCCCGTTTCCCTGCTGCTGTCGTTTGAAGGAACAGGGCGGGCGACATGATTTAGCTTGCTGGCAGAATCGTTCGTGGTACCAGAAGTAACCGTTTCTATTCGGTGATCGCAAAGGAGAGTTCGAACATGAACGCGAACGGCTCCTAGAGCATTTACAGCGGTTATGTCCGGAGGCCGAAAAGTCTGCGAATTGTCGAGTCAATGTTGTCATCTGGGATTAAAGCGTGGCGATATCGTCGTCCGGTTTCGTCTGGACCTGCGAAACCTGGCCGTACGACTCCCAAATTTGGTCGGCTGTATCGGGCAGTTTGGATAAACGTGCATCCTCACTAGCGCAGAGGATGTGTAGCATTTTGCGCGGAAATCGTTGCAACCACATTTCCCGAAGAAAAGCATCATCTACCGAAGTGGGTTTAGCTAGGCTCTGAATATTTCGAAGAAGCTGAGACGGCTTAAGATCGCTAAGATCGGTTTCGTTGAGGATTTTCGTAAATTGTTGTCGATCGGATAAGCCTGTTCTTCTCAGAACAGTTGTCTTGACTGCATCGTAGGTCATTTGATCGTCAGGAAGATCTAGAATGTCATCAATGTCATGGATGACATTTAGCGGAAGCGCGAAAACGACAAGGTGGAACTTGGTCTTTTCGGACCGAATACCCCTCAAAGAAAACTGCGGCTCTAGCTGACCAAACCAAGACTTAGGATTAGTCTCGCGAAAAGGTACGATAGGAAGCGTACCTGTGCCGATCTGCACGTCAGAATCTACGCGAGCAGTTTCCGTAGCGAGCGAAATAGCGAGCCAGCGAGATAAAACCGGAAAATGAAAGTGAAAATCAGACGGGTTAGCTAAAAAATGTGGCAAAATCTGAAAAAAAAGGTTAGCGAAAACTCACCGGATAATGACCAAAAGTCGGGCGTCACCAATAAAGCGTTAAGCAGGATCGGTACGCTTTAAAACCAATACGCGAATATAAGGCCAACCTCCGATGAGTGGAGAACAACAAAAGTAACTATAGGAAATATTTATTAAGTGGGGCGAAACGCTACCTAGGGCTAAAAATAAGGCACCGAAAGATAGCTAGTTAGGGGAAAGGTGTGGTCGCGTGCGCGGAGAGCATAGATGGTGGCGGAGCCGCTGAGCGTCGCGCCATTCGCAGGCGGATGCTATATGGACTCAAACAAACTCGAGCAACGTTCAAACA
Source organism: Dicrocoelium dendriticum (assembly GCA_944474145.2). NCBI lineage: Eukaryota > Metazoa > Platyhelminthes > Trematoda > Plagiorchiida > Dicrocoeliidae > Dicrocoelium > Dicrocoelium dendriticum. Next base: position 3,399,499 of record OX104060.1, read on the forward strand.
AACGAGCTTCTAATTTGTTATGTACATCGAGAAAATATAATTTTGTGAATTTGTAATATTTTACGCAGCATGCGGCAGCTAAACAGGGAAATATCCAGGTCACTACAGCCTTCTGTTAAATGCAATGAACCCTTGTTATTGAGGTTTTTTTAGCTCCATTGGGATTAAAGCATTTTTAACAATTAACTGGACTAGCGGCACCCTGGCTGCCAGTGTAATAGGACCCAGGTGGGTTGTATTAGCACACGGCTACAAGAATCGCACTCGTTGTACATATGCTCCACCAGTGGAACATCTGGTGTCAACGTAATAGGACCCAGGGGATTGTGTAGCGCCCAACAAGATAACTCTTATCTTTCGTGTACAATTTACTTGTTGACCGATTGTACATTACTTCTTCTTGTTTTAATCTTACAACCGGCCCGACACACAACTGCCTTGTAAGTTGCCGCGCTCATGTGTGGGGAAGGGCTAATGTTTGTCATGGCGGAAAAAGGGTTTCGCTACCGTTGTCCTCGGTAACAGCCAAGTTTGTTTGAGTGGCTGCAGAGTATATTCTTAATTTTGGTGGTATTATGGTGCGGGGAAATAGAAAACTATTCTATTTGGATTTGCTTCGTGAAAACGGTTATGATAAATTAAAGTGATGACTACAGGCGTAGTTGAATTTCACGGCATAATGGACAGCAGGCAAATGCTAAATAAAGGTGTAGTGTAGCAAATATATGATAATACAATTGTTTCATGCATGTAAACTTTATGCTTGCAGTAAGTTATTTGCTTGGATAAGCGGTATGCATATCACATCCTATTATTTTATTTTTTAAAATCGCGATGAATGAAAGCGAAATTTACAACTAATATATCATACGAACTACCATTATTTGTACATACTTAGGCGCAAAGCGACTTATACACATTCCCTCATATCCACTTATGCAAGTATCACCATTTAGACAGGTGTCCCGGAAAACAAAGCCCCTCCAGGCTTATTTTTCATGTCAAAAATTAACCACTCTCCTCACGTGTACACTATCGTCTCGCTTCATCCGTCCGCTTCTTGTTGTAGCTCATCGAATACAGTCCGCTGTGTCCGACTCCAATTGCCTTCTGATATCCGCGCTTAATTCTACGCATCGTCTCGGACTAGTATTAACTAGTCCTGCAAATTGGTGACCCCGATTCGCCCGCGCGAATGCAATTATTTTCCCGTTTGCAGGTTTTGCTGAGTTCCTTCCTTTTTCTCGATTATATACCTGTATTCAGTTGTTTCTTGCGTAATTTTAGTACTTTTATCGTATTTTGTTCATTCTTTATCTTTCGACTCACATTTCGAGAGTGGTATCTGAGTCGTTTCACAACGTAACCATGCTTACTTTGTCTGTTCCAAGTTTCATGGAGCACAGTTCAGAAGTTTGGTATAAGTTATTCGCGATCGACCTAGAAAATAATTGCATTACGGCGGACCGTCCGTCATGATCATCATCACCATCACCAGTAAAAGTTAGCTGGAGGTGGAAAACAGCCCAGCTATTTTGCCGCAATACAAAAGGTAAGGAGAGCGGACCGTCCGAGGTACAATCAGCTCGTCCCACGCCTTCCTCCGTCGGTTGTGACGCTGTTTGGGGACCTTCTACTCTTCCCATCGAATGGCGCAAAGTATGAAACGATGAAGCAAGCGAATTTGAAAGAGTTACGCCCCAGCGCACGAGCTCGATTTGATCAGCTCAATGGTCTCAAGCTTGGAGATCGCAAGCCGTCGGCGTTGCTTCGCGAATTTCAGCGCGTAGCTGGTCCCTTAGTCTTGAGCGAAGAAGGGATAAAGGAGCTGTGGTTTGCACGTCTCCCAGAGCCATTGCCGGTAGTGCTGTCCATGTTTATAAATGCACCCCTGAAAGACTTAGCTATCAAGGCAGACGCTGCGTTCGAACATCTTCCGCAGCAGACGACCAGTAACTCCGGTGACGTATTCTCACCGATGAAAACCAATTCTCTTGTTTCCTCCCAGTCGTTAGGCCGGTCTGACTCTAAAGACGACGAAATTGCGCTACTCCGCAGCAGGCTAGCAGCAATGCAGGCTTCGAAGCAGCGTGTACCACGGGCAAATGCTGACAACGTTTCGGCTACGGTTCATTGCGGCTTGGCTGTGCCTACACCGAGTACGTCACTTTGGGCACGAAAGCGCAACCTTTTCCTTATAAGTTTTCAGTCAGTTAATGTCAAACCCGTCGAATACGTATGTTGGTATCACCGTCAATACGGTGGAAGAGCTAGACGTTGTCGGGCTCCCTGCATTAGGCATGACCCAGCAGATTCCGGGAAAACGAATAGCCCACACATTAGCACGACAAACTTATCATACAATAACCAATCAAACGGACTGTTTTAAGTTAAGGATCGACGTTCTTCCATCACATTCCTCCTAGATACTGGAGCGGAAGTCAGCGTCATCCCAACGCGCGCTAACGACAAGCGCTCAGAGTGGGTCTACATGGTTGCGTCTGTACCCTTCGCAATCATCGGTATCGACCTCCTCCGACATTTTGGGTTGCTTGTTGATGCTGGTCGCCACAGACATTTAGAAGATCGTACGAAACTAGGTGTTGATGGTGTCCTTTCAGATGCCCCGATAATCAGCCCTGTATTTCGGATCGCAGACGCACCGTCCGACAACCTAAGCCTCCTCTTCGAACACCCACGATCGGTTCGACCGGTTGCAGAACTTCCACCAGTCACGACAGAGGTCGCTCACCACATAGTTACGCGTGGTCAATCAGTTAACGCAAGACCAAGACGGCTTGCTCCATACAAACTACGGGCAGCACGAGCAGAATTTGACCACATACTTCAACTTGGTATCGTCAGACCGTCCAACAGCCCATGGGCGTCGCCTCTGCACATGGTCCCGAAGAAGGTCGGGAGGACTGGCGTTCTTGCCGCGACTATCGATTCTTGAATACGGTTAACACGAAAGATCGCTATCCGATCCCACACATAGTGGATCTCACCGCAAGTCTGTAAGGTAAAAGTATCTTCAGCAAAATCGACTTGGTACGCGCATACAACCAAATTCTGGTTGCCGAAGCGGACATCGCTAAAACTGCCGTGAAACTCCATTTGGTTTGTTCGAATTTCTGCGCATGCCATTTGGCCTACAGAACACCACGCAAACTTTTCAGCTTTTCATCGACCAAGGTTGTCGCGGTTTAGACTTCGCTTACGCGTATCTTGATGACATTTTATCGCAAGGTCTTCATGAGAGGAGCACATACGCCACGTACGAACACTTTTCGATCGTTTACCTCAACAAGGGGTGACGATCAACGCAGAGCAGTTTTCGTTTGGTGTCGATTCAGTCAACTTCCTGGGCCATCGTATTTATTCTGCAGGCGTCGTGCCACTGCAGGATAAAATTCAAGCCATCATCGACTACCCCGAGCCTCATTCTTTCAAAGAGCTCAGGCGTTTCGATGGACTTGTCAAACTTTTCTGTCGATTTATCCCCAAATGCGCCTCGCTGATGCAACCCCTCACGGACCTACCTCGAGGGAAACTAAAGAAATACGAATTTCCATCCGCAGCACGCGCTGCTTTCAAGTCGCTGAAAGAGGCTATCGCCAACATAGCTTCTATAGCGCACCACGATCCGACCGCCCCACTGTCCCTCAGTACTGACGCCTCGGACGTGGCAGTCGGCGCTGTTTTGCAGCAACGAGGAGCCGACACGCGGCAGCCCTTAGCGTTTTTCTCCAAACGCCTACAACCTACGGCATCTCGCTACCGCACGTTCGGTAGAGAACTATTAGCCGTATAACTAGCGATACGGCACTTTCGATACGTCCTAGATGGCCGCTCCTTTGTCATCTCCGCCAACCACAAACCCCGGATTTACGTGTTCAGGTCGACTTCCGACCGATACTCTCCTAGAGAGTCGCGCCACCTTGACTATATCGCTCAGTTTACGACCGATATGCGGCAAGTCTCAGGTGTGCACAACGCCGCCGCCGATGCACTTTCTCGCATCCAAGCTATCTCCGCTGACGCCGGCACTGCTATGGACTTGGCAGCCATGGCCACAGCACAACTCAATGATCCTGACGTTGATCAACTGCGCAGGTCTCCCTCATTGGATATACTACCCGTTCCGCTGACATCATCAGGCGGAACCATACTTTGCGATTTATCTCTGGGCACGCCGCGCTTAGTCGTCCCACGCGAGTTTCGGCAGACCGTGTACGACGCGCTGCACGGCTTGTCTCATCCAGGCGTTCGTGCATCGGTTTAACCCGTGACGGCACGATTCGTTTGGCGCAATGTTAATGGGGCCTCCCGTACTTAGGCAGCTGCTTGCCTTCGATGTCAACGCGCGAAGGTGCACAAGCACACAAGAAGCCCATTAGGCACTTTTCCGACGCCAGACGCACGCTTTCATCACGTGCACGTGGACCTCGTAGGTCCTCTGCCGCCTTCCAAAGGCGCGGTATATTTACTGACCTGCATGGATCGATTTACTAGATGGCCTAAGGCCGTCCCCATTTCAAATTGCTCCTCAGAAACGGTAGCGAAATTTTTAATGGGGCGCTGGGTAGCTCAATACGGCTGTCCCGCCATCGTGACCACCGATCGAGGGTCACATTTCTCGTCGACATTTGCCACGTTGCTTAAGGATTTAGGCTGTCGCCACGTTCAGCCGACAGTGTATCATCCGGCCGCTAACGGCATGGTGGAGCTCTTTCACCGCCAGTTGAAGGCGGCGCTACGTGCGCACGCAGGTCCGTCATGGTCTGAAACGCTTCCTCACGTTCTCCTAGGCTTAAGAAACACGGTTAAGACCGATTTCGACGCCACACCAGCACAGCTATTCTACGGCTGCACGCTGCGGTTACCCGGACAGCTGGTAGCACCAGCCCCATGCACTTACACTTTTGATTACGGAAGTTACACCGATCGAATGGCTCACCAGATGCGTGAGCTACGTCCACCCGCTCCTCGATCGCAGAAGACACCAGTGTACGTGCCCGAAAAGCTGTCTACGTGTTCACACGGCTTTCTTCACGCAGACGGTGTTCGACAGCCTCTTCATTCGCCGTACATGGGACCCTTCAAGGTGCTGCATCGTGCGAGTAAGGCGTACACCTTTGACCGCGGTGGTCGACAAGAAGTCGTCACCATCGACCGTCTGAAACCCGCCTTTATGGAAGAAACTACCTCGCCTACTTCGTATAGTAGTGCCTCGTGCGACGTCACAACTCACCGTACCAGTTTTCCGCATGCTAATGATGTCCAACCAGATCGCCATCACGGTCTTCAAGCTTCAGCCCTCCCAGCATCTCCCGAATCTAGTCCGCCGCCTCCCACGACCAATCGCCGTGGTCGGGAGGTAGGTAAGCCCGTTCGTTTCTCCGACTATGTAGAGTGTAAATACATTTTGTAGGTATTGTATATATTTGCCTCATTCTTTCGTAGATTAACGTTTTTAAAACTATCAAACATATAACGAACCCCGAAAAACGTTTCTCAAAAAATTATTCAAAATCCAAGAAATTTAAACTTCCAGATCATTCGTTTGCTCTTTTGACATTTTCTGCGCGTTGTTTCTATTTTCTCGCCTCTACCTGCTCCAACCCTCTCCTTCGATCGGCTGGCCCACTCGAGGATTGTTCTCGAGGACCCTGCCACAAACACTGGCCGTTTCTCCGCTGGACGAGTGTCGCTTCTACGCGGGACAAGGTTCGCTTCTCTGGGGGACAATGGTCGTTTCTTTGTGAGACGTGGGTCGTTTTGGCGCGAAGCGGGGTGCCGCAGGGGGAGAGACCACTCCCAAGCGCACCGTTTGGCAGTCGCGGAGGTTGAGGTCCTGTCGGCCTTCTTCTGGACTAGCCAGATTTTGTAGTCCGACAAGCCCGCTCCAACGGCTTGCCGAAATGCACCCTGCCCTGCATTCAATAAATAACAAATCATAAACGGCACAGCGAACTCCGACTTCCGACGAACCCCCATTTACACGAAGTCATGCTCATTTTCACTCGGCACGACTTTGCCTTACGCATTTCTTTTCGATTTCGAAGGCTTTATATGTTCAGCCTTCTAGGGGGGAGCTCTGTGGCGCCCAAAAAGATAACTCTTACCTTTCGTGTACATTTTACTTGTTGACCGATTGTACATTACTTCTTCTTGTTTTAATCTTACAACCGGCTCGACACACAACTGCCTTGTAAGTTCCCGCGCTCACGTGTACGCTCTTGCCTCGCTTCATCCGTCCGCTTCTTGTTGTAGCCCATCGAATACATTCCGCTGTGTCCGACTCCAATTGCCTTCTGATATCCGCGCTTAATTCCGCCCATCGTCTCGGACTAGTATTAACTAGTCCTACAGTTGTTTAGCACACGGCTCCAAGGCTTGTGGTCTTAGGATAGCGGCTCCATTAGTGAAACATATGGTGCCAATGTAATAGCGCCCAAGGGGTTGTAACATCAAACGTCTACAAAGCTCGTGCTCGTTGTATATAGGCACCATCGGTGGAAAAATGGAGCCATTTTAATAGGACCCAGGTGGCTTGTTACAGCACAAGGTTCCGAAGCTCGCGTTCGTCGTATATAGGCTTCATCAGTAGCGTATATAGTGCCAGTGTAATAGGACGAAGGTAGGTTGTTACAGCACACGGCTACAAGGTTGGTGTTCGTTGTATATAGGCTCCATCACAGGCACATATGGTGCCAATGTAATAGGAGAAATGTGAGTTTTAATAGCACAAGACTCCAAAGCTCCCGCTCTTTGTATATAGGCTTCATCATTGGCACATTTAGTGCCAATGTCATAGGACCCAAGTGGTTGGTTACAGCACAGGGCTACACGGTTAGTGCTCATCGTATATAGGCTCCATCACAGGCACATATGGTGCCAATGTAATAGGACACAGTTGGGTTGGAACAGCACACGGCTACAAGGCTTGCATTCGTTGTATATGGGCTACATCAGTAACACATATGGTGCCAATGTAATAGGACAAATGTGAGTTGTAATAGCACACGGCTCCCAAGCTCGTGCTCGTTGTATATAGGCTCCATCAGTGGCACATATTGTGCCAATGTAATAGGAGAAATGTGAGTTATAATAGCACACGGATCCAAAGCTCGCGCTCGTCCTATATAGGCTTTATCAGTAGCACATATGGAGCCAATGTAATAAGACCAAATTGGGTTGTTACAGCGCAAGGCTCCAAGGCTTGTAGTCTTAGGATAGCGGCTCCATGCGTGGCACATATGGTGCCACTGTAGTAGGACACAATTGGTTTAAATAGCACAAGGCTACATGGCTGTCGTTCGTTGTATATGGGCTTTATCAGTGGCACGTATGGTGCAAAAATAATGGGACCCAGATGGGTTGTTAAAGCACACGGCTACTCGGTTTGTGCTCGTTGAATATAGGCTCCAACAGTGGCAAATTTTGTGCCAATGTTATGGGACACCATTGGGTTGTAATAGCACACGGCTACAAGGCTCGCTTTCTTTGTACATAGGTTCCATCATTGGCACACATGGTTTCAATGTAAGAGGACCCAGGAGGGTTGTTTTAGTATTCGGCTACAAGGATGGTGCTTGTAGTATATTGGCTCCATCAGTGGTACATATGGTGCCAATGTAATAGGACCCAAGTGGGTTTTAACAGGACACGGCTCCAAGGCTGGTGCTCGTTGTATATAGGCTCCATCAGCGGCAAATATGGTGCAATGTAATGGGACCCAGGTGGGCGGTTACAACTCACGGCTACAAGGCTGGTGCTCGTTGCATATATGCTCCATCCGTGGCACATATAGTGCTAATGTATTAGGACACAACTGCGTTGCCATCTCACACAGATACAAGGCTCGCTTTCGTTGTATATAGGCTACATTAGTGGCATACATAATAAATAAATAAATAGTATATTCTCTGTAAAACGAGACACACCTCTAAAAGGCTCCAACAGTGGTACATATGGTGTCAATATAATAGTACCCACGTGGGTTGCAATAGCACACGGCTCCAATGGTCGTGCTCGTGGCATATAGGCTCCATCAGTGGCAAGTGTGGAGCCAATGTAATAGGAACCAACTGGGTTATTACAACACTCGGCTCCAAGGCTTGTGGTCTTAGGATAACGGCTCCATCAGTGGCACACATGGTCCCAATATAATAGCACCCAAGTGGGTTGTAATAGCACACGGCTCCAAAAATTGCGCTCGTTGTATATAGGCTTTATCAGTGGCAAATATTGTGCCAGTGTAATAGGACCGAATTTGGTTGTTACAGCACACGGATCCAAGGCTCGTACTCTTTGTATATAGGTTCCCTCAGTGGCACATATGCGAGATTGGCATTCTTGTAGAAAGTTCCCGGCCAGACGTACTCGCTTTCACTGAGACGTGGCTGTTCTCCGATATCCTGGACAGTGAAATGTGTTTGCCTGGTTATACCCTTCCGCGAGCTGATCGAGCCTCATGCTGTCGCGGAGGTGGAGTTGCTTTTTACGTCAAATCCACCTTGACTATTTCACGAACATATGCTTTCAGTTCCCCTGATGTAACTGCCGAGGCGCTTGCGGTAGTTGTTTGCGCTTCTTTTACGCAATCCAAAATTGTGTTAGTATACAGAAGTCCCGAAAGTACGTCAAGCAGGCTCATTGATTTCATTCCTACTCATACGACAAATAGATGTCTTGTTATGGGTGATTTTAATGTTCCTGAGGTGGATTGGCGCAATTTCTGCACTGCGGCGACTGGACGTTTTTCTAGTGATCTTCTTGACCTATCCTTACAAGCATCCCTTCATCAGTTTGTACAAAGCCCAACTAGGTTCATGGAGGGCCAAAAGCCTTCCATTTTAGACCTCATCTTTGCGAAATCGCTGGACTGTACGATATGTAGTGTATGCTGCTCCCTTGGGCTCTAGTGATCACGTCTGCCTCTTATTCAAATGCGCCTTAAGTCGGGGACATGAAGAGTGTATGGTCAGGAGGCCAAATATCTGGCGCGCTGATTTTCAAGCCATCAGGGACAAGGCTGCAAATCAACCCTGTATCATGTCAGAGGTTGCTTGGGACAAGTTCAAGTCCTTTCTTTGCTAGATTTCCCTCCCCACATTCCAATCTCAGCGAGGAATAAAGTAGCGGCAAAGCCCCTTGGTTTGACTCTGAGGCGCGCAGGATGCTCAGTAGGCGATCCAGGTGTTGGAGGACTTACAAATCAGCTCCCTCAGAAAGTACCCATCCTCGCTACCGAAGCGTGCGAAATGCATGCAAACAACATCTGCGGGCCGCACGCTTGAGGTATGAACTAGCGCTAGCTCGGTCTGCATCAACAAACCCGAAACGGTTCTTTGGCTATGTCAAACGGAGATGCAATGCAAATCCGCCTATCCCTGTGCTCTTTGGAGCTGACGGCACTGAATTATCAACCGATCAGGCCAAGGCCTGCTTACTTGCAGAACAGTATGCTAGGTCGTTTTTTCATGAATCTCCATCGCCTAATATCCAATTGCAAGCAATGATACCCTTAGACTCCTTTCTGATGTACCTTTCCATCTCGGAAGCGCAGGTACTCAAGCTCCTGCGTGACTTAAATCCCACAAAAGCTGCCAGGATAGATGCCCTCCACCCCAAACTTTTGTACGAGCTGGCTGGGTTGCTGTGTAAACCGATTAAGTGGACCTTTGAGAAGTCTCTTCGTAGCTGCTCCCTACCTGCTGACTGGAGAGATGCTATCGTGTGCCCTATTTTCAAAAAGGGCGATAAGCACTTACCCGAAAATTATAGACCGGTTAGCCTAACAAGCGTACTGGTGGAAGTATTAGAGAAGCTTGTAAGAGATGCTCTGGAAAAGCACTTAGCTAAGTTCAGTTTGCTCAGCCCGTCTCAACATGGTTTCCGCAGAGGCCACTCCGGTTTGACTAACATGTTGGTAGCCCGTGAGTGCTGGGCTGAGGCTGTGGACCAAGGACAGGCAGCGGATGTGTTGTTCATCGACTTTTCTAAAGCCTTTGACACCGTACCGCATTGCCGTCTTTTGTTTAAACTAGAATCCTCCGGCGTTCCAGGCCAAGTATTGAAGTGGATTTCGGCTTTCCTGGAAGGAAGGCAGATGAACGTCCAAGTGGGTTCCGAGCTGTCTTTCAGACAAGCCGTTCTGAGTGGTGTTCCTCAGGGGTCGGTTTTCGGACCTCTACTGTTTGCATTGTATGTCAATGACCTCCCTGAGAAGCTTAAGGTACCAGCCCTTATGTTTGCGGATGACTTAAAATTTTGGAATACAGTGAGCGGTTCTGTTGAGCCCACGGCTTTACAGACAGCTCTGGACAAGCTTTGGGAGTGGTCAGAATTGTGGCACCTGCCAGTCAATCTTGCAAAGTGTTCGGTCCTGCGCATAGGATCAAGCACTTCCACAACTTCTTAAGTACTTGGCGGAAATGTATTGCGTCAAGTGACTGAACAATCC
>OX104060.1:3410126-3474247 GCA_944474145.2 Dicrocoelium dendriticum
TCTGGCCTGCTAAGGACGAACACGTCAGACAAATACAAACCAATAATATTGATTTTGGGATCGGTAATCCCTGAGTGCAATCAAACTTCGGTTATTCAGATGAGATCCTAAGCGTTTGCTGCTTGGCGCAACTGAACCTCTGAGAATTTGCTGGGGAGACCCTGCGCTTTTGTGTACATGTAGGAAAGCTTTTCGGTTCTCAGCAACGATCAGAAGCATTTGTGACTAGGAGGATGTTTTGTGCCGACCGTTTTATGATGGGTCGCTGGCGGATTTTTTCCGGTAGTATCGGCGAGTCGCTTGGAGCTGGGTTCAGTGGCATTGTGACTAACCTGTCTGACAAATCAGTTGGCACAATGCATGGAAAGCGGCTTCAGAATTTCACAGGAATTTCGTCACTTTCTTTAGACGCACTTCCGGTTTTAAATTCAGGACAATATGATTACTTAGTTTTACTGCTGTTGTGCTGCTTTAATTCGGACGACACTTCCGATCGCGGCTTAGATGAGGTGTACGATTGGTAGTCTATTCCAAACTAAATGGCAGCGTTCCAGTTGCGTAAATACCATCTGCCTAGTTTGTAACACAAACTTAATTATCCTTAGGCCGCATCCTTTGTAGCTTCCTGATTTCGCAGCCTAGAGAGAAAAGTAACTACAATGTCAATCAAGAGTAAGTTCTCAGGAATATTGTGCCACTGCTCCTAGTGCCTTGCTTCCGCTTCGCATTCATCATTCTCGTGAGACTGGGGGACGCAGTGGACAAAAGCCGTTCTGTCTACGGAATTTAGCCGGAACTCTTTTAAGCTCTGCCTTGTTCACTTGCGCTTGATCCATTCAACGTCTGGAATGACGCGGAACAGAATCAGTAACATTAGAAGATGCAGTCGAAAGTTTCCTCTGCTTCTTATTCATTGACAGTTAAGGTAACCTAAAGAAGCCTCGCTTCGCTATAATGTTTGGGATTCGGTTGGCTGGTGATCCTCGTCCAATTGGAAGTTTTCGTCAGGATACCGAGGAGGTTTCTTATGGTGTTTCATTGATTGAAGCTAGGCAGACATTAACAAATTACTTGCTACTGCGCACTGGAAATGCCAACTGGATTGGTAAATAAAATTTTGCATCCATTTGCCCACCTCCGGTATGCAATAATACATCCAACTATTCAAAAATAAATCATCGCCAATACATTCTACCGCTATTTATGCATATTGCATGTATTCATCCAGCACAGGTTTACTTAAAGCATATCTGTCTGAGGTATATGTCGTTATGATTCAAAAGCAAGTGTTCAATTTATTATACTATTCTGGATGCATTTGGGGAAGAATTGATATCCACAGGTAAGTTGATTTCAAACATCGTTTGGGGACTTCACAATACGATAACAATAATACACAACTGACAGTTTCTTCTTTCCTCATGCTATGGAATATAATCTCTCTTAGCTTTGTGAATGCATTGTTCTACGCTCTATTTAAGTTTGTCCAACAAGCTTGACTGAATCACGGGGAATGCTGATCCTCAGCAATCCAAAAATTCCCAGTTATTAGAATGTATCAAGGGAGTTAGAATCTGAGTAAAGAATTATTTTCGGTAATTTTCATCAGAATCAAACATTGCTTGATGAGGAGAAAGTGCTAAATGTGCCGGATTGGGCTGCGTATTGAACAGAATGTTTTATTTCACGGGTACAAATCAACAAATCACGGGTAATTAAAAGTGGCAAGTATGTCCAAGGGAAATCACAGCCGAAGTCGTAGGCCACGGTAGAAGTAAAGGACGTACAAACTGTTTTTGTACGCACAATTCTGGCTTGAGGTGGCGGATGTAGATAGCTTCCGCAATAGACAGAAGATGCTTCTGGAATCTGCGCGTGAAACGTTCAGGAACACTATAGATGAATCTAAAATCATTTTTCCTTCCTGCGTGACTGCACTCTAGAAGGTGAGATAAGATGGAACTGTTACTGGACCTCGCTTCACTTTTGTAAAACCACCTCGCATTAAATATTTGTCCATCAGTCCGATTGCAGGTCACTGGGATAAGGAATGATTCCATAGAGATCAGTAGTGTACAAATATAAATATAAATAAATAAATATAAATAATTAATTATAAACATATAAATAGAATATAAATGTAAATATATGATCTTAGCTGTGCTGAAAAACCGTCACAACGAGACTGGACCTTAACGTGGTGCGACGGTTTGCGTACCTCCTTGACCCATTGAGCTATACTGGGTGGTGCCTCCGGGAAGCTTAAGAGCTACCCCTACCAGCTTGGTCAATTGTGGGAGGTCAGAAAATGTCAGTCTCTTGGTCCTCCAGGTTAGGGGATTGAAATGTGATGGCTTCCATTTTTTGTAAACCTAAATCCTTGCCACATCCCCGCTGCCATGCTGACAGGCTTTTGAGTCAAAGTTCTTGGATGAGGACACTAATCGTCCTCCAGTCTAGGTCTGGGCGCATTGGCAGTAAATCAGGCCACATACAACAATGAATTTTCCTTCAACCTTAACATAACTCTGCATCGGCCGTCGCGCAGAATATCAAGGGTCGCCTTAGCTTCTGCATACAATGGGGCGGATAAGCAAAAACTTGCTACTGCTGGCGCCTCCCTACTTTCTTTTCCACCTGCTTCTCTTACTCCACACCCCGACTCCATTATAAATCTTCCTTCTATACTTCCCAGCTTAAGCGTCAGCAACGGGAATGCCACATATGTAGGACCACCTACAACCACCTTCGCAAGCCCCGCACCCGACACCAATAAGCAACGGGCCATTATAAGGCCAAACTCCCCCGTTTCCAGGGCGACGTTCAACGTTCGCACTCTAATCCAAGTAGGGTAACAGGCTGCAGTCTCACGCAACTTGCACACACTGTGTATTGATGTGTGCTGTTTGTCCGAAGCTGAGATCAATGACCCTATTGGGATTGTTGAGGTAACTGCACCCAGCTTGTACTCTCGTTTTTGGTGGCAAGCGTCTTTGAAAGACCGATGCAGTGCTCACGAGTAAAGCTAGTGTTGTTAACATTTACAGCTCCAAACCCGAGCAATCGTTGATTGCTTGGATACCGGTGATCAGCCGATTGTGTGCTACACGTCAGACGACATCAGCTATGGCTTATTCACGAATTAGCACACAAAGCTCCTTCTTTGTGCTTGCCGCTTATTCTGCCACCGACTGCAGTTCTAGTGCTGTCAAGGACACATTATATCCCTAACTGGAAACGCTATTACGCAGTGTTACTAGCTCAGATATTATAGTATACGCAGGGGAAAATAACGCAAAAGTAGGGCATCTGAGCTCTTCAGAAGCTCAATTTTGCGGTAATTATGGGCTTTACTTCGAACGGACAGACGACGTCAAGAGTCCGCCGCAACTGCGTACGAAGCTACTGTTGTTCCTTAGCAGCAATTATTTTTAGACACAGTGGGCACCGAAGTGCCACTTGGCGTCCTCCTGAAGCTGGCCAGCAATGAAACCAAAATGACCAAACTGCCATAAGTACAGGTGGCGTGGTTCCATCCTGAATTGCCGCCCGTAATGGAATACCTGTGTCGACTCTGATCATGCCATTGTAGGCAGTCGATGTTAAGGAACTTTACCGGGAGTCGCACTATGCATGCCCACCGATTTGCAACTAGAAATAGTCTCAGCCCTCAGTCAGGCAAGCGTATCAAGACATACTGCGTACCGAAATTTCGCTGTCTTCTCCTAATGACCCTGAGCTCCAGTGGAATAGGATCGGGGCAGCCATGTCTGACGCAGAAGCATCTGCAAGTGGAAATATCTATCGTCACCGCACCAGTCACTGGATATCCGAGAGGTCGTTGAATGTGTTGTAATCCGGAAAAATCCTCCCGGTTGGTTATAAGCCCAATGTGACCAGATGGGCTAATAGGCGCGAACTAAAGTGGCGCCTAGGTGCTGACCAGAAAGCCTGATGGACCAGTCTGGTTCAAGTAATTTAAGAGGCAGGAGCAGTAGGCATTTACCGCAAGCTCTTCCAGCAGATACGCAACGCTGGTCTCAAGCAAGCAGTCGTCAGTGGGAGAAGCAGATAGAGCGCGGGCGCACTAATACACAATAACGAGCGCCGTATAGCTCGTTGGGCGAAAAGCTTTCAATATTGTTCAGCTGGTCCATGCTCCCGGACCTCTTTGTACCTAGGAGATACAGGACGAGTCATGGATGGTTAGTTTAGAGACTCGGTCGGAGGCCGAGGGTCAAAACGCGAGTAATGCCCTCAATCATTTTCGTGCCGCTGGACCGGATTCCCTCCTAAGTGCATTATTTAAAGATGGAGGTGAGGTAATCAGCAATGCACTGACCTCCCCATTAGAACTTATCCGTAAGGATGAGAGTGTCTCGGCTAACTGGAGTGAATCGATTATACTGGCAGTATACAAGAAGCGTAGTCTCTCACACTGTAATAACCAAAAGGGTATTAGCCTAACGCCAGTTGTGACAAAATTACTTGCCACGATTCTCGTTTATCGCCGCACTGTGAAACAGTAATCTCAGGTTGATGAGGAGCAGGACGGTTTTCGCCCGGAACAAGGTTGTTTAGGTCATATATTCACTTTGAGGCAAGTGCTAGAGCAGCGCCATACATACCGCAGACCAATGATAGTTCTGTGCCTTGATTCAGTCGGTCGATCGATTTTGTACAAAATACTTTCGTGGAACAGTGTTCCCGCGAAATATATGAACAACTTACGTGCTCTATACTTGAATACTACAGGTCACGTCAGAATCTACAGTGACCATTCGCATAACTTTCCGACCACATTGGCGTTCGTCAGATATGTCCGATTCCTCATTTTTGTACAATTTCGTTGTGCAATTTGTCATGTTGTGTTCCTTATTGGACTCTCACGATGCAGACGTTGAGGTCCTGTCTGAAGAAACGTTAGTTGATCTTGATTATGCGGACGATATCCTCTTGCTTTCGAAGGCGAAGCGCTGAGACAATCAACTATAAATAGCCTGGCTAGATTGGTCTCATTATTTGGTATGCGCTACGTAGCTTCAAAGTGCAAAGTGTTGCTACAAGACTACCAGCCATTTGATGACCCCATGATGCTTGCTAACGAGGAACTCGAGGTGGCTGATCATTTCAGTTATCTTGGCAGCGGCATCGGCAAATCTGGGCGCATAGAGACTGAAATCAGCTTACGCAATGCAATTAGCAGAATTGACTTTATGAATCTGCTGCATCTTTGGCAGCAGAAGAGGAGTTCCCTCCGTCTAAATGGCCTTGTACACAAGGATGCATTAAAGCCCGTCCTGATGTACGGTAGTGAGACTTGGCTCTTTCCGTATGAAGGTCTGATGCTCCTTTATGTCTTTGATCACCGCTGTCTGCGAAGCAGTGCTGGTGTTGAACGGCACCAACTTGTCTTTTACGATGATGTGCGTATGTGAATACTAGGTATTGATAATCCTGATAGCACTTTGGAACAACTGATAGCGCCGTAAAAGCTGCGTAGGATTAGGCAAGTGCTACTATGCCTGGTCCCTGCTTATCTATGAGGGCCTTGTATTTGTTCCTAGTTCTCTAGTGGAGCAAGATTCAAGGTGGACAGAAGTTGACATAAGTTGACAGTACAATACACGTCTCGCAGTCGGCACCAGCGGCGCGTTTGCTGTCCTCTCCTTGTAGGATTGTCTGTTTAAAGTGTGTTGGATGCTAAGTTATCTGCGGGGTAATGGCGGATTACTACGCGGGGTAGTGGAAGGCGCAAGGAGGCTGTCTCACCGATGTCGCCTTTTCATTTCACGATAGTCAGCTGGTTTTGACAGTATGTTGTCTATACAAGGTGTAGGCTCATTGACCCTGGATGTTTGCTTAGGGCTTTAAATTTTTCAGGAAAGTCTCCCTTCTTTCAATCTCATTATTTTTATCCCGTAGGTTCTCATGGTTGTTTGACAGCGAAGCATCAGTTCAAATGTCTGATGTGCTGCTGTTGATGATAATGGAGATGCTGGCGAGGATGATGATGAGGATGATGATGATGACGCTGATGATGATGATGCTGATGCCGATGATGCTGATGCTGATGATGATGCTGAGGAGGATGACGATGACGATAATAATGATAATGATGGATGATGATTATGAGAAGGAGGAGGGTGATGATGATGCTGGTGCTGGTGCTGCTGCTGATGCTGATGATGATGATGAGGATGGATGATGATGATGGTGATTAGGATGATGATGTGGCTCTGTTTAGTTTGGTTGTACGAGGTGGCTCTTTTCCGCCGTGGTGAGAACACCGTCCGGCCTGGCTTGCAACTGCTTGCCGAAAGCTAACCAATGAATGAAGCGCCACGCATCTTGCCGACAAGGGACCATTCTGCCGACCTAGCCGAGACATCTAAATCGTCTATCGACCATATGAAAATCGATCAAAGTGCGTTCGAAAGATCTTACTTGAATCGGCTGTGAATAACGCAATCAGAAAAATGGAGCCGGAATTGTGCTTCCAGAAAAGATACACGCACACGCTGTGCTTGACTAGATCCAGACGAATTGTTCCGTTCAAACCAAGGAATTTTGCTCGTGCTACAACTGTGTCCTAGTGGGCAGTGATTGACAGTAACCAGGGACCGTAAACTGAGTGTTTTACCTTTTATTATGCTGTGAATATATTTTAGTCGTTTGTGTGTATATAATTGTACAAGTCTGAGGAAGAATTGTTGAAGACATTTGTTTGCTTGATAACATTGTGTTTACAGTTCTACTCCTTTGCTTCTACTGTTTGATTCAAAAAGTATTTCAATGGTTCGTCACGGACAGTCTTAAAGCGCTTTCGGCACATAGTGATCAAGCCTGTGGTCCAGTCAGCATTCCTGTGGTCTGGTAGCCTACTGAGCTTAGTGGAGCCATAGCTGTAGTGCATTCGGCTTTGCAAATGGACTAGAGATATTGGTCCTTATTTATGGAAAGGAGAATAATGAAGCCGAACATAATTACAATATAAAAATAAAGCTAAGTACTGCAACAATTATTGAGTCATTGTTCGGCTGTTTTGTTATACAGACTTTCAACACAACATGAAGCCTTTAGTTTAGCTTCACACGGATACCTTCAACTTAATTTTAAACATGATTCCGCCTAGAACAGTGCAGGAGAAAACTCTCAGTCACAGTGCCTGACATCTCCATCTGCTAGGCCATATATACTTGTCGATCGTAGCCCACTGGTTTCCAATTCTTTGCTGGACTGGCTCTCGGCCTGGCCGTACGTACAGATCAAGCACCAAATCACCGAAGCTCATGTTAACTAGTATCTATGATATACGCCCAGGAATATGTACAATTTTATTAAAAATAGTTGAACCGGCCCGTGACATGCCTTCATACTATCGGTAGATCACAATTTACTACAAAACGACCAGTTACCAAAGCGTGGTCTATACTTGGAGCGAGAACCCGCCCTAATCGTAGTTTACAGCAGCTATCGCTATCTCCGAGTAAAATTTTGCAGAGCCAAGAGGAATTGAAGCTGAAACCCACAATGTGCGCCACTCGGGGCCCCACAATGCTCTTAAATAAGCAAGTCATTGAACGTTAACAGGAATGTAGCAGTGGTACTGAAGGAGCTACATTTCAAGTATGTGCCACTCAAGTGAATATTTATTTCAAACATGCTGCACCATTGATTGACATGACGCAGCGTTACCCGGGCTCTTGGTTCTGCTACAACCTGCTCCAAGCACTGCATTTTTCTATCAGTCTAGCTCAGTGCACCAACTGGATCCCCACGCAGCATTCCAAAATATGGCCACCTCATGGTTGGTTCAACGAGAGCATTAATGCTACTCCAGATTACTTCGAATGCGTTCGGTTACGGAGAATACGGTGCCGTTCGCAGAAGTCTACCTAAGCTGTAAGGATCCGCTTGAAAGTAAAGCTCCAGATCAGTGGGACAAATGAGGACATAGGTATCGTCGCAGTAGGGCTTTGGTATTAAGCAGTAGACACAACCTGCTCGCACATCTTTAATATAGATGCCTCTTAGGACAGAATATCCGCGAATACATACTCATTCATTGCGCTGATCAGGTGCAGATTTTCTAGTGTTTGGCACGGTACGTTACGCACATGTTCCACATGCTGAACTTCGTCTTGTGTGAGCGCAAAACAGATTAAATTTCATCTCATCAATCCATAGTGCTCACTATCCTTCAGCCTCTAAGTGCAACAAATTCAACACAGCCTTAGTCTTTCACCCTCCATCGTATTCATGGATGCAGGTATTGAGTGTACTTGCTTCATTGTCATGAGCCGATCTTCTGGGTAGCGACCGGTTGCGCTGACGCTCACGTCCACCTCGAACTCAAACATCAGTCGTAACCGAAGAGTTTGCAGGGTAGCCGTAGGTTCCGCTTCCAGCCATTAAGCCATGCAATCCACAGGACTATCTGATAGACACCTTCAACGCGACACGCTATAATCTCTCGGTGACTCATTCAATTCTAATTTTCAAATCCCTTACCTTACCTTTACCTGTAGAATAGATGCAATGCTCTTCCAGTAGTTGCCATCTTCATTTGTATTCAGGATGAGCCTTTACATCGGACGAGTGACGGCCGTACGTTCCTCTTCGTCTCATCTCGCGTAGTGCGATCTAAATTCAACAATTTCATATAAATTAAAGACAAACCTGTTAAGTGAACTTTGAGGAAGCATTTCTCTTGGCATTGCCAGATATGTTGTTTCCTTGGAGGAAGGCAGAAGTGACAACTCCGCTGAATAGAAACGGTGTATCGGAACCATATGGATGTTTCCACACACAAATCAGACACGTGCAATCGCCTTCGTCTACAGGTACAATAATGTGCGACGTCTATACCGGATATCTACGTTCACTGGTACCAACTGACTTTCGCCGAAAAGTCTTCTACGAGCTGCACAACATCGCACATCCTGTCATCCGCGCTTCAGTCAAGATGATTGCCGACAGATACGTCTAGCCCAACATGCAGCGCGAGGTCAGACTTTTGGCACGCAACTGTCTCACTTGCCAGCGATCAAAATTTCATCGACATGTTGCCGCTCCGATAAGATGCTTCATGTCACGATCAACTCGATTTACTCACGTCCACCTCGACATGGTTGGATAACTTGCGCCGTCCAGAGGCTTAGTCTATATCCTGACCATGGTGAATCGTACCACTCGTTGGCCTGAATCTGTTTCAAAATCCGATGTATCCGCTGAAACCGTATCGCGAGCATTCGTAGGGCGCTGCGTCGATTCACATGGCTGTCCATTCACTGTGACTACCGACCGTGGTCCACAATTTTAATTGTCGACATTCAAAGACCTACTCAAAATCCCCGGATGTAAACGCTTCCGGACTACCGCCTACCATCCTCAAGCAAACGGAATGGTGAAGTGCTGCCACTGACAAATTAAAGCCTCTCTAAGTGCCGCCAATGCACTAAGTTGGACAGAAGTTTTACCAATGGTACTAATCGGAATTCGATCAGCCCTGAAAACCTATCTCAAAACGTCCAACGTCAAATTAGTATATGGAAAACCACTTCGATTACCAGGCGCCTTCCTCCCTGAAAGCCAGAACACTTCTCGCTATGACGCGAACTACGCTCGGTAGCTAGCTAAGAGCATGCGCTACGATAACGCAACCATAATACGGGGACAGCATCACTTTCCCAAAGACCTTCCTTAATGCTCACTTGTCTTCATTTAAATTTATGGAATACGCAGACCATTCGAACGACCTTTCGAATGTCCATTCAAGGTCCTACGACATATGGATCCCTTCTTCTTCATCGAACGCAAGGACAAGCGACAAACCGTCTCAATAGACCGCCTTAGAGTTATTTACGCGGAACCAGAGTCCAATGACGAGTCCAGTCCTTCTTCCTCTGATAAATCAACTCAACAAATTGTGGTGGAATCTCCCGCAGATAACAACATCACAACTGGAAACCTGCCTCCTGAGCCCTCCGACTCCGCCACGCCTAAAATGGTTACCAGGTCTGGTCGTCGGGTTCACTGGTGGACACGTTTCCTAGAAGATCATTTTAGCATTTATGCTTCTAACACCGTTTACAGATTTTCCTTTGCATCAGTAAACTAGGAAAACCGCAAATAAAAGCAAACTGTTTTGAAAACCCAAAAGCTTGGCAAAATGTTTTGCAAACCAAAGGAAACAACGGAAAAAACGTTTTAAAACCAATGAAAGGAGTTGTTTCCTTGACTTTTCACTGGCCATTCGGTAAGCAATTTTCCCGCCCGTTGCGGTCGCCTCCTCAGCACGCCTGACCACCCTCGTTTCTTTCTTTATTTCCATGTTGCGAACCGGGGAACATTCATTCGTTGTCAAACACAAACGCTCGTATGAGACGGACGTTCTACCTCTTTTATTTTATCGGTTCCTTAGGGGAGGACATGGTTGGGAGCGCGCTTGGGTCCGATCGCCTGGTTCTCCCCCAGCAGCTGCCTCACGTTTCACCGCCTGGTCTCGTATAATGTTGGCCCGCGACGGACAGTGCTCAAATAGTTCATAGGGTCCCTAACGGTTCGCTTGTAGTAGGGGGGCTATGTAGTGACCTGAAGTTTGTATTCTTTATCTGTGTAAAATATTATTAAAATATAATATCATTCTGTACAAAGACAACTTAGGAAGCTTGCATGTTAGCACGATGAGTACGCGGGTCTGAGTCATCAAGACAATTCGCATTCGCGCGCTTCTGGCTTTCCCGCCTCGAAGGGTGTTTGCTGCCTCTCGGATGACAACTATACATTTCCCTAGCTAGGACTATTTTGTGAGGACTTCAGCTACCGGGATTGTAAGTTTCGACCCTAAACGTCTATCTCGTCCATATATCCATCTGTTTCCGACTTTTCCTTGAGGCGGGATGAACCTGACATATAACAAAAGAACGATTCCGCTATAAACTATTTCCACCGGAATCATGCCATTATCTCATTAGGCGAATCGAAGAAATATATATTTCTACCTAGATCATGTTACTTATGGACCATTTGTTTATGCGTCCTGTCAGTAAGTTGTGTATTAATCTTATAGTAAATGCAAGACAGGTAAAACTCTTCGATTAAAGAAACGTAGGACACGGAATTTGGTTTGCTCTTGCGCAAAATAATTGGGCTTGTAGAAACGAAACTTACTTTATTGCCGGTTCCAAAATCCAAGATATGCGCAGGGGCCTCCTCGCAACAGTACTCTTTTAACGGAGTTAGTAGAATGAAAGTAATCCTTCACTGACTTTGATGGACTCACCTTGGTCCGATCAATTTTATATTTTCGGGCATGCTCGTAACTAAAGCAGCTTCAATAAGACCTATCATGTTAAAATTCCGTCCGAATTGGATCATTCATCCTCAATTTCACCTTTATGGGTTTTGCCGCGCTGAGCTGTTTTTGCACGTTATTTCTGTCATTTGTGTTGTGTCAAGAAAGCCGTAGGAAAGGTAAAATGTATCTCGCAAAATTAACCAAGTACAACTGAGTCAATCTCTTGTTAAACGGAGAGTCAATCGACAGACACACACAACCAATAGTAGGATAGGAATGAGTCAGCAAGCCAACCAATGACATCGAGCCAATTTATGTTGCTCACATGGTTACCACATTATCGATCCCCCCTCCGAAAAGCTGCCTCGACCTGGTTCGTATCGATCAATAGGTTTCACCGTTCTCGCGGACCGACGCAGCTTACTTGGTGGTAATGGTAACTCAGCCGGGTCTTCGCGCGCGGATGGGTCGGGCTGGTTAGCTGGTCCGTGAGCTGTGTGGAGTCGACGCGCGTTGACAATTAGGCCGTTCTCCAATCGATAGGTGCCCGGGCCAAGCGTAGGATCGATGCGCACTAGAGCGGCAAGCGAAGGTGCGCCTTTCTTTGTCGCCCTGCTTTTGACGCGAACGTATGTCCCGGGCAGCATTGGTGTCGATACTTTAGCGTAGAAATATTGGTAAGATGCTATGCCATTTGAAACTTCGGCATCTCTCGTTGATAAAAGGTTATGTGCAGCATTTAACTTTGTGCGTAAGGGCCTTCCTAGCATCAGCTCCGCTGGCGTTCTTCCGGTGGCTCTGTGCTCACATGTTCTGTAGGAAAAAACCGCAGTTAAAACTGCGTCTTCTCAGTCCGAACTTCTTATGTGTATGGCTTGTGTCGCTTCTTTTAGAGACCGGTTTAAAAGCTCGATCATGCCGTTGGCTGCAGGATTGTAGGGCGCAGTTCTGGAGTGCTTAATGTTATGGCAATGTAGAAAATCTGCGAAATTGCGGCTACAAAATTGTGGCCCGTTATCCGTTACTATTTCATGCGGTAAACCGAAACGGCTGAACAAGTGTTTAAGCCAACGTTACACAACCGAAGTAGTAACTTGGTCGCACATGTGTACTTCAGGCCATCTACTGTAAAATCATGTAGCAACAAGTAGATTTCGCTTATTCGTAGGAGCAGTAGCAAACCAGCCCATAATATTAATGGCGATTTTGGTCCATGGATTCATCGGGTAGGCAATTGGTTGTGTCGGGGCTTTTACGGGCAAAGAACTTTTGTCCGCTAATCGGTAAGCATTGCAATTGACCACAAATGTCTCAATGCTAGATGCCATTCGTGGCCACCAGAAATGGAGTCTCACTCGAGTTTTGGTCCGAACTATACCTGGATGTCCCTCATGTGCGCAAGCTATTACCTTGGCCATCAACTGGGGCGGAGCTACAAACACCGAACCGCGAATCAGGCAACCACCTAACACTGATAGTTCATGTCGAATGGCCTAATACGGAATGAACTCACCGGGGTGTTTCTTATTCTTGGGCAAGCCCTGTTGCACATATTCAGTGATCTCATGTAGGAAAGAATCGTTAGAACTTTCCCTTAGTAGTTCCTCGATCGTCAAGGCAGACAGGTTAACTCCGAGACTGGAAACTAATACCACCTCTCTGAGTCTCGCTTTTTCAACTTCCAACCCCACGGGTAAGCGAGATAGGCCGTCAGCAATCTGATTTTGTAAACCTGGCCGGTACACAATTTCAAAATCGTAGTTAAGGAGCCTGGCATACCAGCCATCGACTCGCATTAGGCGAGATCCTTTAGATCCCTTGCTGAGAAGAGCTCTTAGGGCTGAATTATCAGTACGCAGAATAAAACGACGACTGAACAGAAATAAATGCCACTTTTCACAGGCCCACACACATTCAAGGGCTTCTTTTTCCCCAACTGAATAATGACGTTCGGAATCTGATAGCTTTCCTGATGCGTAGGCAATAACTTTCTCCTCTCCGTTTTGCATTTGTGAGAGGACAGCTCCGAGACCAACATCAGACGCATCAGTGGACATAAAAGTGTGGCAAGATTCATCAAAAATGGCAACTAGAGGAGCAGACGCAACTCTGCGTTTCAGTACATCAAAGGCATTTTGATGATTGCTGCCCTAAACAAATGATGATCCTTTCTTTGTTAACTGTCGTAATGGATCTGCCACAGTCGCAAAATCCGGCAGATAGCGCAGTTTATAAGAGCACATTCCTAAAAAGGACTTTAGTTCTGTCAAGTTTTTGGGTGTTGCCGCTTCAGAGATGGCCTTGATATTTTCACCACTGGGTCAAATGCCACTGCGTGAAATGACGCGTCCCAAAAACTGAATTTCTGGTACATTGGAGAGACATTTTTCTGCGTTCAGACGCAAATTGAGATCACTGAGGCGCTGGAGGACTTTGTGTAGCCTTTCATCATGTTCTTCCTGTGAGCGGCCGAAAACACAAATATCATCCATGTAGGCAACCTGCCCATCGATACCTGCCAGGGCGTGAGTCATGAACTTTTGCCAGGAGGCGGGCGCAGAACTCAAACTCATGGGTAAGACTTTGTACTGAAACAGGACATCAGGATCGAGGATGGCAGTTAGGTGTTTGGAATCATCGGCCAATGGCATATGGAAAAATGCACTTTTCAAATCTAGCTTGGAAAAAACAGTTGCACAAGCTAAACGTACAGTGAGTTCATAATTGGATGGCAAAACAAAACGCTCTACGACGATCTGTTTGTTCAGTGCCTGCGAATCCTTGCATATCCGGACAGTGCCGTCTATTTCATGACAAAAACCATTAGATGCACCCACTCAGAATAGTCGATGGGTTCAATCAAATCACTCGCTAGCATTGCTTGCAGGGCTGCTGAGACCGCTTCACGTTTCGCTAGCTGAATGGGACGAGCTTGACCAATGGCGACCGGTTTCGCATTAGGTTTCAGCTGAATTCGATGCACACCACATGGAATACGGCCGGTGGAGTTCTGGAAGAGCTGTGGATAATGTTCCTGCTAGTGTGCTAGGTTGACGGAAGAGATAAGCATGCGGTCTAAGGATGGTACAATATGCAAAGCCACTATAGCATTACTCCCAAGCAAGGGTCGTCTGTTGTTCGAAGCATTATACACTGCGATATCGGCAATCATAGCATGCAACGGTAAAGGCACAATAATAAATCCCAATGTGGTTAGTGTGTTCCCACTATAGCTTCAGAATGAATGTAAGGTGGGATGTAAAGTATGCTGTGATAGGTAACGTTCATAAAATTGGAAAGGCACGATAGTGACTGGAGAAGCAGAATCAAGTTCCATTGCTAATGGAACAACACTTTTACCAGTAAGGAACAATACAGTACGAATGTCAGCAGCGGGGAACTTCGGTACAACAACGGATATCGTTCACCGAAGGTATGGCGTCAGCAGTGATTGAATAGATGTTGTCTTGAGTTGGATCGGTAACATGGCATTCCGGCATATCATCATCTTTAATGAGCGCGACAGCCTGCGATCGACAACTGCGGGCATAGTGTCCAATTTTACCACCGTTTTTACACTTGAGGCTGCGTGCGGGACAACCGGAAAAATTAGCTTTGTGAGACGTGCTCCCACAACGATAGCAAGACAGGTGTCTGTCGGATGCTGCCGGAAAGATTGTACTCTCGCCACTTTAGTTAAGCTGGTGGAACAAAACTGCTTCGATTGCAATGAAATTTCTGTCTTTACTCGGGCTAATTCGCAAGCTCGATCCCACGTTAGTGGGCAAGCGTCTTCCTGCAATAGCCCCTCACGTATGCGATCGTCAGCGATCCCAGTGATCAGTTGCTGAGTGAGCATACAGCCTTCAATCATTTTCTGTGGAATAGACGAGTAGGCACACGGACGTACTGCACGACTCAGCCGAGCAATGAAATCATTCAAGGATTCGCCTGCTTCTTGGCGTACTCGGGAGAAAATATATCGCGCGGTAAACACGTTCATTTGGTAACTCCATGCACGATCGAGAACATTGAAGGCGTCCATAACCGATTTGCATCCTTGGAGACCCAAATAATCGAACTGCCGCTGTCCCTCATCTCCGAGTAAATGTCGAAGGAGCTTCAATATTTTTTACTCACTAAGAGCAGTAGGGAGATCTCTGATTAAATCCAAGTAGTCTACGAAGGATGTTTTCCAATGGAACCAGGCATCCGATGTCTGTCTGCTGGCGCAATCAGTCCGAAAGGGAGATGGGGTTGGATTGAAAGGTTCATTTTTGCCTCCGCGACGCCACAATGTTGTATCAAGAAAGCCGTAGGAAAGGTGAAATGTATCTCGCAAAATTAACCAAGTACAACTGAGTCAATCTCTTGTTAAACGGAGAGTCAAGCGACAGACACACGCAACCAATAGTAGGATAGGAATGAGTCAGCAAGCCAACCAATGAGATCGAGCCAATCGATGTTTCTCACATGGTTACTACAATTTGATTTCCTGTTTTTTCTGCTTTCGTTACCTATTTTGAGTGTGCCACCAATGTAGGCATTGGGAATTTGATTATTTTCTTACATCTATCCTCACTGCCTCGTGCACGGTCTTCTCACGATCTACGCTCGAAATTAATGGTAACATACTGACTAAACCACCAGATTCCTCTTTTGAAATCACTGTTCCTCTTCGGGACCCCTTCTTCTCCACCGCCTTTAATCTTTAGTTAGCTCATTTAATATGAACAATCATATCTTTCAAGAGTGTCACCCGTAATGTTGCTGTCAAACACTGATTGCGTTTTGTATTTAGCTGGAGTAAACTTCATGCCCTTCAACAACCTGCTGCCATCGCCAAGCGGAAAGTGTTTCGGACGGTGGTAATGATTTTGTGCTTTATTCACCTGATATAAGAATCAAGGATTTGGTCAAATTTGACGCGCTTTCTACAACATGACATATATGAAAAAGGAAAAAGAACGAATATTGAATTGCGTGCCATTTGGTGTACATGTTGTGTGATTGGACTGTAACACGCAGTCAGAAAGTAGACAGCGCTTCACAATGAGCCTTGGTTACTGCCATAACTGAGATAGTAGCCAAAGCAAGAACAAACATTCGCAGCTCAGTTTGCTCTGGATGCAGTCGAACTGTTCGCTGAGCTTAGCACGTCGTTGCAAACGTTCAATCAACAACCCACCTGACATCATCAGTAGGTTGTTGAGCAGAGTTTAACCATTGGCGTAGCGTAGGCCCGACTCGACCGGAGTGCGCGTGCCCTTTCATCTTTCCTCGTCTTTGGTTGCGGAGCTGAGCAATCTTATGGTCTGCGCGTCCGTCCGGATTCAGCACGTTGGACAGATGCTTTACGTTGGACCTTGAAATCTATGGCTTGTGAATTATGATATTTATTTAATTACTGCAGCGCTCAATTATGTCGTTTGCCTGGTGGTCTGTTAGATCGGATTTTCTCTATTGAGGGGCTTACGTTTCTTCCAGTTCAATGTGTAGGTTAATTAAATTAGCTGTGTTGTCATGTTTCCAGAAATTCCGTCACAAGTTTTGTATTCTTACGCGCCAGGATGGTCATATGTTCTAAATCCAAGTGGTTGCCTTATTGTTCTTCATGTGCGGAAACCAGCGATTTAGGATCATTTCATGTTACAGCCGTTTTGTGCTCGGTGCTTCGAGTACGTAGCTTCCTTCCAGTGTACCTAGCGTACTTATTGTCACATTCGCTGCATTCTATCTGGTAGATAATGTGGTTTTGGTTGCTCTGATAGGTTTCTTCATTAGGTTATGGAATCAGTTTTCTTCAATGTGGAGCTTGGTTTGTGGGTCACCGAAATCCTAGGAGACTGACGAAACCTTCTTAACAGTTCAGAAACTTTCTTTATCTACGGGAGCATTATTTGTTTGTTTGTGCGCTCTCGTATATTCTATAATTGCTGAAGCTTTCAATTCTGGTACCAAATTCAATTGATGTGTCATGAATAGCCGGTCGTTCA
Source organism: Dicrocoelium dendriticum (assembly GCA_944474145.2). Taxonomy (NCBI): domain Eukaryota; kingdom Metazoa; phylum Platyhelminthes; class Trematoda; order Plagiorchiida; family Dicrocoeliidae; genus Dicrocoelium; species Dicrocoelium dendriticum. The sequence continues at coordinate 3,427,425 of OX104060.1, forward strand.
GAACAATGGGAAGCCTTCGGCGGATGCGATGATCAGTAGTGTTAATGAGTTCATATTCAATCCAGACTCAGGATTAATATTCGATGCGTGGTTCAGGCGCTATGAAGATATTTTCAGGGCAGAGTTGTCAGGTCTCGATGATGCATCTAAAGTTCGCCTTTTGTTACGAAAACTCGGAACGTTTGAACATGACAGATACATTAACTACATTTTGCCAAACAACGCGCATGATTTCAGCTTTGATGATACAGTTGCTCGACTCACAGCGTTGTTTGGAGACCAGTCGTCTCTTTTCAATAACCGATACAATTGTCTAAAGCTATGCAAAAAGGACAATGCCAGTCTTCTTGCTCACGCGGCGATAGTCAAACGTGAATGCCAGAAATTCAAACTGAAGTCCCTCACGGAAGACCAGTTCGAGTGTTTGATACTAGTATGCAGTCTACAGTCCCCAAAAGACGCCGAGATACGAGCGAGAATACTTGGTATGTTGGAACGCGACACAGATGTTACATTATAAAACGCCATTGCTGAAGCCCAAAGAATCATGAATTTAAAGCACGATACGGCTATGGTGGAAGATTCGAGAGCACATTCCGCAGATATATCTGTCCAGCAAATTTCAGGAAACACCCCACCGACCGCTCAACCTAGCAGATATCCACAATCCAAATCCCCATCACCTTGCTGGCAATGCGGAGGATGGCATTTTGTGAGATGGTGTCCTTTCAGCAAACATGTTTGTCAAAGGTGCTTTAGACGGGGGCACAAGGAGACCCACTGCAGATTCAAAACATCATTTAGATCGTCATGTGATACTCGAAAAGCAGGTTACCGAAGGTTCGCGACAAGGGTAAACGCTAACTATACGGACGATGTTAAAGATAGAAGAAAGTTCGTCACTATTACCATCAACAGAAGAGTAGCGCGTCTGTAGATTGATACGGCTTCCGATATTACAGTCATTACGGAAAACTTATGGAAAGCTATCGGTTCACCTGACATTAAACCAACTAACCATAAAGCGAAGAGCGCATCAGGTACGAGTCTAAACTTGATCGGTCAGATTGAATGTGAGTGTCGCTTTGCCAACTTCACCGCTTGGGGAACTATTTTCGTCACAACACACAAGAATTTGAACCTCCTTGGATTAGAATGGACTGAGCGATTCAACCTCTTAGATGTTCCCATTAATCAAATCTGTGCAAGTGTACACTTACACAAACCAAAAGTCCCCAAGGCAATGGCAATCGAACAAATTCGAGAGAAATATGCACCTGTTTTCCGTGAAGGACTTGGTAAGTGTACAAAGTTGCAAGCCTCATTGTCCTTAAAACCCGATGCTGTTCCTGTTTTCCGTGCAAAGCGGCCAGTACCTTACGCAGCAGTCCCAATTGTTGACCAGGAACTTGATCGTTTGGAGAAACTTGGGGTTATCTATGCAGTGAACTACTCTTCTTGGGCGGCTCCAATTGTGGTTGTCAAGAAGCCGAACGGCCAGATCCGAATATGTGCCGACTTTTCTACTGGGCTGAATGAAGCGTTAAACACGCATCAGTATCCTCTGCCAGTCCCAGATGATTTGTTCTCTAAACTAAATGGGGGTCAGTGTTTTGCCAAGCTAGATCTATCGGATGCGTACTTACAAATAGAAGTTGATGAAGCTTCTAGAGAATTACTGACGATAAATACGCACCGAGGTTTGTATCAGTATCATCGACTTCCATTCGGAGTTAAGTCCGCGCCAGCAATTTTTCAGCAAATCATGGATACTATGCTAACAGATGTAGATGGTGCTGCCGCATATTTGGACGATATCATTGTCGTCGGAACTAACCCAGATGACCTTTTCAGAAAGCTGCACTTAGTACTTGATCGCATACAAGAGTACGGATTTAGACTTCGCACAGAAAAGTGCACGTATTTCATGGACTCCATTAATTTTCTTGGCTTCATAATTGACAAGAACGGTAGACGTCCAGATCCGTCAAACATTGATGCTATAAAAAAGATGCCACCTCCCAAAGATGTGCCTACTCTGAGGTCCTTCTTAGGACTCGTCAGTCATTACAGTCAATTTCTGCCACATATGCACAGCGTGCGTGGACCACTCAATGAGTTACTCACCAAGGACAAACGTTGGCACTGGTCCGAAGATTGTCAGAATTCCTTTGAGGAGGTGAAGCGAATGCTGTGTTCTGACCTTTTGCTGACACATTACGACCCAACACTTGAAATCGTGGTGGCGGCAGACGCTTCGAAGTATGGCGTGGGTGCAGTTATCTCTCATAAGTTTGCTGACGGATCGGAAAAAGCGATCGCACACGCAGCTCGATCACTGTCGCCAGCCGAAAAGAATTACGGGCAGATAGAGAAAGAGGCATTAGCGATAGACTTTGCAATAAAAAAATTTCACAAAATGTTGTATGGCAGGTGGTTTACCCTGTTTACCGACCATAAACCACTCCTAGCCATATTTGGATTAAAGTCCGGTATACCCGTTTATACCGCGAACAGACTGCAGCGTTGGGCCACGGCCTTGCTCGCCTATGATTTTGTTGTGAAGTACACGGCTACAAAGGACATAGGTCAAGCAGATGCACTTTCCCGGTTATTGGAGCTACAACAGCATCAGCAGGTAGAATCTATAATTGCAGCAATCTCCCTTGAATCAGAGGTCAACCAGGTCTTGATGGAGAATTTTAGGAAGCTTCCCGTGACGTTTGACATGGTACGTGACGCAACTGTGCGAGATCCCCTCTTGCGCCAGGTAATCAAATTTCACACTACGCAGTGGCCAAGTGATACTCTATCCGGAGAGCTACAAATTCTCTCTCGGAGAAAGGACGAACTTTCGATCGTAAATGGGTGTTTACTTTTGGCCGAGAGAATTGTCATACCCAGAGAACTTCGCCAATGATTCCTTCAGCAATTTCATTGGGCACATCCTGGAATTAACAGAATGAAAAGCATTGCTCGGAGTTTTGTCTACTGGCCAAACATTGATTCGGAACTCGAGCAACTAGTAAAGTCATGTCCCAGATGCGCGCTTGCTAGTAAGGCACCGAGAAAAGCTGACTTAGCTTCCTGGCCGTTGGCAACAAAACCGTGGGAACGCGTGCACGCCGATTTCTTTGGTCCCCTAAACGGTCAGCAGTACCTAATAGTTGTTGATTCCTATAGTAAATGGCCTGAAGTCTTTTGTATGGAGCGTGCGACAAGCGGTGCAACAATTAACATTTTGAGGAGACTTTTCAGTCAACACGGAATACCAGAAACCTTGGTCACTGACAATGGTTCTCAGTTCACTTCTTCCCAATTTGCCGAATACTGCGCACAGCATGGTATCACGCATCTACGGTCGCCACCGTTTCACCCTCAGTCAAATGGACAAGCAGAGCGCTTCGTCGACACGTTTAAGCGATCGCTACTAAAGATGCGGGGGGAAGGAACCACACAGGAGATACTTGATACATTTTTGCTCGTGTACAGATCAACTTCAAATCCCCAAGTACCAAACCAGTTGTCGCCGGCAGAAGCACTAATGGGAAGAAAACTCCGTACTGTGAATTCCCTGCTAACTCCGAGGTGTACTAATGAGCAAGAAAGGAAAGTTCGGATGGAGCAGTACTACAACGAGCGACACAGAACTCAAGCACGCCGCTTTTACCCCGGACAGCGTGTCTTAGTAAGAGACTATCGCGCGGGAAACCCGCAATGGGTGGTAAGATCTATAAGGAGGAATATTGGAAAGGTGCTATATGAGGTTAATGTGGGTAATTTGATTTGGACCAGGCATTCCAATCAGCTGCGACCAACTAGCATCCCTGCGGGCACAAGCGCTCGGTTACTACCGTTGGATATTCTACTAGAGAGTTTCGACATGCCATCTAATCCCCAAAGCAATTCGGATGCATCCCGCACAGAAGTCTCAGAGGAACCGAAGGTCCAGACCCGGCGCTGTACTGATCGACTACGGAGACCTGTCGTAAGAATGCAGTTGGATCCAAAAATGAAGTCGTATGTCAACTTTTGCGGAGGAAGGTGTTAATGGGACGGAACCAGCCAATGAGAGCGTTTTACGCTGAGGGCTATTGATTTGGCCATAAATTGAATGTACCGTTAGTTGGGCGTTTAGAAAATATACTTGCCAGCCGTACGCCGGTCTCCTGCTTTGGGAAGTCGGGCTGATCAGAGTGCACGCTAGCAGCAGGTCATCGGTAGGTCAGCCGAAACTATAACACAGTTGAGAAACTTTCTTTATCTACGGGAGCATTATTTGTTTGTTTGTGCGCTCTCGTATATTCTATAATTGCTGAAGCTTTCAATTCTGGTACCAAATTCAATTGATGTGTCATGAATAGCCGTTTTTTTCAAATTTCTCGGAACAGGTGTTTTACTTCTAGCCTTCTGAATTCAGTTACACTGCTGTGTGTTGTCGCTCTTGTGAATAGTCTTTGAAACAGCACATGCTGTGTTTCACGGTTTGGTTGCTCTGGTAGTTGACTATCTGATTTGTATAAGTTTACTTTCGGTATAATCAGGTTTACAGTGTCCCGTCGGCGTTCTTGTTGACCAGTACATCAAAAACGGCAACATCTTGTCATTTCCTAATTCACTTGTAAATTTGATAGCATTGATGGCGCTGTTGAACAACTAGTGGGTCGTCTGTACGCTGCTTCGTTTTATGATGACAAATGTGTCGTCTACATATCAGATCCAAAGTTTTGATCTGATTGCTGGCAGTGCAATGCGCTCCAATTTCTGCGTCACAACTACGATGTTAATTCTAGATACTAGGGATCCTATTGTCATTCCTTTTAGCTGCTGACATACCTGTGCATCAAAGCGAAAACGCTTGCAATGCAGAAGTACAATAGTACCCAAAAACCCGCGGTTTGTTTGGTTGTCATTGTGCTTGGTTGATTCTGACATAGCTCAACTATGGTTTCCTTAGCAAGTTTGTGGTTGATTTATGTGAACGGTGCGGTGACGTCAAATGAAAGCACAACTTTCTCGTCTCGTCTTGACACCCCGTGGTTTGTGGAGGAATTGTTCTGCATTGTTGATGTGATATTTGGGACCGGCAATCAGGTTTTTTAACCCCATTGATAACTTATTTGCTTATATCTACAAGGGAGTTCTGGGAAGTGATACGATTTGTCCAAGGCGGGATACATATTTATGAACTTTGGGTAGTCCACAGTTATGCGCTATATTTGCTACATCTGCTTTTATTATCCATCGTTCTAGGCTAGTTATCTCATTTCTGCCTGCAACTTCCTCCGCGTTGTGTTGATCTGATTGATCAGCCATAAACTGGGATACCGATAGATGGGACGATATGCATATTTGACTGACAGCAGTTATTTAGCCTAAGTAACATACTCCGGTTTATCTACTGTCATTGTCAAACGTCCTTTATCCGCTGGTATGATAAACATTGGCTTATTTCCGTAGACCACGGAGTGCCTCATGTTCAAACTTGGACAGAACCTGGGTGAATATGTTTCGACTTAACACAGGGAAAACTGTTTGTCGAATTCGTTGTTAAGACTCATCTGACAATCCGATGGATTTAAATGCGTGTTCTCTGCCTGCTAGGTATTCTTTGTGGTGAGCATCTCTGACGTCATAGTTAAGTCATTTTACTATGATATCCACTTCAGCTATACTGAAGGGCAAACGCAATAGGTATTTGATACATTATTCACTGATTCCTGGAGACCCTTCTCAGTGTTAGTTTAACTTTGTCTTTAGTAAAATCCTGTGTCGGTTCCTTGTGTTATAAACCCGACCACTGGTCGCTGATCCCAGTGCTGCCTGTAGTTGTGGGCCGAAAGCATAGAGGCAATGTTTTTAGTGTCTTTTATTACCTCCTATTTGCAGAGCCGTTTATGAATGGCCTTATAACACATCTTTTAAACATAGGATTATAACTCCTTTTTTACTGAATATGCTTGTTGCGTCCGTTTACTCAATTCATTTTGTTTGGTGGGTACAACTTTCTGGATCCATAAATTAAGCGCAAAATGCTTGTAATTGATACCTGCACACCCATCCATGTGCAGCATATTATTTAAACCTTACTCATCCTATGTATTGTAAGTCGCTGAACTCCTACATATATTAATCTAAAGGAAACTTAGAATGCAAGTTCAACCTGAAGCCAGTCTAGCTAGAAATCAGTGCGTACCGCAAGTAACGCAGGGTTGACAGCTACATAGTTTGCTTCATAACACAAACTTCCTTAGCTTGGTTTATCTTATTGCTTTTACCCTCGCAGACAACTCGCGCGCAAGTCCCTTCCTTTCCGTTTGCCTAGGAATACAAACGATAGGAAAATTGAACATTTTGAATGACTAAATAATTGTTTTCTTCACAGCAAAGCGAGGCATGCTATTTGCGCATGATCAGAATGGTGCAATATTGTACATGCTAGCATAATGCGCAGGACCAAGAGCAAGATTAATACAGATGTAGTCATTTGTGTCGGCACACAAGGCCCAAAGATTGAATGATGTTCATTCTCTCAGAGTGCGTAATATATTTGTAAGGATTACAGAGATAATACGAATGCAGTAGGTTGGTGAGAAACTGATCTTATGTGCATATGTACAGAGTGCGTGTGAGAAGAGTAAAGCATGACGAAACATCTGTGAACCTCTTTAAGTAATAGGGACATGTCACGGATCAAACACATAAGCGAAGTCTTATGAGAGCAGATATATGCGCAGAACTTGTGAAAAATGGTATCGGTCAACTTGCAAATGCGTGCTTGGGACAGTGATTTCAGTGAGTGGCGAGTCACATCCGCCACGTCGCCGTGTTGCTAAACAGATATCCGTGGCTTTTTGTAAAATTAACGCTTATCAGCCGTTAACCCACCGAATCCTGGAGCACTGCCAACGGTGATATGACAATGATAGGATTGCATCTGCTCGACTGTCCTCGCAGTTTTTCGCAGTCGTGTTTCGGCGATTTGTTTCTGCTTACTGTGTGGTTGGGTGCTTGGGAGAATAATACGACTGATTGAAGCCGGTGAAGTCGAAAGAATCACGTGGCTCGTATTCAGTAGCTAAGCTTTCCGAATTCATTTAGTCTATAAGGATTGAGAAATGTGGAAGATTTCCGTGATCTATGTTGATTCCGTGGCTATTTGAACGTTGCAGATTTGTCCTGGGAGGTGGTTCATGTAAATAGTGACAATCTATAGAAGAGCGTGTCGAACGTCAACCTGGTGAAAGAAAATCCGCAGTTATCCGAGATTTCGCAGAAGCATGCAGTTTTATTTGATCAGTCGAGATCAGGACTTTTACAGAATTACAGTGTACATCTGGTACTGAAGCCACAGACAAAACCGCGGTTCTGGAAAGCTCGCACTCTTCCTTATGCCTTCCGAGATAAGTTCGAGAGTGAACTGCGCCCACTCCAGTTGGAAGGTACCGTTGAATCCGTCCAGTATTCAGACTGGGCAGCCCCCATTGTGCCAGTATTAAAGAGCGATGGTACGATAAGAATCTGCGGAGATTACAAGGTTACGATAAACCAAGCGTTAGAATTAGACCGATATCCGCTACCAAAGATTGAAGACATTTACGCTCCCCTTTCCCGTGGTGATCTATATACAAAACTAGATCTGAGTCATGCCTACCAACAAATTGAACTCGATGAGGAATCATGCACGTACACCACCATTAATACTCATCTCTGATTATTCCGCTATATACGCATGCCTTTTGGAATAAGCTCGGCTCCATCTATTTTTCAACGTATTATTGACTCACTCGTGAAAGATATACAAAACACATGTGCGTACTTAGGTGTCATTTTAATTAATAGACGAACTACCGCCGAGCACTTACACACATTGGACGTCGTACTAAAGCGATTATCGGATGCCGGTTTGGTTCTAAAAAGATAAAAGTGTGAGTTCCTTGTTCCGAAGGTACAGTATCTTGGCTATCGGTTGTCACGTGAAGGATTGTGCCCACTGGAAGAAAAGACAAAGGCGCTACTTGAGGCGCCAGCACCCAAAAATGTTCATAAATTGCGGTCGTTCCTCGGTGTTGTCACTAAGTTTTCCAGCTTTATACCATCGGCAGCAACTCATCTGCATCCGCTTCACCAACTGCTACGTAGAAACCAAAGATGGAAGTGGAACAATACTCAGGAAAATGCATTCAAGGCGGTCAAGAAGCTCTTAGCATCTACAGATGTTCTTGTGCATCCTGATCCGCAGAAGCCTGTTGGTCTTTCTTGTGATGCCTTACCTTAGGGCATCGAAGCTGTTTTAATGCACAAATTACCGAATGGCTCTCAATGTCCCATTGCTTATGCTTCAAGAACCTTAACGCCAGCAGAACGGAACTACTCTCAACTTGATCGAGAGGCAGCCGCTCTCATCTTCAGCACCACTCGATTTCACCAATATTTACTCGGGCGAACTTTCGTGATCCATACGGATCACAAACCTCTTGTTTTCCCCCTCGGCCACGAGAAAGGTATACAACGAATGGCTCCACCTAGAATGGTAGGTTGTTCGCTTATTCTTTCTGCGTATACATACGAAATTCAGTACGTTTCAGGCAAACAGAATACCACCGCTGAGGTTCTTAGCCGGCTTCCCTTACGACAGACACCATCGAAAGAATTTATCCCACAAGAGCTCGTAAACCTGGTCCAGCATCTTAATGATTCACCAGTCACATGTACAGACATACGTCAGGAAATTGACAGAGACTCTGTTCTCTCGTTGGTCAAACGCTATGTCTAAGTTGGGTGGCCGGACCACACCCCCAAAAAACTCATGCCCTTCCGTAACAGGATGTATGAACTCAGCCTCCAGAATGGATGCTTGCTGTGGGGCACAAGAGTTATTGTCCCCAAGAAATTTCGGACACGTATCCTTGACAAACTACATGATGCGCATTCAGGTGTCACAAAAAGGAAGTCGTTAGTTCGCTTTTATGTGTGGTGGCCTGAATTAGACCGTGATATTGTGGCGAAGGTTGGATGTTGCATACCTCGCCAGGAGACCCGAAACGCCGCTCATCATGCGCCAATGCAGCCTTGGAAGTGGCCAGAAACACCCTGGAAAAGAGTCCACGTAGACTAGTTCGGTCCCTACGAAGGTCGGATGATTCTGCTAATCATCGATGCCTATTCTAAATGGATTGATGCCCATATTCTTGTTTCAGCAAATTCAGCTGGTACTATAGAGAAACTAAGCACAACGTTCGCAACAGTTGGCCTTCCCGAGACAATGACCAATGACAATGGACCAGCATTCGCCAGTGTTGAGGTTTCTACGTTCCTCAACTCGAACGGCATTAAACACATAACAACTGCACCCTATCATCCTTTTTCTAATGGGTTGGCGGAGAGAGCCGTACAAACAGTGAAGAAGCTGCTAATAAAACAACCAAATGCTCCGCTGCGTGTACGTTTGGATTGTGCCTTCTTCGCATTTCGAAACATGCTAAACGCGACCACAGGCAGAAGTCCCGCAGAGTTAATGTTTTGTCGTCGACTGCGTATATGATTGGATTTATTGCATGGATCTATTGAGCCACAAGTTTCGGAAAAACAACGACGAGTGAAAGAGCGTTTTGACACTTGTAGCAGAGACAAGCATGTGACAGATTCAGATCCCATCTACATCCGCTTACCTACAGGCTCGGGGTGGGAGCCAGCCATCGTTAAAACAACTAACGGACAGATAATAGAAGCAGAGACTGAGGATGGTAGGCTCGTTCGACGCCATTTAGATCATGTGCGACCGAGATTGTCCGACACGGAAACAGTTGCCGAGACAGAGCAGCCAGCTCAAACATCGAACGACATGCACGTGCGTGACGCTGAGTCACAATTGCGGCGTTCTGAGCGCCGACGCCGGTCGATCGTTTCCAAGCTGGATAGCTCTAACTAAAGGGAGGAAAAGTGATACAGACGTTGGGCGCGTCAAGGTCATGCTACACTACCTAGCCTGTGGAGCTGCATTGTGCGCGCTAGTGCGTGAGTGTCCGTCTCCCGAGTAACCAGCGATGCTTATTGATTGGTTCAAAAGCGAGTACTTAGCCAAAACAAGTGGACTGCGTAAAACTAAACAGTTGATCTGTGCCCAGTGTGGACTGCCGATATACGATTGCCATTGCTTCTACTAAACTTCCATTTGCAATACTGTTGTTCTGATTTCGGTTCAGTGTAACAGAGCGTAATAAGGAAAATGGCCTTGATTGCCACAAGAACTAATTCTGAAAGTAAATACACCACTGTTTGATTCGGTGTAGGGCTGCACTCATTCGCAGGCGTCTAACTGTGTCTAATGTTAGAAAGCTTTCCTTGTGAGGAGTAAAATATCGCGAACCATCAGCGACACTGTCTCAAAGTGCTGGTCATGTGGCTCTTTATTATAATCAAGGAGAGCTCATACAGCGTTGTGCCAACGTCACTGTAACTGGTTGTAGGTTCAGTGACCACTCAATTCTGTAAACAGGTGAATGTACAACCTAAGTAGAGTGATCTACATCCTTAACCACTATAGTTTACGTAAACTGAACACCATGATGGCTAATCGGTTACCAATATGCTTCGGGTGTTGGAGCGTATTTGAATGTCTAGGAAATAACCTGGTTGCTTGTGCGATGCATTAGTTCGGCTCTACTCAAATGCCAATTTCTATTCGATCTGGTAGCCCGTTCACGAAAGTGCGTCATCTAACTTAAGCAAGTTGAATTATTGCTTGCCAGGTCTTTATATATCTAGACTGGGTGAGGTCCTCATAGTCAACCCAGTTCCATAGCCGGGCGATCAGGAATTATCATGCACACATATACACATAAAATTTGGAAGTTCCCGTGCTCGCCGCCTCTGCTGTCTACAAACGTTGACTTCGCCCGAGGTGCTGGAGACCGCATATTTGGGACTACATTACATCGGTCCCAAAAGCACCACTAAGGATTTGCCTCATTCCAGATATGTTTAATCCGTATCTTTGTTAAGCCAATTCCGATTTCTAGTCCACAGCATCGTGCCAACCTGGGCGAAAGTGCTGACCGCGCGCATCAGAAGTTTATTTTCGACGGTAACCCATTCAAACTCACTGACCAGTTTTCTCAGTGTTTCGTATCAAATTCAAGCTGGTCATCTTCAATCTTTGGATGTTATTTTAGATCAGTTCACAAGCAGCTCCTGTTCTCGCTATAATAATCATACTCTTATATATTTGATGTCCTCAGTATATCCGTTTACAGAACCCTGACCATACCCTAGCACGCGTAAGGTTGTTTGCGGATTCCGCTGAGGTTTTTACCTTGTGACCATCTACAGACTAAAAAGTCAAAGCCGCTGCTCATGCAAAAGTAGGAATTGTGTTGAGTGAATTATGTGTCTGGACTGCTTTACCTGACCGCTATGAAAGGATGGTTCCGTCAGTTCGGAAGGACACTCCAGTAACGTTGCCTTGCCGCGGAGCCGGAAGATGTTTTATCCATTGCAGGGTCGTATAGTTCCCCAAATCCCAGCTATGAACCAATAAACCGTGTGTTTGCTGTCAAATCTCCCAACCTTTCCAACTAAAGCGCCCACGAACCACGCGGTGCCTTGCGGAAAAAGGCGCATACGTTGGAAGGCTTGAAGTCGATGAATTTGAACTCGGACTTCAACATGGCAATGTTATGAACAGGAGAGGCAACGGCATTGCCCAATTTAGAATCGCGCAACGATCCTGCCACCATTGTACCACCTGTAGACCCACGTCACCTGGTCAACCATGGAAACACTATGACAAGAATGCGATTGGCTACCGCTGCGCGGGATATACAAAGGATTCCAAGTAAATCTGGAGTGCGGAGCTCTCCTCGGATCATGCGATCCCATGTGCTAAAGACACCCTCTTATTTTGTGGTACGCTACTTTCTTTCCGAATTAGGATCGATGTGAATAAGCGTTCTGTCTCAAGTGTCCTGTACACTTTTACAAATGCATTTTTCTCCAGTCTTAGTGGTAGTTTGCATTTAGGCATTGAGAAGCACAGGGCAGACATCTGCAATCCCGTGCTAGACACCGCGACATCGGTTTGTGTTTACAATGTCAACCCTGTTAATCCTTATACCTCTCCATAATCTCTCCAGCTTTTTGATAGCTTTCAAGCGATTCCTACTGGAAAAGGCATATATTTTCCATGCAAGCATATGGACGCCAAGCCCGTGGATCTCCGTTAGGAAAACCACTGCAGTTCATTGAGACGGAGCAATCGACCAGCTGAGAGAATTTCCGTACTCTTCTGCTCTCCATCCGATTCAATATTTGCAAAACACCAACCGTAAGCAAAGTCCGACGACCATCAGAGTGAGAGGCCAATTAATTCGGTCTGTAACATCTTCTATCCGTTCACTTGCAGTTGCGGTGACACGTACATCTGTAGTGCTGTTCGCCAGCTGGCGCAAAGGGTGGAGGAACACTTCCCAATGTGGCTAAGGCAGTAGCTGTCTCATCAAGGCGGAGGGGACCAACGAATAAATAGGAACCCTGACTCGTCTATCACCAAGCACCTAATGACGACTCGTCACCAGCTGGACCTAATCGATTCATACAAGGTGCTATTGCGAAACCGAAACCCGGCGTTGTTGGCAATTGGCAAGGCGCTGCTGATAAGGTGGAATAGTCCTGCGCTCGGTGTCCAGAAACAACTGTGGCAATAAATTAGATTGTCTTGGACCTGATTACATCATTCAAATCAATTTGCTCTGTTTATCTAAGGTACTAATTTTCGACTGTATTTAATGCGGACTTTGTGCTGACAGTATTGCGTAGCGACGGACGCGCGCAATCGAAATAGAACATTTCGCAACTTATGTCTTCTTACTGCGTTAATGAAGTGGTTTAAAGTGACTCAGTGTTTCCATTGGAAATGATTGAATGGAAAAAGTTGACAGGTGAAAATGGCGCAAAATGAAATAGTAAACGGTCTACACAAATGGGAATTCGCAAGTGCAGTTTGAGAGATCGATGTAGTTGAATTAAAGACATTTACTCTCTGGAAAACATGCAGCGAATATTTATCAACGCCAATTCAAATACTGCCTCCGTGACCACAACAGTCATCGTATTGTCTTTTTAAGAAGAGTTGTAACGATGTGAAAGCTGTGACAGTATTTTGCCTCCAAGGAGATCCGGAGGAAGGCATCTGTGGAGAAGAGCATTGTGATTATTATCTAGCGAGCGGATAAACAGTATCATTTAACGCAAGTGACATCAGTTGGTTCCATTACTTGGAACATAATTAGAGGAAGTTACTTAAACATTGTTCTAACCTTGTGACCTAAGTTATTTGTTTATTTTTGGGTGAAACACTCGCGTGCCGGCCGCATTATTTTGTGCTTTATGTTAAGTGGAATTTTTCACCTCAGTTCGTCTCACCTCTTTGGAATTCAGCTCACAATATTCAGATCGCCAAGCTCTACTCAACGTGATCTACGTTTTCGTTTCAGGCTCAAAAACACGCAGCGCACAAACGACGTCTTCGGGAAATCATTCCTTTGACTGACGCATGAAAACTTGCTTTTATGACCTACTTCAGTAGGGTTATGATTCGCTGTAACAGAGTTATTTCAACGTTATTTGACAATATATGATATACATATGTGCAACACGATACAGTGTAGCTGCTGGTTGCTTTTTCGCCCTGCATCTAACACTGCGTTAATTCATCCGTTTTTCTGCAAACGTTATTATGGTTTGATCTACCGGTGCTACAAGCGACACATCACTATCCAACCCGGTGGCACAGCGGCCATCCCATCTGGCTGGGGTAAACATTAGTTTCGTTAACAATTGTGTAGCCAATGTGCATACGAAGCTTTGGCACATGGGCTAGAGAGCTTTGTTATCCGAAAAAACTAGTGAATAATAAAAATAAATTTAAACATATTTAGGACAAGCTAACAACCTAGGTAATCGCAAGATCAGTTGATCGCAAAATACTAATGCCTTTTATAAAACAAAAGTAAAATTAAAGGGATAGAACAGCGTACTGACAACTCTGGTAGTTCTGTGATGCACGTTCAGATAGTCCTTTGTTTAGGATTGCTCAAAATCTCTGTAAGGAGCTGCGAAAGGATGGCTGCTTCGTCAGCCGAGCAAAAGGAACACGCCGCGGTAGGGAAGTGATAGTCGCTGAACTCGAATTACAGAGTAGTGTATTAGGTATCCCCAATCATAAAATTGTTAAAATAGAGAAATACACTGGCAAAAGATTCACACAGTCTTTCGACAAACGGATATCGTTAAGAAAAACGGCAATGACAGCCGGAAAGTTGAACGGTCGCCAATGTATTAAGAAATTTCGCATGGCCATAAAATTAATACCGCAATGGGAGTAACACCTCCGTTATCCGATAGACAACAACAATCGACGAGTAGAGATGGGACGATTAAAGGTGTTGCACATAAAACGTGCTTGCCCACGACGTCACTTATTTCCACAATACATACCACACAAAATATATCTACAAAATGACGTTACCACGTAACAGAAAAGCGATACCGGTGATGTGTCCAAATGTCCCAGAACCCATTAGCAATCTGTGGAACAAAACAATTAGTTCTCCTCGCCTGAGCTCCCACAAACCATTGTCACCTAGGTAGGTGCGCACCAGTTTCCCACCAGGAGAGGACAGGACGTTGAGTAAGACACTACCGCAGGGATTCGTTAGTTAATGCTATCGGAAGTATGAGTAACCATATAGTTCAAGTTCCTGTGGGTATAATCTGAATGCAGCCATGTCTCCGCGATTCACCCTACGTATGCCGCTCAGACACAACGAAAAATCGACACTCATCGCGCTTGTTCATAATACTGCAAAAGTTTGTAATGGCTACTCGCAGGCCTCAGCAGGAGTCGTCGGGCGTGTTTGAAGTGTAAAAAGCCTGTTTATCCTGATTCGCAGATTCTTGGCAACCATCCGAATTGTTACGATAAGATGATTAATTTCCCTCTCACTA
Organism: Dicrocoelium dendriticum; assembly: GCA_944474145.2. Lineage (NCBI taxonomy): Eukaryota > Metazoa > Platyhelminthes > Trematoda > Plagiorchiida > Dicrocoeliidae > Dicrocoelium > Dicrocoelium dendriticum. The sequence goes on from OX104060.1 coordinate 3,442,431, forward strand.
ATACGTCTTTTCAACTTAATGGTGTCAAACTTGAGCTGCTCCCTTTCTACTGCGTCAAATTTGGAGGAACATGGATCTACACATATTTCAGCCTACTCAGGCAGAACAAGATCAGAATTGGATTGGCTTCGTCTACAAAAGTGATTCTCTTAGGCCGTTTTTGTTTATCACCTTGCTTTCCAAGACGGGTAATTTGCCTCACCTTTACCGAGTCCTCACCATCGTCGAGCAATTTGTCAATTAGACTGTGTACGAACATGACATCGTGATCTTAGCACACTTAGATTGATGGATCACTGGACTCCGGCTAGTAAAACATCATGAGTTGATAACGCCTCTGGTCGGACAAGGTTGACTTTTCAGGGCGACGTTTTCTACCAGCCTCACGTGGTTTGGCTAACCGTTGACTTACAGAAGTTAAACTTCCAACATCACTTCGCAATTCCGTTTTTTGTTCTTTCCACTGATCTTCAGGACTAAGACATTAGCGCTCGTTGTACACAACAAAGGTAAGCGGACATGACAAAGGTAAACCATACTATGACAAGTTTTGATGATATTCAATCCCTTTAGATATATTTAACTGGCATCGAACATGGAACCATGGGGATGTTAATTGTGACCGTTACCCTAAAGCCACCAGGTCACTAGGGACACTGCGTAATAGCGCTTCCAGTTCGTGATCGGATCCGTCCTTGACAGAATTTGAACTGCAGTCTTTGGGAGCATACGCGGAAATCACAAACCAACAACTTTTTGTGGTACTTCGTTAATCAATCTTAGTTACGTTCGTCAAATGTGCGGCACACGAACGGCTGTTCACCGGAATCCGATCGATCAACGATGGCTTAGCTTTGGAGCTTAGAATGGTACCTACACTAGCTTGACCCGTGAGTGCTGCATCGGCATCTCCAGATGCGTGCAACCAAAATCGAGAGTATAAGCCATGTACAGTTAATTCAACAAACGTATTAAGGTCATTTTTCCTAGTTTGGGACACAACCCACATCAATACCCGGTGTGTCCAAGGTGCGTACCAGTGCAGCCTGTTGATGCATACATTTTAGAACGCGAAAGTTGGACCTCGCCAAGGCAACGGGATAGCGTGGCCGTTTAAGTGATTTGTGCTGATTGGCCTCTAATGGGTGATGCAGGATTGTGGCTGCAGGTAGTACTATTCTAGTGGCAATTAGTTTCTGTCAATTAAGCTGGGAATTATAGAAGGAAGATAAATAATACGTGTGAGGATTGGAGTAAGAGAAACAGGTAGGAAAGAAAATGGGAAGCGCCAGCAGTAGCACAGGAACAGGCGAATGAGTAAGCACACATGGAATGGGCATGGGCAGGTCTCTATTATTTTGGTTTACTTTTTGCCATCTGGCTACTGGTGAAATGAATCAGCATTTTGGCTGCCGGGAAGGTTTGCCAGAGGGCGCGGGAAATACAACGAGTTAGAAGGTCAGTACCGGTCGCATTTTGCATATCGTTGTAAAAGTCTGAGGAAGAATTATTAAAAGTGTATATGCGCTCAATAACACTGAGTATTCATCTATAATTGAAAGTTCTTCCTCAGCAACCGGATTCGTGCATTAAAATGTACACTTGTAACGTCACTGCGGGTGTCAATGCGATGTTGCACAGTTTCTGAGCACACGGGACACAGGTAATTCGGACCAAGGCAAGCGTGAACACATACCCCATTTGCTGCTTATATTTTTTGTTTGTAGCATACTTTACGCTTGTGTGAGGCACCGTCGATTATATACGACCTACCCTCTGAATGTTAGACGCTTGGACCTGCCATGTTCCGTAGCTATGTTACTCTACGTTAACGACGCTCAGACTTGATGGGCAAACTATCATGGGATGGCCACAAGGTTCTCCGACTCGATATTAATATGTTCTCGAACGGTTCAAGGAAGAAATTTCGGCCGTTAAATGGGGACAAATGCTGTCACTATGCAACGGCAAAGTAAACAAACGTTTTGCCCTAAATTATTTTGTTATCTGTTAGCACCTTCGCTTTAGGAAGGTGCTGCTTCGGATTCTGCTTGAGCGCTTCACACAAGTCCTGAAAGTAAGCTTGGGTGAAGGCTAGTGTTAAATCCATTTGGGCCACGGTACGATAAATTTGATGTTCGAGACTGCTCAGTTGCGAGATAAATGCCTTGAATGAAACCACCAGTAACACTCAAGGTTCGTCGGTTTCACTAGTTAATTGGACACAGAGAGACGTCAGGCTCCATGACTATTTATATGATGGCCATAGGTCGCCCAGGAACGTTTTATCGCGTTATTGAATACTTTCACATTTGTATTCGGATGAGCGTGCAGCTGTGCATGCGTAACTAGAATAACTGTAGTGCCTGGATTGAAATAGGCTGTCTTAGCTTCTGAGCTGTCCAATTACCATGGAACTACCGTGATTTCTATTGTGCTTAATTCTTGTGAATACGTTGCCCGTCTCTATCAGCACACCGATGCTAGGTTGCAGAACATCCAACGTTTCGAAAGGAGAATCGGAGTAGGTGTCGCAACCACTGGAATGTTGTTAGATCCTGATTAGTGGGTGTTGCTTGTATACAGTGAGAAGAAGTCGCAACGTGTGAGAACAAATCTTGCTTTGACGACGGCCAAACACGGATTCGCCATGAATACATTTATAGCTGACTGTCGCGTTAGGTGGCCACCAGGAATATAGACCGTGAACTGCCCACAAACCATGAGACTTTGAAATCTTGTCGTACTTTGCCTACCACAAGATTGTGCTGTCTACAGACCTGCACATGAGCAGCGAGCTTTACACTCACATATCAATGAAGGGTGACATAATTGACGGGCTGGATTATTGGGTGTACAAGAATCATCCGTTGAGTTTCGGAACCAAAATGATGTTGTGCTCACGATCTTTCTCTATGGTTTTGGAACACTGACATTGTAGAAGAAGAATATACACTATCGGATGCAACTTCATCAGCGATACCTACGCTGAATACTGCGCATTGCTTGATTTAACAACTTTCAAAGCAGAATTACTCCGGCGTTGCAGAATGCATAGGTTCGATAGCTTACTTATGCTGTGACAATTGGGGTGAATGGGGCAGGCTCGCCATTCTCTTACCCATGAATCCTCCAGCCACTAGTGTGTTCCTAGAAACCGAGAAACTATCCTGCCTCTATAGGTACGCTCAAGGCCTTCACGAAAAATCAACCCGAACTGAAGAACTCTCATTTATCCATGGTATGCGTTATCACCGGCGTCACAAAACATGGTTACACACTGGGATGAGAAAGCTGAAGTTTTGCTCCTGGGCACCTCGCTCATCAGGAAAGGGAGACTCAAAAAAGGAATAGTAGTTATTCCGTATTACCGAAGAAATCTACAGTTCAAGTCTGTGGGGTATTCAGACCAACAGTTTCCCCATTCTCTTTGGTGTCGCCTGCCGTTAAAGGGCAGGTGCACTTGCCTCATAAGGTTGGTACACCGGCACCGTAATTCCAATAACGAAACGCACTGCCATCTTGCGACATCTCTGGGACGAAGTCCAAAATGGCGATACACGCATATTCTTTTCACGGATGATGTTAACGTACATGGTTTAGAAATCCCTGCTATGATCAGAGACCAATTCAAAGCCGATCTGTAGGAGTCTGTAATCCATTTTCCGCTTTTAGTCACGTCGCACTGCCTGCTCGGTTAAAAACTGGTAACAAACCATCTATACTGGATCTTGTGTTTAACAATGAGACGCAGATGCTTTATGTGTTAGTTGTAGACTGTCCTTTTGGTGGCAGTGATTATACAGGCATTAGTTTCAACTTCGCCTGCCATGCTGAGTTTAGAAATGAGACTACTAAGCCAGTGCAAACCATCACACGCTACGATCGATGGGCCAAGCTTGTCCGCGTTATAACCTGGCTTTCTTTGCCGAAGAACCTCCAAAGTCACCTATCTCAAGTCAGTCAACATAATCAGTCGACTGATTACAGATACTTCGGAGAAAATAGGTTGCAAGGTGTATAAGGCAAAGTCTTTCCTTTGAAGCAGAACTAGGAAATGGGTGGTAGTACACGGCGCAACATGGCGAGCTAATAGATTAACAACAACCCCATAAAGTTGGGACACATGCGTAGCCCAACTTAACAACTACGTTTAAATACTTAGAAAATGCAAAGTCGCATATCAGCAGAACACCTTAAACACTTTCAGCGCTAACCATAAGCTGCTGTAAAATAGTCTACGCAATTGAAACATGGTTTCTCACCACATCATTCAAGCAGAACTTCATGGAACTCCAAGGTGAAAAATGTGAATTTGCGCTGGCCTTCTGGTACGGGAGGCATGAAAGAACTCCACGACTGGCAGACATCGCCATCCATTATCTAGGCATTCCCGTGGATTCGTTATACGCTGAACGGATCTTTGGTGCCTAAAATACTTGTAGCTGACAAGCGTAACAACATTTCCCACGGTACCACGAAACACCTTTTTCGACTTTATTTTAATTCCTTTTTTATATCATGGCTGATATGTATAGAGATGAATTTGTCTTGCTTTCTATTTATTTTTGGTTGGCTTTGGAATCTAGGACTTTATTTTGCACGCCGCAGAAAATTTGCCGAATATTTTATTTTGATCGCAGACAAAATGTTTTACCAACGTGAATAATGCGGGTTTTTTATTATGCCCATTGCTTATTGCTAACTACAACTGAACATATGCACTGATCCGAATTCCCTGGTTTCCACAAATGAACAGCACCAAATCCCCACCTTTTTCTCGAAAATACGAAGATTCTGGCGCGTGTGAGTACAAAAGTTGCGAGATAATTTCTTGAAGCATGGCGCTTCACAGCTAATTAAATTAACCGAGACAATGAACTGGACGCAGCGAATGGAAACCTACGGTAGAGAGACCGCCACTCCACTGGATCAGTACACCGGAAAAACGTGGTAGACGACATAATTGAGCACTGTAGTAACCACGTTAATTTCACAATGCACAAGTCAGTGGGGTCAAGGTCAACTGCCAACAACCTGTTGAACAATCTAAACACGGAGAGTTTTCTCTGAATGTAGGAATGTTCATTTCTGCGACCAAGCACCAGAGCGTATAAAGGCGCATGCGTACTCTACTCGACGCACCCTCATCAAGGCTCCTCAACGCTACGCTGTCTGTTATAAGCTACCTAACAACGCACTTATTATGTCTGCAATATCGATGACAAAACTTTTGTAAAAATCTTGTCAACCTCAGCGATTAGTTCGACTGCCATCAGAACAATCTTAGCTACCAATCTTAGCTATTATTCCCAACTGGTTACATTTTGGATAAGTTACCCTCTTGTCTCGTACATTCTGGTTAAAATTGCAAAAGTGGCATTGTCCCAAATAAGCGATTTGAATACACATTGCTGACACAAGAATTGGTCCTTGAACTGTCGGATTCTCTGCTCAAGAAGAACTGATTAATGTAAGATGTGAATAAGCTATCTTGAGACAGTGCTTGATATATGGCTTGTAAGTAACAGAAAATATTTTAGCGTCACAAGGTGGAAGTCACCGAAATTAACGACCTGATTCATTTAATTCTTTGACGAAATGCTCAGGTGTCAACAAATGTTGGTTTGGGGAAATACTGAACAGATTGCAAACAGTAGATTGTGCTCTCCAAATAACTGGATTTGTTGGAACTGTAATCATGCGGGTCATTTTGCCCGAGAATGTCGCTCTCGTAATATTTCGCTCGTTGGATTGTCCACAGCTCATACTACCGCAACTACAGCCACGGATGAAAAATTTGCAATTAGTGTTGGCTAACTTGAGCACTAGGTTCCTTTGCTTCCTCAAGAAACAACCATAAACTTATATGATATTCGATGTAAGTTCCATTAGTTGGGATACAAAAACATTCGTCTAGATACGGAGCTTAATTTGGTGTCACAATATATATATCTTTGACACAAGTTTTGCAAATAGCATATTGCTTATTTGATCGTGCACCCATCCTCTTACATATTTACCAGCGATTCGTATGTTCATTTAGTGAAGATCAAAGGGGTATTGTCAGCCAAGATTTAAGAGAGCCGATACGGTTTTCACAATGTTCAGTTGTTGTGGAGTTTTCCGAGCTGAGCAAGCCTCCCAAGCTGCCAATATTCCAAATCGTTCCGAATGTATTCATTCGCATCGAGTTAAAAAAAGAATGGATCTGTGAGAGCAGGTGCCAAAAAAATGTCATTTGTAAGCCTATTATCGTCCAAAATATTCGGTGGTTCTATCAATAAACTGACGGCTAAACTTTCAAGCATCAAGGTTTTCTCAAAACTTGCTATTTGAAGTGCATATTATCATATGCACCGGACTCCAGACTGCCGACACTTGACAGGTTTCCTCACACAATTTGGCTTATACAAGTAAAAGGTTTGGCACTTTGGCCTCAGCCGAGCGCTAGCTGGCTGGTAGGCATTTTTTCTCTCCTTGTAGGTGATCTTCAATGGTGTGTGTGCAATGGAGGAGATTTGTGTGTTTGGTTTATCCGGTTAAACATGAAATACCTTAACAATGTATTTAAAACGTTGAGTGACCAAAGCTTCAACTGAATGCAGAAGGTGCAAGTGCAATTTCATGGAATTGGAGTTTGTTGAGCGTATCAATTCCACCTCTGATATAACGCTAAGAGAGAAGATTAGAGCAATTCTTGATCGCACAAAACCGTCCAATGGTGCGTAAAATAGAAAAAACTGGAGTCGGTTTACCTGTAAAATTCGACAATTGGTGAGCCGCTGTGGAGGCTGAGGCGCCCAACTGGGACATCACGGTAGGTCACTGATCAAGAAAATGCTTGCCTTTAAACAAATACTATACTTGTGTTTGCTATTGCTGCGACCATTAGTGATCAATGTACAACATGTGTTTCAACAGAAACTTTGGGTATTTGCGTTAAGCGCAGTCCTGTATCAGTGGCATGTTGATGTGGAGAATTCAATAGCGAACGTCTCGTGCTATGTGCAGTGTCTTACCATATAGAACCAAGAAGAGATTCATGAGTTCGTTAAGATAAAGAAAACATCAAAAAGTTCAACTGGAGCGCCTTTAGCAATAAAACTTGACCGGGTAATATTGAACACAGACAACGTTACAGTGATGGTAAAAATTCTTCAATACTTGGCTACACTTAACCAAACTGCATGAAACTCGACCCGAGTTAATCACATTTCATACACACTGGCAAGAATGAATTCTGTAAACAATTGTATTGTGAGAAGTTAACAGTTGTTATACATGGAATATTTACGCCTCCAGTGAATGAATGCGCACATGGAGGCCAACCAGGCATTGTGCGAACAAAATCCCAGGTACGCCAATAATACTGGAGGCTGAAGATAAATGTCAGAATCCAAGACAAGGGTCAGGAATGATAAACCCGCCAGCAATCTGCTAAAACTGTTATGCCGTTGGACCCTCAAAAGCAGCCTATCAAGTACTCAATGATACAATAGAAGAACATTGATATTGATATCATGAGCGCATTGAATAAGGCCCTCAACCGAAATGTAATGTGAATCTCCTGCGTTATTCTAAATCAAATGCCTGGAGGCTGTTTTGTGTGAGGATGTAACTAAACCCGCAAGTATTAATGGACTTCACTTCTTGTTCTCCAGGTATTTGTTACCCGAAGAAATAGTCACTAAAATGGGCCTCAGATTTGACGCAATGACAACACCTTGCTCCTATGTCGCAGTGGTATCAGACACTCAAGTACGGCGTCGCATAATCCTGCCAATAATTGTCCGGTGGAACTTATCAAACGACTTTAAAAGTTGCTTCCCATGATCTTCAGAATTCGGGTGAAACTTGGGTCGATGATTTAGTGTCTGCTTTAGTGTTTTTAAGCGCAATCAACTTTTTCCGCTTCCCAATCATATAAACTGGTATTTCCCCTGTATGAATATTGTTCTTCACCTAATTTGCCAAGTTGCACTAAATAACGAACTCATTCTTCCATCGTCTGATCGTTGCCTCATTCCCGCCAGCGGATTATCGTCACGGTTTGTGTAGCGTACTATCCCGTCTGCCTTTATACCGTGTCCCGTTTCTCTATGTATCTATCTCCCATTTTACTTACCTTCGGCTTCCAGTGACGCTGACAGCACCCACTCACTTGTGCGCCCGTGCATGTGTTGTGCTTAGGTTACTTGACAGTGGAAACGAACCTGCGTTGATCCGACTTGAACCCCATTGGTGGGTGCCCACAGGTTCTCCTTCATTTAATTGCTTGAGATTTCTGTAGAGCTTTAAGTTGATCACTACTCATCTGCTGAAGTCACTTGATTTATCTGGTTACACAGGTCATCTTGATGATTGGGCCAGGTGCTCGTTTATTACTGAAGTGCAGGTTGAGTTATTTGAGTTTTGATATCGTTATGGAACTGCATTTTTACATGCTCATCTTGTTCAACAACACTGTTATCTGTGTCAGCTTTTGTTGTATTACTTAAGCTCTTGCTTGTCTGGTATACAGGATTCCGTGCCAAAACTGTTAGATACTAAATGGGTCAAGATAGGTGCATAATCATTACAATAAATCTGGGAGTTAAAAGTGCCCGTATGAATAATTACGCGTGTTGGATATATTGGATGCATGTCAATTAAAAAGGACATGACTAGAAGTAGAACTGATTGCACATTCTGACAAATAGAGACACCCAAAGATGAAAATAACAGGAAGTCTTATACCTGCCAATTGATCTTGAGCCTGAATATCAGAAAATAAAAAATATAGAGTGTATATATATAATATATATAATATAGACTAAGGAGTGGGAGGATGGATTGGAAATGGTAGTTAGCACCGATACTGAACAACAATTGAACACCTAATGTTTTATCCGTTGCCGTGGTGCTCATTAAGCGAATTTACCATAGCACCCCGGAAGTTGCATCAACCTCATCACCTTTCAGCAAGCTTAACACCAACAAACTGAGTTCGCTAGTATATTCCGAAGTGCCTACAGATGCAATTAAAATGGACGAAGTGTAAGTACAAACTTTATAAATATGTAAAAGATAGCCCTGTATCTGGTGATATCCGTCTGCGGTTTTGGAATGTTGGTGTTATGCGGACAAAATAGCGGATTCTTCGCAAGTCCCGTAAGAAGGCCAAACAGAGGAGCAGAAATTGGTGAAGAGAAAACAAAGGAATAAAATAAAAATCCTTTTGGCGAACTCACCATAGTGTTAAAACAGTGACACCAGAAAGAGCCAACCAGAAATGAGTAGGTTAAATCTGGTTGTTTAACATTCGTCGCATTATATCTGTCAAGAAACACAGACTATATCTCGTAATTTTTATTTGTTAGGGTAACATCAAAGCATTTTTAAACACAAGTAAACTGGGGGTGGAAACAACGTAATTTGGGAGGGCTTTCCAAGACTGACACATATGAAGAAATTAAATGTTCCGTCGATATTCTAGCCGAATGTATTGCTAACTTGAACTGTTGGCCCATCAAATTTTGTTGCGCCAAAATTGTGGTAGGTGCCGGCAGAAGTGCCTGGGGTTCCTTAGAATCTGCTAGGCGATAATAAGGTCGCCACTTAGGCATCGGTAACGGCCACTGTATAATTTCCGTGTCCTCGTCTTAGTTGATAAGGAAGATAGAACAAACTTTTGACATTCTTGGCGGCTCGTCTGTGTGGCTTCTCGAGCGCTGCTAGGTCTTATTTGTACTAGGGCTGCCAAATCTGGATTGCGTATTCCACATGATTCCGCATGTAGATGTCACGCAACTGCGAAAAGACAGAGGAATTATATCACCCAAATGCCCTCCGCAACATGCTAACTTTTTGGTTCCCGGTCTTTGCCTTCTTCTCAGATTGTTGTGAGCGGACCTGATCGGCCTGAACTAGTACCCCCAAGGTCGCGCTCCTCGATGGCTGCTTGTGGACATGGTCTCCAAGTTGAATGTAAACCATCTCCCATTTCCCGGAATTGAACGGGAGCAGATTGTGGAATGACCACCCATACTCTTTGTCTCAGGCTTGCTGAAGTGTGTCGTATTATTCTGGGTCGAAGATCCTCCGCCATACCTCAACATCGTCAAGTGAAGAGCAAGAAATCTGAGAAGATCAAACGCTTAAGCACATTAATGAACACGAGAAATAGACAACCTCGGGGATGATTCTTGTGGAACTCTACATTATACATTAATCGGATTTGAGAGCGCACTTTGGACTCTGAGTTGCAGTTGCTGATCCTGCAGGTAATTCCTGATCCAATCAAGTAGAGGATCAGCAGTTCTGTAGCTTCCGTTGTAGTGAAGCAGAATGTGGCGATACAGTTGGTCGAAGGCTTTGGAAATGTCGAAGTAAATGCCGTCCATCCATCTACCTTTATGGGCCGCTTCCGTCTAACTACTACGTGTACTCAGTAGGTTAGTAGTGCAAGAACGGAGTTGGCGGAACCCCTGTTGCTAAGTTGCTAGAATGTTCTTGCATTCTAGATGATCTACTCAAGTCTCAGCGACGAATACCTCCATCACCTTTTAGAGAACAAGGAGGAGGACCACTGGGCCATAAGTAGTGGGTTTCGCGACTACCGCTTTTGTATATTGAAGTGATTAAGCCATCTTTTCACATGGTAGGCATAATTTGTTTATCCAAGCATGTTTGGAAGAAATGAGATGATTGCCCGGACAGCCTTGTTGTTGCTACTTTCAGCGCAGTTGGGTAAATCTTGTCGATTCCGGGAGAGCTGTAGGTGCGTAGTTAGAGCAGTATCTTCAACACAGTTGTGGCAGTAAAATCGATCTCACTGAGCGTTGAAGTTGGGGCTAGAGATGTGGGTATGTAACACTGTCGGATGTCTCCTTGAAAGGTTGGGGCATAATTTATCCTAGAGTGCTGACTACCTCCTGGGCATTCTATGACTCACCGACTGGCATGTAAGGTGGAGTGATACCGAGCTTCACTTTTAGGAGAGTAAAAATATGCTTGTATAGCACCCTTTTGTTACTAGTAAATTTACAGATCAAACCGTGTTGGATACTTAATTTGTCCACACGGACAAACAAGTTACAGTGGTTGCGCTGGGTCACGTAATCGCTCCAGGTTTCGGGACAAGGACAAAATCCCTAAGTGTGCTAAGTTGCATTTATTATTGAGTGCGCTTGAGAGTTCCACTTCTATTGATAGACGAAGGATTGGTAGAGTGAAACATCTTTATTTCTGAAGCAGTTGCGATTAGCTTGCTGAGGTTTCCAACCAACTAATTCCAGGTGTTGTCAGGTGAGCCATTTTCAAGTAGTCCCAATCGCCCCTTTCCACTAGGTTTTTCAACACGTTGTAATGTGTGATAGTGCGTGTTAGTTCTGTGTGCACCTCAGGATTTTCAGCGTTACACGAGTAATTCTAGTTTAGAATGACATGATCGCTTAGTCTCAGTGGGATGTCTATTAATGGCCTGTCGACCATGAGTTCCTTTTTTGTGAGGACGCGGTCGAGTATCGACGGTTTGTTATCAGTTCTGTACCTGGTAGATTTGCTGATACCGTTGTAGAGCGGGTACTTGCGATAAGGTTTTGCAGTTCGGCCTCCTATGTTTTGCTGGAGGATGCCGAGCTTTCCTGGTCATGAATTTTGAAGCTGTCGGAATTGAGAACCTGGCTGTAAGTTGGGAGAAAGCATTTCATCAGTGATGATAATAGGTTAGAGAACATCTCTGGAGTGGACGACGCGGAGCGATATACCACTACCACGAAACAGTTGTCATTGTGTCCGAAATGCAAATGGCACCATGGCGAATCGGTGACTAGCGTCTCCGGATCATCCAGTGGTTCACATTGTAATTAGTTACGGTAGTAAAGGATAGCACCACCTGGCCTGCTGGAACGATCATGTCAGAAAAGTACATACCATTAATCCTGATCACTGGCTCCGTAATCCATAAGTGCAACCAAGCCTCGGTTATTCAGATGAGATCCTAATCCTTTGTTGCTTGGCGCAACCGAGGTTAGGAGAATTTGTTCATCATCATCATCGTGATTATACACGTTGGCCGGAGGTGCGGAACACCTCAGCTACTGTGCCGCAATACATAGAACAAAGGAGAAAAAAGCAACTGGCGCAAGCCGGCTGAGCTACCGGTACCGGATAGGCATCCTTCTGGTAAGCTACCAGCCGGCTAATGTACATCAAAAAAATTACTATGCAAAATTATATATAACTAAATAATGAGATGGAGATTGGAGGGGGAAGCTAAGAGGGATGGGGTGGGACAATAAACTTACAGCGCGAACGCCACTGAGGTCGGCTCCTTTCCATGTCAGTAAGTGTGTCCAACGAAACGTGTTCATCGTCTTTCGGACCCCATCCCGGGAGCCGAGACGCTCCAACCGAGGCCATCTCAGAAGTGAGAGTCTTCATTTCTCTCGACCAAGTCATTGCTTGGCCACCCCTCCTCTTCTTCCATCCACACCCGCGGCGCGCAAACAGCGCACAACGCGCGAGCCAGTGGGCTGGCATGCGTAACACGTGGCGGAGCCATCAGGGCCTGATGCGTGAAATGGCGATGCCGAACGGTTCAAATCCTTTTCCTGTGCCGTAAACAAGGTGTCGAACACGCTCGTCACTCACTCGGCGTTCCCATCAGACGTAAGCTAAATTGCGAAGGCACCGGTGATCGAACGTAATTAGCCTCTTCCTGTCAGCTGCTTTAAGCGGCCAGGTTTCACAACCGTACAGTAGGGTCGAACGTACCGCCGCATTGTACACTCTACCCTTCAGGGCAAGAGCTCTGCCGCGCCGCCGCCATAAGTGGCGAAGGTTAGCGAAGGCGCCCCGAGTTTTGTTATACAATTTGTGGTCTCATTTTCAATCCCACGGACGCTGATACAACTTTTAAGGTAGTTGAATTTTCGAACGACTTCTAGCTGATCCCCACCAAGGGTCAGCGTAGGAGGCGGTCCAGGCCTATCTTGGAGGACCGCTTTGCACTTCGAGGGTGCAAAGCGAAGCCGGTAGTGACGGACAGCTAGTGCTTATCTGTCCAGCGCCGCTTGGCACGTCCGGGAGCTGCCACAGATTAGGTCAATATCATCAGCATACTCCAAGTCAAGAAGTCGTTCTCCTGGGAGGAGATCAGCACCTTCAAAGTCTTGTCCTGTAAATGCGATTTCCATTAATTTATCAGTAGCGAACTTGAAGAGGAAAGGTGACAGCTGGCATCCTTGTCTCACGCAGCTGGAGATATTAAAGGGCGAAGACAAATCGCCGTAAGCCCTCACTCTGCCCGAGCTACGAGCATATAATATTCGGATAACATTTACATGCTTCTCAGGTACACCTTTCCTGAGTAGACAGTTCCAAAGTGCAAATCTGTCCAAAGAATCGAACGGTGGGCCGCAAATATATATGACGGTGCTCCAACGACTGACGCAGGGTGAATATGTGGTCAATGCAGCATCGACTTTGACGAAACCCGGATGGATCTTCACGAATATGGCTTTCGCGCGTGCCAGTCAGTCTGTGAAGGATGACAGAAGCAAGAAATTTGGAGGCGATGGAGATCAGAATGATACCTCTATGGTTACCGCATTCCGACCGTGAGCCTCCCTTGAAAATTAGGACTATGACGGAGCGGCTCCAGTCGGTTGGGACAGTTTCCTGCGCCCACAGTTTAACTAGCAATTAGAGTAAATTATACACATGACCAGGTCCCCGAATCTGAAGAGGGCTGGAGGATGATCATCAGGTCTCGCGGCTTTATTGAACTTCAATAGTCTCATCTCACGTTTGTCTTCTGAGCGAGAGGGTGCATCCAAAGGGACAGCCCACGGAGCAGGGCGATCAGTGGCCGGCGAGAAAGCTAACAATTACGGCCGATTAAATTGCCTTTCAAGGTGCTCAGCCAACCGCTCCAAGCGCTTTGATAACTTGTGGATAGGCTGTCCACTCATGTCACAAATTTTTTCACAAACTCCAGGTCTTCCGTTGCCCGATTCCCGTACCAGACGGAATAACTTACGATGGTTACCAACGGCAGCGGACATTTCCATCTCTGATGCACAATGAGACCATCAGGATTCGCCGTCTCTCTTCAGGATAGCGCGGAGTTTTGCACGGAGCTCTTTGCGAGTTACATTGTGTTCGCTTCCAGCCGGAATATACCGGCGAGCATCCATAAGTTTCAGAGACAGTGAAGTGACTCAATGTCCATGTTGGCGAGTAGACATACGACATGAGGATTTTCCTGCTGCTAGTAAAGTCTGGTGAATATGAGACCAGTAACCTTCAATTGCATCCAGTGAGCGTTTATCCAAAAAGCATGACAGCGCACTTTGATAGGCATTCAGAACAGCTGGCTTCGCCAGTTGGTTGGTATCAACGCGCTCACAACGTCGTCTTGGGCGTCCGCCAAAAAGCATCCGCAGGTCAGCACCTACAATTGCATGATCGGTGTCCACACCTGTGCTCCAAATCGAACGACACTTCTGGGTGCAGCCTCTCCAGCGATAACTGATTGCAATGTGATCGAGTTGCGTTCATAGCTGGTTCGATGCTGGTGAGCGCCAAGTCACCCTCTAGTGTGTGCTGTGTCGGAAAGCAGTGCTCGCAAGAAATAAGTGAGCATCCTCACACAAATGAAGTAACCGCTCACCGTTATCATTGCGGGAGCCTACGCCATGTTGGCCGCCCAGAGACAGCTCATCTGTGGATAATTTTCTAACTTGAGCGTTCAGATCTCCGGCCAACACAGCAATGTTCGAGCTTCTTCTGTGGCTAAGGAGCTCGTTCAGTTGACGATAAAAGTCGTCTTTTACCGAGTCATTGCTACAGTTTGTCGGTGCATAGAAGGCGATGACGAATAGACACCTGTTAGCCCCACGCAACTTCGAAGTTTTGAAAGAGCCATCCAATCGGACCGCACACATCCGGCTGCTGATTGGAATCCAATAAACCAGAGCAGATTCAGCTCGGTGACTCAGGGCAATACCAACACCGAAGCTCGAAGCTGCATCGTCACCGGATAGGCGTAATGAGAAAGTGCTGCTAGTGTCACCTGAAGAAGATCGCAGATTGAGCACAGAGCTCGAGTCTTGCAGGCGGGTCTCTGATAGCAGCAGATATCGATCGAGAGGGTCTCTAATGTTCGGGCAAGTGCTGCCTGTTGACCGAGCTGAAGCAATGTGCGAACATTGAAGCATGCCAATCTGAAGGAGGATCCAGTGCTCCAAATGGAAGTCGACGAACTGGGCTTGACCGCTTGGTTGGACATGGGCTTGTTGACAGGGCAGGAATAACGTTCAGCGTTCACATGTTATTTGAAACTAAAAGACAAGCGACTATTGAAGCAAGGTGGGGGAGGGCCGAGAATTTGGGGGTTGAAAACAGGGGGGATAAAAGTGAAGCTGGAACTGGACGATAAGGGTGAAAAAGCGTATGAGGGGGAATAAGGAGACGGGAAGGCTTGAGTAGTAGCATTCAAACCCCTATCCACCCTGCTCGATGCAGCGGATAGTTCACCGTTGATTATCCTCTGCGGTGGCCAGAGCATCAGAAATTTGTTTTAAGTAAAATTCATTGTATGGCTTGAGCAGAATACTGTCAGGTTGCCCAGGCCTAGACAAGAGAACGATTAGGGTTCTCAACCAAAGCCTTTGGTTCAAAAACCTGGCCGCAAGGCAGCGGGTTTGGCATTGGGCTATAAGGAGTCCGTTTTAAAGAATAAGGAGCCACCCTCATTCCAACCCCCAATCTGCAGGGCCAAGAGGCTGAGTTTGTCTGGCCTCTAACCATTGACCAATCTGTTATGAGTGCCTTTGAAGGTGCGAAAACTCACCACCCAGTTTAGCTCAGTGCATCATTGAGGCACACAAACTATCGCACTACGATAAGGTGCAGCCTCACTGCGAAATTTTTAATAGTCCCTGCTCATTTTGATACATGCAGGAAAGATTTTCGGTTCCCGGAAACGATCCGAATCACTTATGGCAGGGATGATGGGTGGTACCGACCGTTTTATGGGCGGCCGCTGGCCGATTTCATTTTGTAATATCGGCGAGTCCCTTGGAGCTAGGTTCTGTGGCATTGCGGTTAACCCTCTGACAAGCCAGTATGCACAATGCATAAGAAGTGGCTGCAGTATTTCACAAGAAGTTCTTCGGTTTGTTCAGACTTGCTTCCGGTGGTAATTTCGGAAAATATCATTACTTCGTTTTGTTGTTGTTGTGCTGCTTTTAGTTGGACCACACTTCCAATCGCCGGTTTGATTGGGAGCACGATTGGCAGTCGGTTCCGAACTAAATGCCAGCTCTCCAATAGCGTAATTTCTATCTGCCTATTTTGTAACACAACCTTAAGAATCATTAGGCCGCACCCTTTGCAGCTTTCTGACTTTGGCATCCTAGAGAGATAAGTATTAAAATGTCATTCTAGAGGAGTCTCATTAATATAGTGCCACTGCCCCTGGTCGTTTACCTTTGTTTTGCATTCATCGTGCTCGTGAGACAATGGGACATCGTGGAGAAAAACGATTCTGGTTGCGGTGTTTAGCCGGAACTCTTCTAAGCTACCTCGTTAGCTTGTTCTTGCTAAGCGGAACGTTTGGAAAGACGCGGAACAGACCGATTTATTTCTGAAAACGAGCAGGCGAAAGCTGCGCTGCTTCAACATTATCGCCAGATTTTAGCGCAACCAGAAGAAGCCCGGCTCCGCCATAACGCTTGGAATTCGACTGGCTAGTGCCCCTCACCAATTTGCAGTTTTAAGTCAGAAGACCTAGGTGGTTACTTATGGTATTTCATTGCTTGACGCTCGGCAGACACTAACAATTTACTTACTATTGCGCACTGGAGATGTCACCTCAATTGTTGGCGAACAATCCGTACTCAATTTGTCCATCTCCGATATGCAAAAATACAACCAACTGAGAAAAAATAAATCAGCGTCTTTCTGATCTACCGCGATGTAAGCATATTGCATGCATTCATCCAGTACAGATTTACTTAAAGCATCCCTGTCCCAGCATCGATTCATTATGATTAAAAGGCAAGTGTGCAATTTACTATATTGCTTTGGGTACACTTGGCGAAGAATTGATAGCCACAGTTGATTGCAAACTTTCGTTTGAGGAATTCACAATATGATAACAATTACTATCACCTGACAATTGCTTCTTTCCTCATGTTATGCTGTACAATTACATTTAGCTTTATGCATGCACTGTTCTCCGCTCTATTTAATGTTGCTCCACAAGATGAAATTACTAGGGCTTTATGCTTTGTTCGCCTGATTGCTTTTGTCTAATCGCATAAAAGGAAATTATTCAAGAATCCCAATTTGTATGATCAAAATTTCTTTCGTTAATTCTGTTAAACTGTAGTACATTTGAGCTACATCACAAAAGATGTACGTTGGATCGTCTATCTAACTTACAAAATACTAATTTATTAGAATGCACAAATAGTCAGCTGTTGATTGGTTTTCTGAATTGGATAAGACGGCATGAAACTACCCGTCGTCTGTAGATTCGCAGCAGTATTGTTACATGAATACTGCGGATCCTGAAACTTCTCGTAACATAATAACTTAGACAAAGTAACAGAATAGAATCTTGTTGCCAGGTGTTGTGTCGGCAGTGGCAGCGAAACAAAGTCTTAAGCAGACGATTCCATTGACAAATTAAAATGAAGGATAAACCTTTTCAGGATATGGCGACATGTATACGAACGTATGGTTGACGCAGCCACTGAGAAGAAGAACAGTCCTAGCAAACTGAATGTCAACTGTTGCGAATTACGACAACAAACCAAAGTAATAAGTACATGAACACGGACACCACACTGTCCTCTTCTCTGTTTGAAGGAGTATAAAATATCCTACAACTGCAACGGAATGTTTGAAGGATAAAATTTGTCCATAAACGTTGCATTTTACAGCAAACCGGTGCACAGGATGATTCATCTGCTTCTATCGTGCCAGGATTCATTTTTCATAACATGTACCACAAACATTGCTACATGCTTAGGCTTTATTTGTGAAAATGCGAGGTGCAACCGCCTTATATTCAATGTTGTTTCATCTGTTAGCTTGCAGGCCACTGGGTTGAGAAGCGATTCTATACAGATCGGTGGTCCGATTGTCCTGTCTCCTTCCGGGTAACAAGTTGCCCCACACAAACTTATGTTGTCACTGAGTAGGTTTTCCCAGTTTGTCGGTATTCAGATTGGTTTCCAACTCTACGTTTATATTCTGCATCCAGCCCATTGTAAGCCCATTGACCATTTATCTACCATGGTTACAGTTTAATATTTTTAAATGAATGCAACTGCACGGTTTACAGATAAGAGTCATGATTTTTCGAATATGCCTTATTTCGACTAGTGCAAATAGATAATCATATTTCACTCGATTTCATGTGGTTAAACGTACTCATTCTTCCGTCTTACGTTCAAATTTCCTCATTTTATTAACCCTCGGAATTAAGACTGTAGGCGCTTTATAATTTCACTTTTTGAATGATTGCTTTTGAAATTCAGGATGTGGTTATTTTGACTTGCCTTTTGTAAACCGAGTATTGCCTTCCTCCGCCTATTGTCCTAAACGTTTGTCTTCATCCTACATAAGAACAACTTAAACAAAAGTTGGAAGACGGATTGAGAGCCGTTGCTTGCATAGAAACGGTTCAACAGCTGAACATCTAAACGAATAGCCGTTGTAGGTATGTTCTGTAATAAAGATAACCATGGCACCAATAAAGTTGCAAACAACTACCCCAAGTTACAGTAACCTAAATATTAGTAAACTAAGTCCCTTGATGCAAATAGAAATTGCGTGTTGCCCGCCAGAAAACACTACACTACTATGACGCATTTCGATATTATTACATCTCATCAGATAGAGTTAGCAGGCATGGAACCCGGGACCATTGGGATGTTAGTTGTGACCTCTACCCCTAAGCCACCGGGTCACGACGGGCAACGCTTGGCACAATGGTTTAGTGAACGATATTGAGGGTCATTTGGAAGTACACTTTGTGTGGATGGATTGCGTCGCGCAATCTCAAGGTTGACCGCGCTTCCCATTGAAGTGAACCTTGGTCTTTCGTTCACGAGGACCGTAGCTGATGCAAATAAAAATTGCGCTTTGCGTGTGTTGTGTAAAACTCTTCGTTTTAATAAGGGTAACCTTTTGTGTTGCATGCATTTAAATCGGAAAAAGCTTCCGAAATCGCATGCTGATATAGATTACTAAACTGCGATAGGCAATAAACAGTGTATTCTTAATTTTTCCGGTGAACCGGTGTATCACTAAAAGTGTACAGGAAAGTAATAACAGCCAAGCCTCGGCTGTCGTTCCATCTCTCGGTTTGCGGGTCACTGGGTTAGGAAATGATTATATACAAGTCGCTAGTCCGCTTGTCCCGTCTCTATCCGGGAAATAGTTTGCCCCATAAAATATTATGCCCATAGCGCAGATTTCTCGTTCGTCTGTATTCAGAGAGGTTTGCAAACCTACCTTCATATTCTGCATTGTCGGCGCTTGTATTGGGTGTGATATCTGCATTTAACCTAGATCGCATTGTTATTTCCAAAATAAACCCGAACAGGGTATTCCAGGTTGCATTGATGGGCGTGGTTGTTAACAAATGCATCAAGAGCGCATGAGCATTAGGCAGCGAATTTTCTACCAGAAATAAAAAAAACGAAACCTAAAACAGGGATAACTGTGCTGTTGCAGAAAATGAGTATGTAAAATGCAATACCTTAACGGTGTCAAAACTTAAATAAATCAACCGGCACTTCAGTAAATAATCCAGCATCTGGCCCAATCCTCAAGACGATCTGTGAATCCAGATAAATCAAGGGATCTCAGCAGATGCGTAGTGAACAAAGTAAAGTTGTACAGATATTCCATGCAAATTAACGAAGGAGAACCTGTGGGCACCCACCAATGGGGGCTCAAGTCGGATCAACGCAGGTTCGCTTCGACTGTCAAGTAACCTAAGCACAACACATGCACGGGCGCACAAGTGAGTGGGTGTTGTCAGCGTCACTGGAAGCCGAAGGTAAGTGAATGGGAGATAGATACATAGAGAAACGGGACACGGTATAAAGGCAGACGGGATAGTACGCTACACAAACCGTGAGGATAATCCGCTGGCGGGAATGAGGCAACAATCAGACGATGGAAGAATGAGTTCGTTATTTAGTGCAACTTGGCAAATTAGGTGAAGAACAATATTCATACAGGGGAAATACCAGTTTATATGATTAGGAAGCGGAAAAAGTTGATTGCGCTTAAAAACACCAAAGCAGAAACTAAATCATCGACCCAAGTTTCACCCGAATTCTGAAGATCATGGGAAGAAACTTTTAAAGTCGTTTGATAAGTTCCACCGGACAATTATTGGCAGGATTATGCGACGCCGTACTTGAGTGTCTGATACCATTGCGACATAGGAGCAAGGTGTTGTCATTGCGTCAAATCTGAGACTCATTTTAGTGACTATTTCTTCGTGTAACAAATACCTGGAGAACAAGAAGTGAAGTCCATTAATACTTGCGGGTTTAGTGACATCCTCACACAAAACAGCCTCCAGGCATTTGATTTAGAATAACGCAGGAGATTCACATTACATTTCGGTTGAGGGCCTTATTCAATGCGCCCATGATATCAATATCAATGTTCTCCTATTGTATCATTGAGTACTTGATAGGCTGCGTTTGAGGGTCCAACGGCATTATAGATTTAGCAGATTGCTGGCGGGTTTAGCAATCCTAATCCTTGTCTTGGATACTGGCATTCATCTTCGGCCACCAGTTTTATTGGCGTACCTGGGATTTTGTTCGCACAATGCCTGGTTGGCCTCCATGGGCGCATTCAATCACTGCAGGGGTAAATGTTCCATATACAAAAATTGTTAACTTCTCACAGTACATTTGTTTACCTAAGTGAAGTCTTGATAAAATATATGAAATGTGCTTTACTCGGGTTGAGTTTTCATGCGGTTTAGCTAAGTGTAGCCAAGTATTTACGATTTTTACTATCACTGTAACGTTATCTGTGTTCACTCTTACCCAGACAATTGATTCTTACGAAGGCGCTCCATTTGAGTTTTGTGATATTTTCTTTATCTACTCGAACTCTTGTCTTACTTCTTTGTTTTTCTTTGGCCTCGCAATTTATGCACGAAAATGTCCCAACGTCCTGGACTATATTTCTTTACATAGTCGTAGTTTTGCAGAAGTGGTAACCAAACGGTTAATCGCACCCGTTTTTGCCTCTTGTTTCCTAGGTCGGTTAGGATATTATTGGTAGCATGCTGGGTGCTCAAGTGATATCGACACCCAACTTCGTAGAAGTACCGTTTCTCTCGTGATTTTGTGCGCACAATTTGCCTCAGATTCGGCAGCGGAGTAGTTTATTTATGCAGTAGACAGATCTAACGAGGATTTGCATTTATATTCTCTTCACTGCTTTAACACTAAGACAGAAATGAGTCTAACTCAACAGCCAAAACTTCATTTGAAACACATGTCAAATATTGCTTACTAAGGTTCGCAGCTGTGGTGAAAGCAACCATATCCTGTTTTCAGATCATAATTTTCTGAATCAGTGACCCATCGGAACGCACAGTTAGAAGCGCAGCCTCCGTAGAGGCTACCAATATTCCCTATGATCAGTTAATCGTGACACAAACCTACATTATGTCTCATTTCTGGGAATTTGTACGGTTTGGTATAGTTAAGCTTTGTTCTATTTTTTAATAATCCTTATAACATAAGTGAAAATTAGATGCTCAACAAAAACTTCATTTCTACAAAAGTAAACTTTCGTTTTCTGCATTCAGGCGAAATTTTAGTTCACTCAGCTTTCGAAATATGTTCTTATGGTATTTCTTGTTCAACCGGACCAACATCAAACACAGAAATCTCTTGCGTTTGCACGACACATCATCTGACTTCAGATAAGAAGAGAGCAATGAAAGTCTACAACACAGTTGTCGAACTGATAAGGCCCAAGTGCAAATACTTGTACTGGTATAAGCCAACTTCCACGAAGAAATCTACCAAGTGTCCGCAGTCTGGAGTCAGGTGCATGTGTAAATATGCAATTAAAGAGCAAGTTTTGAGGGAGCCGAGACGTTTGAAAGTCTACCAATCAGCTCATTGATAGAATCACAGTTATTTTATGCTCAAAATATGCTTACTCTTTACACGTATTCGGTATCTACTCGCCTAGATCCACTCTACTTTAAACTGCAACAAATGCTTGAATATATTCGGACACTGTATCGGCTCTAATAAAAATTCGCTCACAATAAACTTTCACCCTTTATACAACGACAATTTGAGTCGCTGGTAAATCTCTAAGTGAAAGGGCGCACAAACAAATAAGTAACATGTTGTCTGTAAGATATAGCGCTCTCATATACGGTGACGTCTAATTAGGCACCATATTTAGAGGAATTTTATTCTTAGTATTTAATGGAACACATACCGAATGTCGGATGGGGATAATGGTACTTCATGAGGGCGCAAAGGATTCGAGTGCCAAATTAATCTCACTCTAAATGCAAAATCTTCACCAAAGACTATATTAGGCTTTGAAGCACATGCGGACACTTCAAGGCGTGAAATAGTACGAAAGAGACAAAATGGGGCAAAATGACCTGATTTATCGCTGATCTAACCTATTAATTTACTTGCAGATGACAATCTACTGTTTTCACTGTGTTCAATATTTCCACAAACGATACCTCTGTTTTATCTGGGCATATCTTTATAGAAAGTGATGAATCTAGTCAATCCATTTAGGAGGCAACAGCTGTGGAATAAACAAACTTTGGTTTATTGACTGAAAAACCCGCGCGAGATATATTGCAAGCCCTGAACCCATTGGACCTTATCCGTATCCACAATTAATATTCCCTTCCTGATCGATCATCCGACGGTACCGATAACAGTTTTATGACCGTGTTTTTATACAATTCCCCTTTTAGGAAATCCTCATATTTACAATTTGTAACAAAACGTAAAGGCAAGAAATTGAAGTGTCCAAGTTTTAAACAGATGCAAGTGTTAACTGCTAAGGCTTTTCGCTGAATGTGTATGAGTTTACGATAACTCGCCAATGCTTTTCCAACATTGCTAAGACGTTTTCTAAGGTACGCATCGCTGGAAGTCTGAGATTCGGCGACATTATGATCTCAGGTGCAATCACACAACTTTTAGTCTTCTCTGTTTTCATCGTCATACATGAAATACAAACTGGCAATACAGAATAATAGTGCGTAAACTTGCTTTTCCAATCTTTTAAACAATCTGCATTTAGGCTACTTACGGAAACGATCCAGTACTGAGCAGGGGCAGATGTATGCAGCGAAACTAGGCCCGCGATGTCAGTTTTTTAGCATAGAAGAAGTAGAGTAGCGAACTTGTAACAGCAGGAATATATGAACACAAACATTTCAATGAACAAGGGTTCTTCTGTATATGGCGACATGCGTATGAACTTACTGTCGACTCAACCAAGCAGAATCAAGGACATTCCTAGTCCAAAAAATCCTAACGGTTGCTAGTTTTGAAAATTAACCAAAAGCATGGGTATTTGAAAGTGGACAGGACCACCACGTCTTCAAATTGGTGACCGAAGTGTTCTTCGAACGCGGCGGTTTTGCTGCAAGCGTTTATCCACCACTCGATTGACATCAACAGTGCGCTAGTATGTAGCGCATCGGAGCGGCATGTTGCAAAACATTAATGAGTGCGCGTGAGGGTGATCGATTTACTTGGTGGAACAGAGGTCAGTAAAATTTGCTAAATGCACGGGTCAGATGACCACCTAAATTGCTTTCGTTTGAAGTTGACACGCATGCACCAGCAGTTGAACATCGTCCGAATCGCAAGTCTGGCGTTTCGTTCCGTTAGCTTTTTGTTTATTAAGTCGATTATTTTCATTAGTGATGCTGCGTAACAACAATCGAATTAAATACGTCAACTGACAGAAGCAGCTGTTGAATGTCACGTTTCCAAGAATTCTCTAGCTCGCCTCCTATTTCCACCTACTAGGCTCTTCACGTCCTCTAAGATGAACAAATGACCTACTTAAACTTCTTGTATGGAGATTAGTAAATTTGGGTCTCACCATATATCCATTTTGTGCTCGGTTATACGTATTGAAAGCAGTTATCATTTGACCGATGAAGATTAAGTCTTATTTTTTGGCCTCTATCTTCTATAGGAAATATCTTTGACTGCTTTGTTCGACTTTGTCTTTTGGTAGTGGAAGTATTCCGCACCATTTAGCATTCAATTTATATGCTTTTAAGATTTTATGTGCCAGTAGTAAGCCCATCCTTAACTCAAATGCGTTCTTATGTTAAGAGGCATTGTTCGTTTATCTGCATTGTGATAGATCTATTCTGATCAGGGCTCTTTAAATCACAATACTTAGATACACGCTGTTTGGAAATACTAGATATATTTGGTTCTTAACCTAATTCCTATATTCGGCGGCGCTACATTGTATCGGCTCGTTTGAAAGGTATTGGATACTGCGCTTCTTTCAGTTTGATGAATAGTTTCTGTTGTCGCTTTGTGCCTTAGGTTGATGTAAGACGGTTTGGATTTACCCTCATTATTCCTGTGAACAAGTTACTTCAAGGATAGTATTTCGGATTTCACCAAATAGTTGGCATAGTTGATATCTTCTAATTTGCTGTCAATTAGATAATATGTATTTTGATTGGAATCCAAATGATGACAAGTCTCTCGTCTAGATACCAGATGCGTAATGTCGGTTTATACGGCTTCTGATGCCTGAAGGAATAGAGTAGAAATCTAAGCAGCTAGATTTCCCGTTACAAATTAGCATAGATTTTAGTCCATTTCGTCGGACAGTTTCTAGTTAATTTTTTACAATTCAGCTAAAATTTAGCTATTACCTACATATTGTAACTTACTATTTTGTAATTTTCCGTGGTTAAACGCTTACGCTTGATTATTGATGAGCTCAAAATTACAGCCGACGGTGCTTAGACAAGCTATAGTCGATTAGAAACGTATAAGCTCTAATACAGATTGATAATATTGAACTAACCATTCTAGTTTAACGTTCATTTGGTGCTACACAAAGTTATGATTCATCTATGTCCGGCTAGTTTTCTAAGCCTCTAAAAATATTCATTCACAGTGCTCCAATATGCATTAACTAAACCGCGCTTGAAACATCCAGATTGCTCCCTGTCTTGTAGTTTTGCGACACCAATACCATGCAACACACATTAGCCTTACTGAGTATTCTGGCAGAAACCACAAAACTCGAAAACCGGGTAGCGAATTCTAAACCGAGTTTCCATACTCCACTTTTATACCTCCTTTGGATTTTTGCAGAAGCCTGTTTTATCAAAAGTGCGAAAAAGAAAATATACCGTTTATTTGTCGTTCTGGGAAGCTAACAAAATTGCAAAAATGTAACGTCAATTTGTTACTGAATTAGGCGTCAGGAAACGCGGAGTGCAAACTTATTTTCTCGAATTACGCATTTAATGGTTCATCTCGTTTAACCGAAAGGAACTAACTACTCACAAATGAAGATAACAACAAGAAACATGATGGGGAATTTCATCACGGCTTTTGTAGCTGAAACACGAGAGAGGCGATATAATTATTGTTGCGATGGGAACAGCGAGAACCACACAGGGAAAACAAAAAGTTTGAATTTGCAGCGTACTATCGCGTATAGTTCCTGTTTTTTCTTAAAACATACAGTGCGATGCACAGTAATTTGTTACTACGCGTGATTAGGTAATTTAGCCTTTTGGAAACAACCCGTTTGCTTTTTCTGCTGCCTTAGCAAAATGTGGCACCAATGATCTCGAAATCAACATGGCTAGCTCCAAGCAACTTACTTCCAAAATCAATCACACTACACAACGAAAACAAGTGAATTCTCTAATCTATCTATCCATCTATTCACCACAGGGAGGCGCTATCAGCAAAATAATTCGTGTGGATCAATACCATTTTGATCAACCTATGCATATGTAGGTGAATTTGAAATAACAAGCGAAAATACACAAAAACTGATGAATAATGACTAAACTGCTACTTGTCATGGAAGAATGGCTAGGTAAAACATAGAAAAGGAAACTACATACACCTTTGTAAGGAAAATAAATATAAGCCTCAAACATTTAATGTTAGAACGCAATAATTGAAATCACGTGTGCATATAAAGTGACAGCAAGGTAAATGCTAAACATGGGAAAATTGTCGTATATTGCCGAAAATAAGCCGATGAAGTTTAAACAGTTTTTCATTATTGTACAATGAGCATTGAATTTATACGGGTTTAATAGGCGTTGCTTTAAAAGTCCCGTTGGAGTTTCGATTAGAATATCTTACTAAAATTAATAATAGTAATGATAGTAAAACAGTTAATTAATCAAATATGCAAAGAAGGACTTATCGTTTTGCTTTTCCGTAGTCCTACAAACCACTTAAATTCACAGCACCCACAATTAACATCAAATATTTCCAAGGTAAACTTCAGGCGTGGGATAGAGAAGCAGCGCTAAGTGCTCAAGTGTAAGTGGATGAGTGCGTCATCCAACCAGCTTTAAATACTTTAAATGTCGCTGCAGAGACTACAGATTCTGGGAGAGCATTCCACGGGTGAGAGACAGGAATGGAAAAGAAATTTCTGTGGCATTTCATGCGGCTATATTGTACAGCGCATTTCATTGTGTGGCCCCTCAGGGTCGTGTTGCTACTGAGTCACAGTAGATGGTGGCACACATGATGTGAGTCTCACAGAATCAAGTGTACTATACTCAGGTCACCTCATAGTCTGCGATAGCTTCTACTGAACAATTCCAATCGTTGCAGCTTCACATGTTATGAAGGAATGCGCATTCCAATTAGGATCTTAGATGCCCTACATTGTTTCTTTTCCAGTGCATTATGGTCGTGTTTCAGTCATGGATGTCAGGCACTAATAGTGTATTCGAAATAAGGCGAACATATACAATGAACTTTTGTCGAAATATGGAGCTGTTTATTGGGCCAGACGCTCGTCGCAACAGTCGGTGTGTTTGATCCCAGTTTTTGAGGCCTTTTCGGATGTTCTGGAGCAACCCAAATCCTTTTGAACCAGGACAACCAAGTGAAGTTCGACAGCTGATTGTTCCCGTACATTTGTTCCTAGCTGGTATGAGTACCTGCTCTGATGTCGAATGGAATCTACCTTGCATTTACTGACGTGAAATTGCAACAAGTGTTAGTTTGAGAGACAATACACTGTATCTAGTTCACACTGAAGCAGATGCTGGTCGGCGTTCGGCTGGATCATGCGCCAGTTCTTGATATCGTCGGCAAACGTCATAAGTTTGAATAGATTCCATGTGCAAGGTCACGAATTATCGACAAAACAAACGTGGACCCAGAACTGAGCCTTGCGGCACATCACAGTATGCTAGTATGGGGTCCGAGCTCCAAACTCTGAGTACTAGTTTACGTTAAAGTGGAAAGTTGGTAATACAGCTTGAAAGTGGGTCGCCGATCCGGTAATGCTGGAGCTTGGAGAGTAGTACCTAATTGTCAAAGCGATGGAGAGCTTTGGATAAGTAACGGTGGATTACAACAAGTCCATCTGCAGCGTCAGGTGAGTCGGTCCAACTACAGTGTGCAATTAGTAAAGTCAAAAACATTAGCCGCTCTCAGAGGAAATCGTGCTGCTCAGGCGAGATGATGTTACAGATTTCCAGATATCACAGCAATATGTAAGCCAGGCATATTCGCAGTGCCTTTTACCGATTTGTTTAGAACAGCAAAAATATTTAGGTTTTATAGATCGAATGAAAAAATTCTCATCGATTCTAACATACATAATGAAGATAATAAAATTCCTCTCATAAAAACAGGCATACCGAAAAACCGTCAAACCCAAACTGAAAAATTGGCGCCAAAATGGTTTTTCCACAATAAGAGAACTATTACATTTTCATGAAGCAACATTTCTCATATGAAAAAATGAATTATGTAGCAGACATAAAGAATTGGCAGGTAGTTCACTTATTTATAAGCGGAGTTAGAAATTTTAAGGTGATATTTAAGGTGATATTTAACATAACATAAATCTAAAGAATGTAATTGGAACACGAGTTCTTCCTATTCAGTAAATATGTAACGCTGTTATAATGCTTAAAAGAAAAAGCTTACAAAGAACGTGAACCGATCATTATGTTATTCCGATGTGTAAAATTTCAGTTAGTTGGCAAAGGAAAAATGGAATACTTGCTCCTAAATGCTAGTTAAAGAAATACCAACGAATTATCTGTAGTCGGATAATATAAATTCATGAGCACTAGGTTTTGGATTCTAATTGCAAATGGAAACGTATCATTGCATTTCCTATTGGGAAAAATGCTGAGTACATTCACCTAGACGGGCGGCGTCAAGGACAAGTAATCTTGAGGCTAAGCACTTAAAGCAGGCGCAGCAGATGCGGCTGGAAAGAAAGCAAGTTTAGTGAGCGACTGGCAATAAAATAATTGGGAGAATATAGAGCAGGGACGCACGGGGCGCCATTTTATTATAACGTAGGTTTGATACAAGTTCCCCGTAAATACTGCCGTCGTCTGCCATCTGGTTGATGCAAGTTGATTCCACGATTGCATAATGTACTTTTTGCTGACGACGGAAGTTTCCTATATAGCTTATCGTTCAGTGATTTGCAAAAAGTGGTAGCAAATAACACTCACCTCCATCGGTGGGTTTCATTGAACTACTTGGCGTTGTACCCTTACCGCTGGCTGTGGTGACCTCAGTTGAAGCTAGATATAGAGGGATTGAAAGCATTGCAGATATAGTGGTTTTGAAAAGAACGTTTTCGTTGTCAATATTAAACGCGGCTCATGGGCTCTTAAACCCATTTTAACGATGGCAAATTTCCGGCTAACTCCAGTAATATATCTGAATATACTTTGCAAAGAATCTTTCCCAAGCTGATGGTTGCCATTATTAACATTTACCGGATCACTCTGCATCCTAAAATAATGCCATCGATAATTTCCACCGGCTTGATAACAGCCAGTTTCTTACCTAAATATACCTGTGACTTTGTTTATTACTAAGTAAGTTGCGAGATGGATTTTGTTCCCAATTCATTAAGTAATGAAATACTCTTCTCAAAAATGTTTGTGAAACAATGTGCATATTAAAAATGATGGAACTTCGGTTAGAATTTCTCTGATAAATTACATTAATCAAATCGTTGAGGCGCGTTTAGGTGTGCCGGTTATGAGCGTTGCTCAAACGGTATTAACATGGGAAAATAACGTGTGCTTTAGAAAAGAAAACAAACAAAAGGCCGACTTTGATGCAGCTTACGTTAATTGTCAACACCTATTTAGCTTCTGTGGTAAAACGCTTTGTTCCCAAGCTGGTTTTAATTGGTTGATAAGAATACGTAACATTTAAAACCAAAGTGGGAATTATTTTTGGGTATAAAAACCAGGTCAATGCGGTGTCTTACTTAGAAAATTTTACGTGTTTCATAGTTTCCTTAGTGGTAAAGCTGTCGCTAGATGTTTGACAATCACGTAAGTGTCATTTTGCTTCCCCTTTTTCCTTGCTGCTTTCGTCCTGTTTTACCAGTATTTCATTTCGGCCATTTTAAGACATTTAATTTCTCTCGTTTCTATTTATCAAAACGGTCTTATTTTTAGTTGGAGCTTTTTTGTTTTGTAATATTTGGTTGCTTTTAATTATTATCATCCATCCTGGTTTTATATGTTCTTCTAATTTTTCAGGGCATGTTCTAAGGTTACCGCTTTAGTAAATTTTTCCTCTTATTGGAACCTTCTTTATTTGTACTTATTTAAATGTAGTCATGTCGTTGGCAAGCCATCCATCATTTATTTCCGTTTCGCGACTGCGTGAATCACCTACTACTGGATGTACTTCCGCACACGTCTCAGACGCTGCCATAAGACGCGGTAGTTTTCGCTGTGCACGATTAGCCGAAACTAGCTATCGTCATAGGAATTTGGTGTGTACGATTCCAAAGTGGGGGTTGGACCAATTTCAGTGTAATAATTACTAATGAGTGGTGGGATTTGTACGATTACATAATGTTCATCACTATCCAATCTTAGTCCTCAGGTTTTGGGTAGACTGGAAATACGTCAGCCACTGGTGTTTTGACCATCTGGGTCTCGTCAGTGGTGCACCTTCCAGCGGAACTCTGCCTGATCCCAACTCCCTCGACTTCCGGAGGCCCGCAACCAGTGACACACTGCCACGGGCGACGGCCGCCAACCTAAGTAATTGACGATGGACTGTGATATAGCCCGGCTCGTCTTCAACTGCCGTACAATTATCGAAATGTGCAGAGGGCAACCGTATGTCTCACACGCCAGTTCGCTACTGTCATTGAAGTTGAATGTAAGCCGGTCTATATCATAGTCAATTGTCATTCATTCAAGTCCGCGGCTGTCACTCATTGCCAAGTTACACGAACTGCTGGTATCCGGAAGTCAACCGGGTGGAAATCAGCAGGGGTCGGCTCGAAGGCGCACCACCGCTGAGATCCGAAAGGTCGAAACGCCGGAGTCTGGTGTACTTCCAGACAAGCCATAGCCGGCTGACGAAGAATTGAACGTGATGAACTATCACCTACCTGTACATCTGACATAAATAAATTAATGGATGTTGGTGATATGCGAGGGCACTGTCAGCGGCCAGAGTTATCCGCACCTGTCCATCAACAACAGCATAGGCATATGTGCTTCGATTCGAATATTTGCACCTTATGAGTGGATAAACCGCACAATTGAGTGGCAGAGATTCCAGTTCTAGTCATTTGTGACGTTGCATAGGGTAAACTAATCGATAAATTAGGATGGCTTGCACCTACTGTTTCATCGGAATCATCCAATATTATCATCAACCGGTGTGAGACAAATTGATTTTCTAAATAAGAACACTGGCAATTTATTAGGTGTTTATTCTCTCCCATAGTAACGCGTGTCGTATCGTTAGGGATTAGACATAAACAACACATGAAATGATTTGTTACAACTCAATATAATGCAGCTTGTACAAAATGCAATATAATTAAACTGACGTTATGTAAGCAAATCTGTGCAAAGCGTTTATTTTAAACCTATGTATGAAACAGCCAACCAATTCATCACTGCTATCTATGGATGCACGTCAGTAGCTTCACTTCTATTACGTAAGCATGCATGTAACCGAAACACCTGTATTAACACTTATCATAACTATTTTCCTGCTGAAATAGACCATTCGCATTTGATGTCGTCTGTACCGATTTTACCTAGGTGTTTCCTACAGACACTTAAGTGCTCGTATTTGTTTTCCGTTTTCTCAAGCCTCCGCTATTTAGTTTTAATGTAACCTAATATTCTTTGAGAACTTTATGCTCGGAAATATCATTTTCTCATATCTATCCTTAGAGTCGCTCTCAATGAGTCTCTGCACCAACTTCGCTATAATTCGAGACTGGCATATTGACTAAACCACCATATTCCTCTTTTGAAACAAAATCTGATCTCCGGCACTCCTTCTCCATCAGCGCCTTTATCCATGGATTAGCTCATTTGATGTGAGAATTATCACATATTTTAGGAATGTCACTAGGAATGTCGAAGGCAAAAACGGGAAGCATGCTTGGTATTTTGCCTAGGTAAATTTCATACATCACTTAGTTGCTGCCCTCTGCTAGCAGTTAGCGGTTTGTACTGTGTTATTGATTATTGCTGGCATAGAAACAATTTCGTTAATCTT
>OX104060.1:3474745-3569745 GCA_944474145.2 Dicrocoelium dendriticum
TGTTGCGGAAGCTCTCTACATCCTCCGCCTCCAGCCAGAATTGTGCGTACAAAACAGTTTTTTACTCCGTTCACTTCTACCGTGGCCTACAAATTCCGCTATCATTTCCCCTGTACATACGTGTCATCGTCATTGACCTCGCGATTTGTTGATTTGTTCCTGTTGAAATTAAACATTCTGTTCAATACGCAGCCAATCCGGCATACTTAGCACTTTCTCGTCATCATGTTATATTTGAATCTGATGAGAATTACCGAAAAGGATTATTTACTCATATGCTGCCTAAATTGATTCATTGTAACGCGAGTGTTGGCGTCAACAAAACGGTTTTGTTGCGCCAGTTGAGCTGGCTCGGTCACTTCCTACGTATGGCACTTAAGCACCAACCGCGTCGCGCTCTATTCGCCGGTAAAGGACCTGGCTGGAGGTGACCGCGGTGATCAGCCTTCTACATGGTTGCAGCTCATGAAATCGCTGACGTCGTTTCTGGCCGCTGTTGCATCCGTACGTCTTCCAGGATGAGGACCCAGAGATGAGGAGTGCCAATGGCTTAACACTCTTGAAGACATGGCACGCAACCGGAATCAGTGGAAGAATTGTGTACAGTATTGTGTTGATTAACATGTTTAATAACTCATACATTGAAACGGATAAAAAAGGAGAAAAATCGGCGTGTGCAAATCAAACTAAAAGTTTCTGTTCTACTTTTTGTCAAAATGTTCATTTCTTCCTGCGGCAATTAGCCGAAGTGTGTTGCTCACCTTCTAATGCTATGCCACAATGATTATGACGTGATGAATGTCCCTTATCTGCTGGACTCCATAGTTTTCAGTTGGCTCCGTTTCTAGTTGCTAGACTGCTGAGATTACTTACTTACATGTGCGAAAGCTGATTGTGTAACGGAAAACACATCATGCATCATGAGCAACGGTTCTCGTATTACTGTGGATTTTTCAAACAACCCTCTCACTGCTGGATGTTCAACGTTTTTTTGTGCTAGAAATCCGACAATCAAAGATACGCTTGCAGCATTTTACGCAAACAAAATGGCTATATCAGAAACTCATATCAGCACGAGTTTTGCGAATTTACAAGTGTGGCGGTAATACAGAAGTCCCGACGAAATGGGTACACCAACAAGCCGTATTGACTGTAAATGCCTTTCATTACCCCGTGGAAAATGCACCGTGTTTTACACAATTGTACATATTTGGAATTAGCTGCTTCTCCCTCTTTACATAATTGGTTGTTATTGCCTACTTAATGGCAATTTCTTTGATAGTTTACCGTGTTGGCGAATTCCAGGACTCGTCTGTCATGGTCGCACACTCATCCTGGATGACGAACGATGTGGAACTGCTGTGCACGAATGTGAATTTGCGCAGATTGGAATATTTGCTTATACGGCACCTGCATCTTTCAGCAAAATATATTAGATGCTGTGTTCGAACCCCTGGTAATAGAGCAATATGTTGATCCGTAACTCAGGTAGGCGATTACGCCCCAGCTGCACGTTTGGAGCTTGAGTTAATAGACTTTAAATAGGTACTCATTAGAGATGCCTCGTGCCCGGGGAGCTTGCAAAATTATAGTTTCTTTATATAACCGTTTTTATTCGCAGACGCACGAGATGGATTCCCGATTGCGAGACACCACTCAAGACCACAAGGAAAGCCAATAAAAAGTACTCAGTGGACATCAAATATTCACCTCCATCGCTTGCTTTGGATTTGGAAAGTGGCACTTCCAGTTTCTCTGAGAAGGAGAAAATGTGACCACGATGCTCATTTTTCCCCTCTAGATATAATCTTGCTACGTTTTTAATAGCTTCACCCAATCGTGTCTCATACACCTGTTGTCTCGCTCCAGCATCCACAAGGTGATTGCAAACATTCTATTGAATGCATATGAGGTATTTACTACGCATCCGTGTTATTGTTTTTCTACAGATGTACTACGTACTGTTATACAGGAGGTATTTCGATTGAGGGAAATTTTCCTAGAAATGAAACTCTCTAATGATGCACTGAGATACGCCTTACAGGTCAAATATACGAAGTATATTTACACGGTAACCCTACCCATGGAGACTGCCGCATCCCAATGGGTCTGAACATGCAATTGTTTGAATACAATCTATTGCGCAAAATGGTAGGTCTATTCTTGTGCATGACAAAATAACATTCAGACCAAATTATCTTTCTCAAATCGAGGGAATCCATTGTTCAATGCAACTGGTTGCATATTGCAGACGAGCTTGACGAAGCAGTTAGCTCGCAAAATAAAATGCAGTGAGGTACATGAGAAATACCGCCTCGCAGGCATACACATCGTACGTGCATTTATCGTTAGTGATTAATGCTTTCTCCTCGAAATCTGTTACAGTCGCGATAATCAGGAACTCCGATCCCGGCGAAACGGAAGCCATGATCACTCACAGAATGAAACGTTGGATCCAACGTGCTGCTGAACGTGAAGACATAGAACATCCGGAGGATATCAATGTTGTAATTGCGACAGATATGTAATTTTTCATTGCGATAAAAATTTCACGCCTATTCCTTTGCGTTTCTAAGAAATAAGGCGGGTTATTTTTTCACGTGCTAGTCCCTTTGAAGCATGGGTGCACCATCACAGGAAATATAAGTCAAAGCGTTTGGGAAAATGCAGGAGAGGCATAAGTAGTGTGCTGCAAAGTTTTTTTGACAGACCTTTGACAGTCAGTAACATGTTCCACTGGGATTTATTTGGGACTCACATGGGACTGTCGGCGGACTGTCAGTAATTGATATACATAAAGCTTAAGAAACAAAACATTATCAACAAGCGAGGAAGCGTGCCCATATGCTTGCCGTGGCATTCCATTTGACAAAAGTGGGAATTTCTCTACCTCGGACACATGGAGGCGCGATAAGATGGCGAGGATAACTGCACCACAGAGAATAGTGTCAAAACATTGCAACTATACGTGTGTAAGTTGATCACCGACACCAAATCAGGGAATGTGAATTCCATATCCCATTGGATTACCAGAAGATAAGTGTAGATCAATAAATATCACATGGTTACGCTGTCAACGTATCATATGTCCGGCTAAGCCCTGTACGGTCACTTTGTTCGTTGGGAAATAATCAGTACTACGACGTTCATGTTAACCTTAGTGAATTTGAACCCGCAACTCCAATGTTACCAGTGCATGGTCGAAAGTAACTACAGACGTGACATCGAAACTAGTTGCGATAAGCAGCTCTCAGGTAGCCATGCCGGAGATTACTGTGAATCAAGGCCCAGTAGTCCGAACCACAAAGTGGTGACGATGGAGCCAATATATGGAAGAGTTGGATTTAGTCTATTTTAACCTTTAAGGGAATATCGAGGCTCGACGATGCTTCGGATTCTAGTCGTCTTATTAACACTGCCCTTGATACTTGGTATATGTATGCGTGCATTTGCAGCGTCTTTCCAGCGGTCAAGTTTACAACTTTAAATATCTTGTCTGTAACTGGCAAAAAGCAATTTAAGAAGGGATTATGACGCAAGCGTGCTTCATCGTTCCTAAATTGTGTTACGTATAAGTCTACATAGTGCCACGGGGGTAAAAGTGTTTCAATAACGCTCTGGACAAATGTAGCTCTTAGTCCAAAATATTGCAAACTAGTTAACATATGAAACCGTGCTCTTATCTTCGAAATAAAAGCATCATACAACTGGTCTTTTGAATTAATATATTATATAAACGCATTCGAAAGCATTAGAGACGTTAAAATCCGGTTAACGATATACGTCAACCATATGGTCCGTGAATCAGCGTGGATTAACCAAATCCATCCTACTACTGGTGGAGATAAAATGGGTGGGTGGTTTCGCGACCGCAAGAATTGTGAATAACAGACTTTGGCTCCTAAGCTAAGTTGTATTGTGTGAAGTTAAGCATCCTTAGTAGCACATGAGTAAAATACGTGTTGTTTGGTTCCTAATGGGTCAACGCAGGTCAGACTGACGGAACAAACACAACATAAGCAGGAAAACTGAGAGGGTAGTTGTTCTGTAAGCCACTTGTTTTCCATGAAACTGCAGACTATTATTCTGCGTGCGACTTGTGTGCATCAATTCAGTGGTTAAACAGAAAGTTTCCAGATGGAGTCAAATTTTGTCTCGCACAAAAACCCGTGATTGGCAATTGTCTGAACTAACTTAGTCAGCTTTATTAATATGCTCCATTCGTTTAGCTAATTTTTAGAGATCTTGTTTTATGGTGAAGCTCTTAATCTTGTTCTGCGCCTACAAACATCACAGAATTTTAACCAACACTTTGGGAATAGGTTGCGTCTGAGAAGCTAATTGCACTTAAACGACTGCATATGTTGGTGCATGTGGCGGGAGAGCCCAGAGTTCGCGGACGCCCGTGGTGGCGAGTTCCTGACAGATAGTCGACCTACTGCTGCTAACCTCGTACTGTGGCACTTGTCCTGGACGCCTCCTAGTGACGACCACTGGGTGGGATTTGGGTTGCACCCTATTTCTAGCAAAGATCCAGAGCACACAATTCCGCGTGAGTAGGTTTACTGATTCATGGCGCTCGGCCGGCAGCCTTTCTGGTGTGTAAATTATCGAAAGCTAGGGCTAGGGACCCGAGTCATTCTTCTGTCAGATTTGGACGCTATGGAAATATCTAAGTCCAACCCGCTGCCCTGAATGACGCCAATAATAATAACTTCATGCTGAGTCGGCCGTCTTGCAATGGCCTTAGGACATGGGTCAATTATCTGCTGCATACAGCCGGGCGGATAATTGAAAAGATGCTAAGGGTGACACATTGTTTCTTTCTTTTTCAACAACACATACGCTTCCTGTCACATTTTTAACTAGCCCACTAATTCCTCTAACGTAGGTTGTCACCACTCATACGGCTGCCCGCCAACGAAATCGTATGCATCCGGCAAAGCGGCCAACATCGAGTGCTGGAACATGTGCGCTTTACTCGACCGGAATCCGAGTGAGCTTCCAGAGCGACGCGCTGCCCCGTTCGCGATGGAATTGGCGCATTAAAACATTGATATTGCGGCGCTCAGCGAGACCTGGCTCCCTGAGCAAGGTAAGTTAGATGAAATTTGTTCCGGCTATACATTCTAACGGGTGGAAAAGCCACCTCGGCACCACGTGAACATTCGGTTCGGTTTGCACTATCCGATCGCCTGGTGAGTGAGCCCACTGGACTCAGCATGTGATTGATAGCTGTTCGCATACGATTTGGAAGAGGTAAGTTTGCCACTTTTATAAGCAAGTAAAGTCAGACCATCTCTTTTCTTGAAGACATGCGTGATCAATTCTTCACCCAGTTATCCTCCATGATACGGTCCGTGCCGAGATGCGAACAACTTTTTCTGTTAGATGCTTTTAATGCGCGTGTTGGGCGTAATGCTTCGGTGTGGAGAAACGTCGTCGGTCGGTATGGCATTTGTTCAGCGAATGCGAACGGTGACAGGCTGTTCTCACTGTGTGCCACTCACTGCCTGACGTGCACCGAGTGGTCAAGCTCACCTGCTCGACTCATCATACCTCAGCGTGGCATGCAGAATGTGCGCATAGAACCAGTACTGCGTGGATTATGGTGCGGCACTGACCATAAATTTGTGCGGACCAAATTGTACATCGACGAACGGAAATGTACGTATTTGTGCTTGCCGTGAACCGGAGGCAACAAGTTACCATTCTCTCCCTCGGTATTGTGGAGAAACGTATTGAGCTGGAGAAGGCGATGGTTGCACTGCAATGTCATTTTGACTGCATAACCTCAGTGGACAATATGTAACACCACATTTGCCACTAGGTGACAGCTGCTGTCGAAGAGACTATCGAGCGCGCAAACTATGAATTACCCGATTGGTATGATGACAATTATTCGACGATTGGCGGATTGATGTGTGGGAAGAATGTAGCATTTGCGCACATGTAGTGAAAACTAGTGACTTGGGGAAGAAGAGCCAGTTTCGCAAACTTCGACGGCGACTGACTCAAGAGCTTCGTCACATTACAATTGCAGGCTGGATAGAGAAGGCAAAGCAGATAGAATGCCCCAACGAAAGCAACCAACAACGAAATGCTTTGACTCCATAAAGGTGGTGCATGGACCGAGGTTGGAGCGGATGAGGACACTGCTCGATGGTACTACAGACCCTGTCTGCGTGCAGACTGCAGACATAATGCGAACTTGGCGAAATGATTTAGACTTTCTCAAGTACAATCGCTGAGAGTTTTACGGGCCTACATTAGACAGTCTGAAACCGTACGAGGTGAAATCGAGTCTGGCAAACACACTGACTATGGATGAGACACAGAGCGCGCTTGCTCAGCTGCGAAACAGTAAGCGTGCCGGTGCCGACGGGATCCTACGTGAATTATTGAGACACGGCGCAGCCGCGTTGGTAGATGCGCTACACCACATGGTGGAACACGTGTGAATTGAGGAGAAGATACCTCCTGAGCTGAAGGATGCCCTTGCGTTGCCATTGTACAAAGTTAAAGGAAGCAAGCAAGTGCCACGAATTGTTGTGGTATGAACTTGCTGTTGTGTGGGCAAGATGATTCCCGGATTCGGCTCAACCGCCTGTTCTGTCTGGTTGTGGCAACAAAAGTGACCGAACAGCAATGTGGATTTCCTTCCGGTTGCAGCACTATAGATATGGTGTTTGCGGCTCGACAGTTGCAGAAGAAATGTAGAAAATGACACCAGATGTTGTAGCCGCTTTATTTCGATTTCCCTAGGACATTTGATGCGGTGAACCGCGAGGCATTTTGGCTGGTGTTTGATGAGTTTGGTTGTCCGAGTAATTTTGGAAGTTTAATTAAATGTCTGCACAGTGGTATGCGGGCGAAGGTGCAGCTGAATGGACAGACTTTTGATGACTTTGTAACTGTCTCTAATGTGAAGCAAGGCTGTTTTAACACCTGCTCAGTTTAAAATCCATCATCATGCAATAATGTCTTGTATTTCGTGGATCCTGGGGATTACGTTATACGTGTGCAGTACTTTATTGATAATGGGTTGCTTAACATCCGTCTTTTCAAATCGGAAACCTTAGTTTGGGAGACAACTATCTGTACGTTGCTTTTCACTGAGGACTGGGCGTTGATTGCACACAGCGCAGATGAGTTGCAGCACATGAATAATACTCTGGATTCGCCAGCGGTCAATTAGGTGTTTAGCATTAACACAAGCAAACCTATCTGTCTCTCTCATCATCTACTGGAACTGCAGACGGCATTGATTCGACAACTAAGCATTGGTCATGAAATGGTAGAAACGGACTCCGTCTTCTACTTTCTTTGGCTTGTGTTGCCGACTGACCGTCAAATTTAACTAGAGATTCTTATTCGCGTATCGAAGGCAGCAGTGTCATGAGGCGGGCTTGAGTACCGAGTTTGAAACTACTATCAGCTTATTGTTGGTACCAAGCTGATGCTGTACACATCCATGGTGCTGTCCGTTCTTCTATACGGCATCAATACGTGGTCTATAAATCGGAGAGATATGAGATACCTCGAGCGGTTTCATCAACAGTGTTTACGACGGATTCTGTGCATCGGTTTGTGCGACAGTGTTCGCATTCACGGAAGTGTTGCGCCGAAGTGAAATATATGAACTGGACTGTATACGTTTGGCTAGCTATCTGTGGTGGTGCGGTCATTTGTGCGGCATGGATTTGTTTCGAACACCGAATTAGCTGTAATATGATCAGCTTATTGTGGAGGTGGCAAGTGAGGAGACCGAAGCGTCTTTACCACGAAGTGATCAGAGTGAGTGTGTGTCACTATCTAAATTTGGCTTCAGTTATTAGGAAGAGAAGTTGGTTTTTCGGCGTCCATGGCGCGATCTGATCACAAATGCATTTGACGATGTGCAAGAGAAAGCCCACTTGCATGCGGAGAGGAAGCGGCAGATGCGTAAGCGACAGGCGCCGCTGAAGTATACTCCATCCAAGTTGAGCACATGGGGTCGCGAATGTCTGAATCAGACCTGCCTAGTTAACCATGAGCAACACTACCAGTAACGAAACGACGACAGATGATGTTAAAAATTTAAGCATAACCGGCACATAATTTGTAGAGATGCTGCATGCTGTTCCAAACGATTTAGTAACCGCGTGTTTGCGCGCTGCGTTTCTCTAGTTCAGGTGTTTGATTTGCTGTATTGCATTAGTCCTTATTCTGTTATTTATTTTAAATGTCCAGCTGTAGAATCTTCCACTTACCATTACGCGTCGCTCTATCGAACTGGAGATAATCTTGTTAATTTTTCTTTCTTCCTGGCACATGTTTGTTAATCTCCTTTTCTTACAGCTGGAATTTACTAAGGATTTGCGGCTAACCTATTTGTTTCATACTCTAATGTAGTGAAGTGTTAGGTCCGTATATCTATATACTTTGTTCGATTTATTAGATACCTTAGGGCATTTTTCCCAGTAGTTCACAAGCTACATGGCACAGACGAGTCCGGCAAAGCACCAAACGCGTTTCGGCCTATTAGCGTTTGCCAGTGATGCGCATTCACTCGGTTCCCTTATGGGGATCGAACCCATGACCGCTGGAGGGGGATGCCAACTAGCCAGCAGCTTAAGCCAATGAGTCATGACGGACTTTATCTGGGCTACATACTTTGCTATATAATTTGATTTAATTTTGTTATTTCAAATAATTGGCTGCTGTTTGTTATCCTCTGTGAAACGGTGACCATGTAATCACACTGATGAACTGCTGTGCATAAACTACACTGTGATACGGTACTTCAACAGACTCTGGTATATTTTTCTGCGTTTTCGCTTTTAGACATCATTTGTTAACTTAAATAATATATTTCGATCACTCGGTTTTACATAGTAATTAAGCTCCTCTTTCTCACCTCTCGTTAAATTCACTAGGGCATTGGCTACGTCATGTCTTCGAAATGTTGGCGAACCACCGGTTCCAGCAAGGGTACGCGTCTGATTTTGGGTGACACCATTCATTCGTTTTTACTCAAAACATAATCGGAATACCCAATCCTCCTTCTTCACTAAGGAAACCGGCGCTGCATTGGGGGATTTTTAGAGAGCTACTGCCTCCCTTCCCAAATTAAATAAAGAAAATAAGTTATAAATTCATCGACTAGAGTATATGGCCCCATAACCTTGATCGATCAATTGTACAGTGAATAGGTTTCATGGTTTATGCGACGTAAATCATAGAATTTCCAACCAGGAATATTCTCTCTGGTCCTAGGCACAAACATCTAATATGTATTATGTACCGATGCTTGTAACATCATATTCCGGTTTGCAGGGCTCAGGAATAGAAAACAAAGAGAAGAGATAATTGGTTGCACAGCTACAGGATTTGATATTGTAGGTAATGACGGAGTGAGTAAGTTAGTTGCAAACAACTATCTGCTCATAGGCTTTAATACCAGCTTCCGTCAATGTTTATAGCGTTAGTTGTGAGTCAGAAATCTTCAACACATTTGATATAGTGGAGAACATCTGTAGGGAATTTCCGAATGTGACATGACTAGCACACATGCGTAGGTTTAGAGAGAGTTCATTCCACAGCTCTGTGTAACTCACTAAGCAGAAATTCGATCGTGTTTTATAGCTTGTAAGCTTTGTGGGTAGCACGTAGCCGCCATTACGTGTGGAGTAGACTGCAGTCTTCCGAAGCTCATCTACGATGCAGTCTACGAAATTCGGTAGTTACTAATGTTGTATCAGGAAACGAGATTGCTCTTCAGCGCCTCAACCAAAGGGTATACATTTGGAGTTTTGACAGTGAGCAAAATAAGTCAGGTTTGAGCATCGCCCCATGACCAGCTTCGTAAATGATTGCTGGACATTTTCCAAAGCTGTGCTATCTCTCAATCAGTTCTGAACGATAGTACAGTATCCCAGATACAGTCGCGCTTCAGGCAGGGAAATTGTTCTTTTGGTGTATCCTAATAGCTGACACGCTTCTGCTACCTTAAGAAGCACATGTTCGAAGAGATTGAAGGAATTCTAGTGCCTAATACCTATGTCCCGAACTGAATCAGATGTTGGGATCACGTCTCTGGCAAGTAGGATAGAGCCTCGTGGGCTGCGGCATCTGTATTTAAGCACTTAGAAATTTACTGTGCAGGACTTCTTTAAAACAAAGTTTACTAGCTATATTTAGTGCGGATAAGTCTTGAAAGACGCTTCTAAGGCACATTTGTAGTTGGTCTGGATGAAATGGGGAAACCAGTTGGGAGTCCATGTTTGCTCTTGTCGCATATGTTGTTTACGTAGATTAGGGAAAGTAGTGGTCCGAGAACGCGCCCCTTTGAGACACTGCTGGTTATTTGTTTCCGCGTAAAATATTGCTGACCGGATCTAACCACTCCAGCTTGACCGTCTAGGTATGAGAGAAACCAGTTTAGCAAATGATTTCCAATGTCATATGATTCTAGAAAAGACAGCAGTGCCTTGTGCGACACGAGGTTGAACGGCTCTTTCATGTCTAACAGAATTATACTGATTACCTTTCCTCTGTAAAACATAGTGGTGACATGATCATAGAAATTAGCTGGCAGGTAAAGCAAGAGCGTTTTGAGAGCAAACCATGTTGTGAGGAGTTGATCAGAGCCAGTTTTGTAAGAAATTGAACGATGTTCTACTTGACTATTCTCTCTAAGACTTTGGAAACAGCAGTGATCAGATTTATTTGGCGGTAGTTTGACATTTCGTTGCTCGTGCCACCATTGTGTTTATGCATTATAATGAATTGGTTCTGTTGAGTTAGGAAGCAGTGTGTAGTGCAGGTAGGTTCGAAGATGTTTACTAACCGAAGCGCGCTGTTTTTCCTCCGAGTTTTATAACAGTCCGAAAGCTGCCATCCGCCTCTGAAAGAGTTGATATTCTTATGGATGCAACGTCATTTTTCACTTATGTCATTGCACAGAAACATTACAGCACAGCTCGTTCGTACTTTTTGGTAGTGGAGGATGAATATCCGAGTGCTTAGAACGAAGCTTGAGACAAAACGAGGGTTGATATCTTCGCATCTATTACCTTTCTTAGCGCAACCTGCTAATGTTCTGGGATTCGTTTTGGTAGAGTTTTATTTGGGATCGCAACTCCGAACCTACTCTGTGTTTTGCGATGGTGGATCGAGGCAATACTCCAGTTCGCTATGCGAGGGCATGTGAATGATTCCGCAACATGTTGTGAAGTTTTCCAGTGGGTATTCGCCATTGATCAGGGCTAGTAAGCGATCAGGGAAGTTCATTTATATTTCTCTATATCAACGGTCGTTATTTGTTGTAATAGCTACGAAAATATAAATACCGTGAGGTCTGAGAAATTTCATGCAATTATTCTTGATTAATTGACAGTTGTCGTAAGCCAGTCAACATTTCAAACGACACAGCAAGTTCCTCCCATTAATAACAACAAACGGGATTCTGTCGTCGAAGATGAACTCATGACTGGTGCTCTCCTTAGCAACATCGACCCGCCAAGTTATGGATTCCACAAAAACTACTGCTTCTGCGTTAGCGGAGTTAGCCGATAATGACAAAATGCTCATACGCAATCTACCAGCTATCCAGTTAGC
Organism: Dicrocoelium dendriticum; assembly: GCA_944474145.2. Classification (NCBI taxonomy): domain Eukaryota; kingdom Metazoa; phylum Platyhelminthes; class Trematoda; order Plagiorchiida; family Dicrocoeliidae; genus Dicrocoelium; species Dicrocoelium dendriticum. The sequence continues at coordinate 3,486,347 of OX104060.1, forward strand.
ATGTTTCTAAATAGTCTGTTAAATGCACCATTATGAAAGATATCTACTAACCGAACACAAGCAACTCCTACTTTCGCTGGCAATGCCTGCGTTGTAGTAGACTTGCTGATAACGGCAAATATGAAATGTGATTGTACCCGATCACACCCACCTGAGAGCCTTCTGTTGTCACGAACTGATCGGTAACATCAACGGTTCGGTGGCACAGTTCGAAGCACCAGGGGGCCCGATGGGATCAGTGGTCAGAGTGTAGGGAGGGGGAAGTGATTGGTTAGTCAGAGGATAGACAGATTTCTAAAATTGGAACGCACGGAACGGGAAATGGGTGCAATGAGAGGATGCAGACGGAGTACACTGGGCTAAAGAAACAAGAAGAAAACGGGGCACGAGCAGCGTCAGTTAGTGAGCCAGAGCCAAGCAAAACGGGGAGAGCATTTATCAAAAACGTAAGAAATTGGGATAAATCTCCCTTATGTCATTCTCCCTAAATAACCACAAGCAGCGTAACATATCCACGTTCAAGCATAGCACGAGCTGTCGAATTACTCCGGATCGTTTAGAATGTGACGCGTAGAAGCTGAACTACGAGTGCGATATCGACATGGACTAACTCTTCCCGTACCTCAACGAGTACATGGACGTGCCGCGGGCTGAAGCAAGAAGACATGGTGCCATGTGCGAACGAAACATGGCTCATTAATACACACCTGTGTGAGTAGCGACGTACCCTGTGATCGCGCCGATAAAGTTTATGCTTCATTGTCGCGTCGTTGTTGCTACAATAGAACGTTACTATGATCATCGCTACCGTTGTATACGCTGCCATCCGCTTACTTAAGAGGCAAAACAACGCAGTGCGGGCGTGCCTATTGGTGCAGCAACTAGCTCCAACTGTTCACTCATTTGAACAGCTGTAATGCCGAGGTCGTGGAAGTAATTCCCTTTAAGTAAAAGTTGTTTGAATGCCTTCTAGGAGTAATTCTAAAGTACATGTATTACCTTGAGCTGATGATCATTCCTAGTATACAATCTATGCTATCTTGTCTTATTCTCACGCGTATGCCTCAAGCCTTTTATTGACCGTTAGCACCATGTGTGGAACGCACGGTTAAGCGAAGCTGGCAAGTCGGGACGATCAAGCAAGTGGCGAAGGGCCACTTACGTCTCTCTGGTAGCTTTCTTCTACAGGAACTTGCTCGCTGGGATGGAAACAAACGCAGCACTTGACAACAACTTCAAAAACGCACGACCTAGGTTGGGATGCTATGATGCTAATGCATATAATACTGGACATCTTGTTTCCTTCTGAAGAACCGCATTCCTAGAGGAAATCATTCCGGCACGGGCATGGGTGGTAAGCACGGGCATGGACAGTTCCTCTAAAGCACATAGCATTGAATTTACTGATGCAGCATTTTGGTTTTTTCGTCGAAATATTTTCATGATTTTGTCATCGTTCCGTTTCGTTCCCTTGCGAAATCACGAATATGCAAAATAGAACTCGGAGTGAATTAGGAAATATATTAGGCAGCACATATCCAGTGCAAAAGAAAAGAAGATTAGATGTAAAGAAATTGGTTAAAAATTATTACTTCCACTTGCTCGGCTCCAGTAACCACCCGGCAGCTCAGCTCTGAATTGCGAACCGGGTGCAATGCTACACACAGTTTGTTGCAGAAATCATGGAATCTTTCCCTCCAACCTTTTTCCTAGAGGGCCATGCTCAGTCTCCAACCACCCCTCCCCCCGCTATGGCCACCTCCAAACAATTTTTCACCGTTAGCAATGCGCACACTTTTTTAACAATTTCCAAACCTGGGTCCAGGCAAACGGCTTTAAACCCATGTTTTTATAACACGACCTAAAGAATCTTCCTCATATCTGGCATCCATCTTAGTATTTTTTTAAAGACATTCTTTCTCTTCACTCTAAGATCCACACACTACGCTCGTTTGTTTTTGTGAGTAATTGTGGTATAATGTTTACAACTGAATCTTGGTGCCATGATGGCATGTCTGACACACAGTTTAATATTTTGGGATATAACAAGTTTATGAGCAATTGGCCTGGTCGTTGAAGTGGTGGCTGTGTAATTTATCTGAAAAACTCGCTCGCAGCAGCAACATTTGATAACCCAGTGTTAAACAATTTCATGAATCACCTTGGATTACGATATCCGTTAATCAGCAGCAGCTGCCTATGGGATGCATATACAGAGCACCAAACTACAGCGGAGAAGACCTAGAACATTAGACGCTTGCATTTGAATGCACAGTTAGCCTATCATTTATACATAATATTATTGGAGCTGATTTCAATCTGCCTTCGATTTCTTGGCCCTTAGGAACCGCTCCTTTAAAATATCAAAATCGTCTCTCTTTTGTCCCAAGAATAGTTGGCAGCAACACGTCTCCCAACCTGCCAGATGTGAAAGTACTTTGGATCTGATTTTTTCATTAGGCATACCTGTAATCAGTGTTAATGTTCTTGATGAACTTCCGACGAGCGATCATCACGCGATCAAATGCCGCCTAAGACTACGCATGGCCGATGTACAGAACACAATACATTACCTTCTGTTCAGTTCTGTCAACTAGGACTCTTACAAGGACCATGTAATTTCAATCAATCGGGATAAATGCTTTCTCTCTTCATGTCCTCTAAGTGCGATGGACCTATTTTGTAATATAAATGGCTTCTGCGTCGATTCAGCAGTACCACTAAAATGTGCTTACCAAACAAAACATAAATCCGATCGCAAGGCGTTAAAGGCAGCACGAAAGCTTCATACACTTCGGCAGAAATTCAGATTAACTGCTGACTTTGCGCTATTATTACAGCAAGCGAAGCTGGTCGAAACAAAGGGGCATCAACGTGACGAAACTTTCATTCTAGAGAAGTATAAAGATCTGAACGTCCCCAGCAAAACAGATGATCTAGCCAAACTATACCGTGCCCGGGGTTCGCGTTGTAGCGACCATTTCAATTCTATCGCCACACCTGATGGAACATACTACGACCCACCAGTTGATATCTGTAAAGATTTTAGTGCTTATTTTGCCGAATCAATGTTCAGCGAATCATCATTCTCACCAACACTAAATATGCCGCACAATAATGAAGGTCTATGCATAGTGGAATTCACTACAGCGAAAATCACTGGTCAAGTCGCTCGATTATACTCCTCAACGTTCGCAGCCACTGGTGGAAACTCCCATTGTTTAATAAAATGCTGTGGTCGCGATTTCATTCTGCATTTGTTCGACATCTTTTCACTCTCCCTTTACAACGGAGTATAGCCTACTCAATGGAAATTTATGTTTTTATCCTGCGACATAAAAATGGCGCTGCTCACGAGATTAAAAACATTCGTCCTATCAATCAATTATTCCAAATGACGTCGTGCATCATAGCTTCTCAGCCAAGTATGTCGTTCATATTGCGTTGGGACACATACCCTACGTGTTATCGGCGGCAAAGTCACCAGTTGACAATAATATGCTACAAAGCTACCATTCGGTAATTATCGTGGATAATCTTCTCAGCTGGCAACTGTCTCCGTCGTACGCAACTGACGCTGTTACTAGGTCTTTGATCGCGTGATTATATTAGTGATACCGTTGTCGAATGGCGACTACGTCACTTCGTTACCACCCTCTTTCCAGGGTCCTGTAACAAATATGCCGCTCATCAGGCAACTAGAATACCCGTAACATAAATAGTAGCCGCTAACCACGGTTCTTCGTCTGATTATTGTACTTGCGTGCATTGCCTGAGTAAAATCCCTTAGCTAATAACTATGTCTTAATGAGGGCTAGGGGATTTATTAATTGTTCTTGTATATCCTTCCTGGCTAGACTCATGCACGCAGCCACTGCACATGCAAGAAGATGCTAAATGGCTGCATCTTCCTATTGGAACTTATCATTCGTGCGCATCCGGCGAATTCTACTGGATTCGAACCCATGGTCTTATTATAACGAGCCAGTGACCTGTACCACTGAGCAAAATATGACGGTATCAGTTCGAAAAGACTGATGCCTAAATGCAATGTAGCGCGGCTCATTCTCCACTGTCAGGCATGTTACGCACATGCAGGGTTTACGACTGACCGCAGAGCAAGGTGTTTCGCTGCCGTCACCCACATTCTAAAGAGTGGAGTCTGCTACTAAAATGAACAAGCAGAGGTCGTTGAAACATATAATACTGCCGAAGCATACTCGGCATACTCGCCTATTTTAGATGCCCAGATGGCGGACGCGCTGTCCATCGTAGCCATTAACATAGGAGCAGTTACAACTACGATAATACAGCGGTGGTTATAATGCCATATATCTTCCCATAAAAATCAGCACAAATCAATCTAGGAGAATATAAGACAACATTATCCTTCTCTAAATCTATATGCTTTACTGAGCGTGAATCAGTGGCTAAGCCGATAAAGACAAACTGTTCCGCGACTGTATACGGTGCGACTTCTTGCTCCTCTTTTCAGGAGATTCCGTATAGCATACATAGTCAAACAATCGAATAACATGGTCACTGCGATCCAGTGGTGTGATTGTAAATATTCAGTCCACCATAAATTCTTTGCTGGTGAGTACAAGAACAAATGTATACGGCCTGTTGTCATATCGAAATCTGGTGTGAGAGGTCATGTGGTTGTACTGAGGGTATCTGGAATTTAGCTATTGCAAACGGGTTTTAAACTGTGCAACATCGGTTCCTGACGTCCGCATGTGCATATTGAAGTCTCCAGCGACAAGAATGTGGCTATATGAGTTGTTCAAAGCAACCTAATATACGTGGTTTAGTTTGTAGTCCATTTCTGACGTGCAGTTAGGAGGCGGTAAATTGTCTACAAATTGCTTTGTTAAGGGATATAAAATGGTACCTTCATTCTGGGAGCTGCCAACCGTTCTCCCCTTGTCTCATACGGATTATACAATTGAAACCAAACAATGTATTTTCTGAGACTGTTTATAAAGTTTGCTTTTACCTCTATGACATTCATATATTTGTCATCGGCATTTTATGCCTACGCTGTTTTCCGTTTTGTATGTTTCGGTAACCATGGATTGCTGTCCAGACTTAATTAGCAAACGCTTTGTTTCAGTTATTCTTATAAGTATCCATTATATCCCTTCGCCTGAGCCTCTACAGGCTACACATATCTGCGATCTGTTTTCTTGTATCTGCTTGGAGCTGGTAGTGAGCTTGCGATAGATATAAAACGGCAACTCACCAAATTGCAAAGCAAAGAAAAACCATTGGTTCCTAGATATAAATGCCGCAATAAAAAAAAGCCGCAAACAGTCTGCAACGCGCCATGGAAAAGCTCTATACCATTCACTGATCAAGCAGAAGACAAACTCCCTTTTTATCAAAATATACTCAAAAAGAAACAGATAATTAATGCATGTTATTCGAGTTTTCCAGAAATATAAGTCAAACCACCAAGACTCAAATCAACATTTGAGTAGTTTAGTGGCTGACACATATGAACTGCATCCTTGTGCAATCAAATCAAAAAGTTCGAACAAGAGTCACCGAACAAGCCCGTATTCCATGGATCGCGTCAGGCTGGTACACCACAAGTAATACAAAAAATGCGTTAAAATATGAGACGGGAGTAAAATGTAAGGGATAAACTTAAAAATCCTAAGTCATCTAAATGACAGGCGCAAGTGCTTGGTTCACAAACGGTCAAAGACATGTCAGTTGCTTGTGGCTCAACAGGGTTACTTTTAATGGGGGCCAGGGAAGAGAGGTAATCAGAACGAATTGTTTTTTTACACATAAGTCCGGGTTCTGGAGACGGATGGCGATCGCTACGGCTGTGGATAATAGGCGACATCTTACCGCTCGTGTGTAGTATCCAGATACGCGGTAAATTAGCTGAAAACATTGGTGCCTATCAATCTGATGGTTAAAATCAACTAGGTGGGCCAATAAGGTGGTGATCACTGTTTTAGTTCCACCTGCACATAGCGAAGTCGGGCAATGCTCACGGATTCTCTCAGACAGTCTCCTGGTTGTTCTTCCCATATAAATTGCTCGACATGAGAAAGTAAAGATTATACACAGAAAGAAGTAATTGACCGAGGAGGTCTGTCCTTGAGTTGAAGCCTTACGATTAATGTGGAAGTAAATCTTAGCCGTAAGCTTGCCGCGTAGTACGGTTTATGACGTCGGATAGCCTTCTAGACCTTGCCTGCGCTATTCCATCCCCTTTGAACGGCAACGACAGATAAACCAAGTTATTTTCATCCGCATCAGTTTTGTCCCTCGATTCACAAAGCACAAGTCAAGAAGAAAAAGTTTCAGCCTCATTAGATCGACAATTTAGCATGGCTAAGGCAAACACCTTTCTTCCACGTTAGCTGGAAAAGTACGTTCGCAATTTTTCCTCCTTGCAACTGGATAAGCACTGATAGTGTTTGTTTCACTTTGTACGAAGTTTTGTTATCTCCTTAGTTATTCAGCGCAACTGAAAGTAGAGGTTCAGTTCGAAAAGTTCTGTTCTCAAGTGTTTACAATTACGCCCTCGTCAGCATTACCGTCCGAGTATTTTAAATCTATCCTGCTTAAAACATGTTATCAGTCTCTGAAGCACAAACCCAAACTCCGGTACTTGCTGAAGAAAGACCACAGAGACGCTCTCAAAGCACTCAAACAAAACGATAATTTGCTACTAGCTATGCCTGGTTAAAGGGCAGGGATCTATCTGATCGAGGAAACTGACTATATTGACAAGATGGAAGTCATCCTCAGCGATCGCGCAAAGGTTCGTAAAATGGAGAATGAGAAGGACAAAAAATCGACAATGGAAACGAAGATAACTAGGCCTCTCCGGCACCTGTAAGAAGAAAACTCGATTGACGCTACAACATTGGAACATCTTCGACCCACGGGGACGGTAATTCCGAGACTTTACGGCGTACCAAAAGTACATAAGGAGGGGCTTCCACTTAGACCCATATTGGACATGTTCAACTCACCTTAGCAAGCAACAGCCAAGTAGCTAGCCAAGCTTTTAGAACCAAGGAGAATAGTTATTCCATGTATAGTCTTCTTGATATACTCCGCTTTTTAAACACTAGAAAACATCTTAACCTAACCGTAAGAATGATGTTTGCATTGGACGTCTTGTCGTTCTTCACGAATCTTCCTTTAGACGAGACAATAGAATATTTGTGCGACAGTATTTGAGCACATCAGTTTGACGTCGGCATTTCGAAAAATCGGCTGAAACCTCTACCCATGCTGTGTACTAGCAACATACAATTTCAGTTTATTAGGGTAATAGACAGACAAAAGAACGGAGTAGGCATGGGCTCGCCGCTAGGAACGCTGCTGCCATATGTTTCCATGAGACAATTAGAATAAACTTACCTGTGCTGAGTCCTTAGCGTATTACCCCATCACGGTCGATATGTGAATTATATATTTTGTGTGACACACAGTCAATGCTGCACAGATTAAATTCTATCCTTATTTAACTCAGCGCACGACAACGCCAAGTATATTCTGAAATCTGAACCTAATGATAGGATGTATTTCCTATAAGTCCAAATTAGCAGAAGATCACATGGGTCGACCCAACGCAGGGTGCGGAGAAAAGGCACGTGGAAAAGACAATACTTGCAATTGGCCAGCATTGTCCCACTAAATCAGAAGTGGAAATTGATTAGATATTTAACCGAAAGTGCAAGAAGGATTTGTAGCAAGGACACGCTCTCAGACGAGCTGAATTACTTAGTTGACCTTTTGACAGAAACGGTCATCCAGCACAGTGTGTTCAGAGAAATATGGAGTGCAGACGATAGAGGGCTAAAATGGATGCGGCTGAAAATAACTTGGTTTATCTGTCGTTGCCGTTCAAAGGGGATGGAATAGCGCAGGCAAGGTCTAGAAGGCTATCCGACGTCATAAACCGTACTACGCGGCAAGCTTACGGCTAAGATTTACTTCCACATTAATCGTAAGGCTTCAACTCAAGGACAGACCTCCTCGGTCAATTACTTCTTTCTGTGTATAATCTTTACTTTCTCATGTCGAGCAATTTATATGGGAAGAACAACCAGGAGACTGTCTGAGAGAATCCGTGAGCATTGCCCGACTTCGCTATGTGCAGGTGGAACTAAAACAGTGATCACCACCTTATTGGCCCACCTAGTTGATTTTAACCAACAGATTGATAGGCACCAATGTTTTCAGCTAATTTACCGCGTATCTGGATACTACACACGAGCGGTAAGAGGTCGCCTATTATCCACAGCCGTAGCGATCGCCATCCGTCTCCAGAACCCGGACTTATGTGTAAAAAAACAATTCGTTCTGATTACCTCTCTTCCCTGGCCCCCATTAAAAGTAACCCTGTTGAGCCACAAGCAACTGACATGTCTTTGACCGTTTGTGAACCAAGCACTTGCGCCTGTCATTTAGATGACTTAGGATTTTTAAGTTTATCCCGTACATTTTACTCCCGTTTTACTTGTGGTGTACCAGCCTGACGAGATTCATGGAAAATAAGTTTGTTCACTGAATCTTGTTCGTATATCTACACCTGGGATATTTGCTTACTTAATATAAAAGGTTATGCAATTGACATAACTATTTTTCTCCAAATTGATTCATCACGCTACTTGCTATCATTTCGTTTTAACATTTGAAACGACTGTTCATATTTAATTCTATCTACGTATCGTAGAAAGCTGTTAGTGGATGACGTTGTCATTTTATTTATTCCCTTCGGACAAGCTCATGCAACCATAAAAGTTATTTGCTTAGTACATTTAGATATGGTGAAATTATGTGCAATCTGATACAGAGCCAATGTGCAAGCAACAAAATGGTACACCAAATTTCTCTGTGACTAATCATTTGAATGCACTTCATGAACTGCGGGTGACATGGACATACATACGTGTACAATTGGCATAAAATCAAATGTCACCTTTTCATTGATGGGAAATCTCTTTTGAATGCTTTGTGAAACGTCTGATATAATATGGCTGTGTTTCATTGGATGAGCGAGGTATATGAACAAATCCCATTCGTAGGTTCTATCCGACTCGCTGGTTGGTCATCATCATCATCATTATAAACTGCAGTTAGGGGTGGTAAACTCCTCAGCTATTGTGCCACTGGTTGGTCGAATGCATGTATATATATATCACTGGTCAACATTGAACACTTGCCAGTGAAAATCTGTCTATTCAGTAAAGCCATGGGACATCTCGCACAAGCGGCAATAGTATTATTTGCTTTTCGTTTAAGCATGTCTGAAGGAGGTAAGTCTAAACATCGTTTATTTTGCATACATATTAACAGATGTACATGACAAAATACAGTAATGCTTCCGAAGTACACAGGCTCTATATTCTGACCACCTATCTAAGTTGATGAATAGTTTCTTAATTACTTGAACCTTCACCATGTAAAATGTACTGACCTGCACCTCTATATGTGGATCATCATTGCCTACATAGTTTGAGTGGTAAAGTTACCCAGATGCTAGGTTAGCATAATTGTGCATTTAAACGACTAAATTACATAAAGTGTGAAAATTACAATCATTTATGCAAGCAACAAATACCTAATGGTCATGACTGGGAAAAGCATTTCGCTTGGCGCAAATTCGGTAAAATGTGCACACGTTTGAATTACCCCATTTTTGTATTACCGCCTTCCTGACTATAATGTATGTTAACATCAGTTGTGATATGTCTTTAGAACCTAAAAGAAATATGATTCCTAGCTGTCGTATGAGCAGGTCTTCCTACATTTTATTTGCTTAGCGTCAATCAGTAATGTAATTTTGATGCTTGTAGTAACATATTGCAATGCTGCTAAAGTTGTAGCTCCAAATATAGCGAGCAGCTTGATAAAATCCCCTGTATTTTAAACTGGTGCCTAACTCATTAGTACAAATCAAATATGGCATTCCTGATTGTGAAGTGTTTCTATCAGTTGGCATGTAAATGTACAAAGAAGTCATCATCATCATCATCATCACACACGTTAGCTAGAGGCGGGGAGCACCTCAGCTACTGTGCCGCAATACACAGAAAAAAGGAGAGCTAAAAGCAACTGGTGTAAGCCGGCTGAGCTACCAGTAACGGATGGGCATCGTTCCGGTAAGCTACAGTCGGCTACTGTGCATCAAAACAAAAATATTATGCGAAATTATTTAAAGCAAAGTAATGAGATCGTGGTAGGAGGGGGAGGCTAAGATGGATGGGGTGGGACAATGGAACTCACAGCACGAACGCCACTGCGGTCGGCTCCTAGCCATATCCGCAAGTGTGTCTAACAAAACGTGATCATCGTCTTTCGGATCCTAACCAGGGAGCCGTGAAGCTCCTACCGAGGCCAGCTCAGAAGTGAGGACCTTCATTCCTCTCGACCAAGTCATCGCTAGACCACTCCTCCTCTTCTTCCATCCAAAACTCCGGCGCGCAAACAACGCACGTCTCGGGAGTCGGTGGGCTGGCATGCGTAACACGTGGCCAAGCCATCGGAGCCTGGTGCGTGGAATGACTGTGCTGAGCGGTTCATTTCCTTTACCTGTGCCGTAAACAAGGTGTCGAACACACTCGTTGCTCACGCGCTGTTCCCACCAGATGTGAGCTAAATTGCGAAGGCACCGCTTTTCGAAAGTAACTAGCCTCGTTATGTCCATTAATCTAAGAGGCTAGGTTTCACAACGGTAAAGTAGGGTCGAATGTACCGCTGCATTGTACACTCTACCCTTCAGGGGGAGGGTGCTGTCGAGCCACAACCATAAGTGGCGAAGGTTAGCAAAAGCACTTCGAGCTTTTGCTATACGATTCGTGATCGCGTCTTTGATCCCAAGAGCGCTGATACAACTTCCTAGGTAGTTAAATGTTTAAATGACTTCTAACAGATCCCCACCAACGGCTAGCGTAGGAGACGGTCCAGACCAATCTTGGAGAAACGCTTTACACTTCGAGGTTGCGAAGCAAAGCCCGAAGTGATGGACAGCTGGTGCTATTCTGTCCAGTGCAGCTTGACACGTTTGTGAGCTTTCACAGATTAGGGCAATATCATCAGCATACTCTAAGTCAAGAAGTCGTTCTCCCGGGAGCAGATCCACACCTTCAAAGTCGTGTCCTGCGAACGCAATTTCCATGACTTCGTCATAAGTGAAGTTGAAGAGGCAAGTTGACAGCGGGCATCTTTGTCTCATACCGCTGGAGATATTGAAGGGCGACGACAACTTGCCGTAAGCCATCACACTGCCAGAGCTACGCACATATAATGCTTGGATAATATTCACATGTTTCTCAAGTACACCTTTCCTGAGTAGACAGTCCCAAAGTGCATGTCTATCCACCGAATCGAATGCACCTTTGATATCGAGGAACACGACAACAGTCTGCCGCCATACATGTGACGGTGCTCCAACAACTGACGCAAGGAGAAGATGTGGTCAATGCAGCTACGACCTCGATGAAATCCAAAGTGCTCTTCACGAATCTGGCTTTCACGAGTGCTAGTCAGTATGTGAAGGATGACAGAGGCAAGCAATATGGAGGCGATGGAGATCAGACTGACTCTTCTGTGGCTGCCCCATTCCGATTGTGAGCCTCCCTTGAAGATTGGGACTATGATGGAGCGGCTCCAATCAGTTGGGACAGTTTCCTGCTCCCACAGTTTCACTAGTAACCCGTGTAAATCATCCACAAGAGCAGGTCCCCGAATTTGAAGAGGGCAGGAGAAAGATCATCAGGTCCCGCGGCTTTGTTCAACTTGAACAGTCCGATCTCACGTTCGACTTCTGAGCGAGAGGGTGGATCCAAAGGGACAGCCCTGGGAGTGGAGCGATCAGTGGCCGGCGAGAAATCTAACCATTTCGACCGATTAAATTGCCTTTCAAATTGCTCAGCCCAACGTTCTAAGCGTTTTGATAAGTTGTGGATACGCTGTCCACTCTCGTCACAAATTTTTTCACTATCACCAGGTCTCGTGCTGCCCGTTTCCCGTATCAGAAGGAATAACGTACGATGGTTACCAAGGGCAGCGGCCATTTCCATCTCTGATGCACGATGAGACCACCAGGATTCGCGGTCTCCCTTCAGGCTAGCACGGAGTTTTGCCCGGAGCTCTTTGCGAATTTCATTGTGTTCGCTTCCAGCCGGAATATGCCGGCGAGCATCTATAAATTCCAGAGACTGTGAAGAGACCCAATGTCCATGTTGGTGACTAGACGTACCGCATGCGAATTTTCCTGCTGCTAGTAAGTTTAGGTGAATATAAGACCAGTGAGCTTCAATTGCATCCAGTGAGCGTTTATCTAACTCACATGACAGCGTACTTTGATGGGCATTCAGAACAGCTGGCTTCGCCAGTTGGCTGGTGTCAATGCGCTCACGGCGTCGTCGTGGGCGTCCGCCAAAATGCATCCGCAGGTCAGCAAATACAAGTGCATGGTCGGTGTCCACACATATGATCCAAATCGAGCGACAGTTCTGGGTGCAGCCTCTTCAGCGGCAACTGCTAGCAATGTGATCGATTTGCGTCCAAGGCTGGTTCGAGGTTGGTGGGCGCCAAGTCAGCCTCCGGCGGGTGCTGTGTCTGAAATTAGTGCTCGCAAGAAATAAGCGAGCATCCTCACACAAATGAAGCAACCGCTCACCGTTATCATTACGGGAGCCAATACCACGTTGGCCGCCAAGATGCAGCCCATCTGTGGATAATATTACAACTTGAGCGTTCAGATCCCCTACCAGCACAACAGTGTCCGAGCTTCTTCTGTGGCGAAGGAACTCTGTAAGTTGATGCTAGAAGTCGTCTTTTACCGAGTCATAACTACAGTTTCTCGGTGCATAGTCAGCGATAACGAATAGACACCTGTTAGTCACACGCAACTTCGAAGTTTTGAATGAGCCAGCCAATCGGACAGCACACATCCGGCTTCTGACTGGGATCCAAACAACCAGAGCAGCTCCAGCCCGTGGACCTAGGGCAATGCCAACACCAGCTTTGCCGGTGCACGAAGCTGCATCGCCACCGGATAGGCGTAATGAGAAAGTGTGCTAGTGTCACCTGAAGGGGATATCAGAGTGAGTACGGAGCTCGAGTCTTGCAGGCGAGTCTCCGATAAGCAGCAGATATCGATTGAGAAGGTCTCTAATGTTCGGGCAATTGCTGCCTGTTGACCGATCTGTAGCGATATGCGAACATTGAGACATGCCAATCTGAAGGAGGATCGAGGGCTCCAAATGGAAGCCGATGAACTGGAATGGGCCGCTTGTTTTGACATGGGCCTGTTGACAGGGCAGGAATGACGCTTCGCGTTCACCTGTGAGTTGAAACAAAAGACAAGCGCCTACTGAAGCAAGGTGGGGGAGGGCCGAGAATTGGGGCTTGAAAACAGGGGGATAAAAGTGAAGCTGAAACAAGACGATAAGGGTGAAAAAGCGCAAGAGTGTTAATAAGAAAACGGGAAGACTTGAGCAGTAGCATCCAAATCCCTATCTACCCTACCAGATGCAGCAGACGGGGGACGGTTGATTATACTCTGCGGTGGCCAGAGCATCAGAAACATTTTTGCAGTGAAATTCATTGTATTGCGTGGGCAGAATGCTGTCAGGTTGCCCAGGCCTAGACAGGACATATTTAATTCTAAAACCTGAGTAGATTATTATATTAGTATGAAAACTTTGTCCCTACGTGTTTCATTTCAGCAGTTCTTGAAACATATTATGCAAGTAAGTTTTTCTCCAATGGCAGTTTGTTAATAATGTACCTTTTAATTGTCTTGGCCCATGCTGGCAGTTCATCTGAGTGTGTATGAGGAAAATTCGAGAGAAAGCGGCGTGGACAAACATCACTACTAAAATAATATTTGTTTACTAATTTATGATTGCTTCCTACCCTCGCATTAATGTGACCGATCAAGCACAGGCTAAACTGAGATGGTTAAGATTAAATCTGTGCAAAAGTATTATAGATAAAAGGCAAAATTATTTATGAAACAAACGATAAAATGACCTTTGGATGTTTGTTTAAGTGACTTTCTCAGGTATACTGTTTTATCCATATAACGCGTTGGTTTCATCATAACATTTTTTACATACTGCATATTGTAGCGTTCCAAAACAATCTTTGACAGATATCCACCCGGATGTTGCCTAAGATAAATCGGTGTACATTCTTTATTGATATTTATCAATGTATATCTTTTTATTTATAAAGATCTGAACACCAGTAAGTAATACAACTTCTTAATCTGCGGTTATTCTAACGCACACTCCTATTATTTGCTTTTTTCAAGTTTTTAATTTTTGAACAACCATCAAATCGTTCTAAATATTGTCACTTTTCTGTTAATTAAAGATTTGATTGCCATTAAGGCAATGGGTAAGTAGGAGTTACTATGCGCTTCTAGTTTAAACGTATTAAAATGCTTTGAATAACTTGTTTTGACAATAATTGGTTGCGTTTTTTGCTTTCAGCTCTTGAAAAGTTTTGTGACAGTAAGTTTATGTTAATTTTGTAAGTCAGTATATACATAGCGACCTAATTACTTTGCTTTATAGTACCAAAAATTAGAGTAAAATAATATGCTTCTACTTAGGATTTGACGTCCTGCGCATGGATGCACCAGGTATAAAGGAATGTTTAACAAATTATGCACCTATACTCGCAGAATCCTAGTTGTCTTTTGATGGTTTCAACTACAAGGGTGCACCTTGATGTTAGAGGAATTTTAATATCTAAGAACCTGCTTTGCTGCGAACTCATATTAAAACAACACAACATCCATCACCACTAAATTTCCCCAATAAAACCAGCATCAGATATTAAACTGATATAATGCTGGTTATGTAGAAATGCTTCATAATCAACAAGAGCGGTAATTTCACCGGTTTTATGTAAAACCTGCATACACACACCACTTATATGCGCAGCATATGTTTGTGATACACACAAGCAACTAAATGGCAACACTTGTTTAGTATGAAACGATTACGAGGAATGGTCATTCCAACCAAATATTCTCTATTTTTCGCGCAGAATCTCGGTCGCTGCGCGCTTTCAGATGATATGCTTCGAGATGCTGTGTTGCGCGAGAGCAATTTGATTTATTCTGAATTTCTACCGGAAAGTTTTGCTAAACATCACAATAGTGAAATTGATGCCAATCACTCCATTGTTGTCTACACGTAGATGTTGGTGCCCATCCTTTCACAGCCGCGTGCCTACTGGCAGATGCCTCTTGGATAATGTATCGCCATTCGTTATTTATTGAATGCGTGCTAACAGTTGAATATAATACACAGCTGGATCACAAGGACCATCAAAAATTGTAAACCTATGGGCACCTAATTATCGAATTCTAAATACAGAAAACGATGACCAGTTGAAATAGGTTAATGTCAAATTAGCAGTTAAAATTTGACTCCTCTTCCTCAGAAGCCGTGGATCTGACGCGTTAATTCATATGACGGTTCGACATATTTCCTGTTCCAGTGTTGTTAATCATCTCCTGACCAATGAACATTTGCACAAAAATAAATAGGGTAAAATATATGTGAAGTTTAGGTTTCCAAAACGGTATGATCGCAACAGCCGGGCGAATTTATAACTGAAAACACAGGACTGGACAATCAACTTGGCACGAGTGACCGACGGATTGGCGTCGAAGTGACTTGTGGAAAGCTTTGAATAATCAATGTATTTCTTGCATCATTCCAGTCGGACACGTTTGGCCACATAACTGTTACTCAAAACATTTTCCATCGTATCTGCAACCTATACTATGAATGTAGTTTGCTTTGTAACATATATCGTTCGCACACAGCGAACGTCTTTGTTCAGAACCTAACAACCACGCATGACTGAAATTTCACACTTATCTCTTTTATCTGGCCGGCCTCAATGAGACGATCAGTAGCAAAACAAATGCGTCACTGGCGCTAATAAACTGTACGACGTTTGTTGAAATGTATTGGCTTATGGTTTAGCTCGTTGGTGTTTCCAATGAATCAAAACATTAACCAAATTTAGTAGTCTAAGGAATGTCCTTCATATTTGTTTCCTGGAAAATCGAAATAGTGTAAGGTGACGCATCCAGCTAAGGCTGCAGAGCGTTCACATTTACCGACAGGGTGCTTCCATGTTATTATTCCTGGGAAAATCAGACAAAATATTAATAAAGTAAGAGGAAAATTACCTACCATAACCCCTAGATTAAAATGGCTTATAATGCCGAATTGCTTTCGACGATAGATCAATTTTGTAGCACGTTTTCATTTGTGACCAACTTTACACTTATTTAATTTTTCCGGCCAATTAAGCCACTAAACACGCTCTTAGTAGCCCGCAATCTAATTGCTTTTCATCGATAGGAGTGCATATACAAAGTGGCTCAATATTATCACAGGTCATTTCAATTCCATCGTTAAACCATAATTTCCAGCTTACTTAATTTTCATGTGCTTGTTCATGATAACGAAGAAAAAAAAAGAAATCTGCGGTTTCATTACACAGTTATTATAATCAGTATTATCATAGGTACTCCCTGATAATATTTATTTTATTAATTGATACAATTTTCATATAATTCATATTGAAGGCTTAAGTAATTGCCAGAACTTTTAACAAAATATCCGAGATTCTCTTCTCATTGAATGGACATCGACAGAATTGTTAGGATATCTGAACATGATTGACAGTTATTGGTAGAAATATAGCATATTGCCTTTAATTCGCTTTAGTTGAAAGCCTTGAGCGAACTTATCCGGCTACAGAAACCGATGTTCCAGATGCGGAAAGTGAGTATTTCTCAATTTAGAGCTAGTGCACTTAGTTAAAAAACTTATCTTTGCTGTTTATGACACAGTTAAGTTAACTATAACGGTGTTCAAATAAACAACCAAGTACCAAATGCAATCAGATAGATTGGCTAACAAAACGATCTTCAAATTATCTTAGCTGATATTCCCGTGGATGCGCGAGTATTGTGTAACTTCTAGCGCTAACTGCGTCTAATTCTTAACAGTTGTAATTCGTAGGGTAAAGGCTGTCCATCAGCTTCCGGTACCCTAGATAAGACAACGATTAATGATTTAGAACGGACGCCAGAGTGATTATTAGGCTAATCCATTGGAACACCGGAGTGATTGTTATAAAATAGTTATTAAAACTAACTGAATAAAGGGAAAAATCCAATTAAACGCAACACACCGGGTTATTTACATGAACACGTATCCGGGTCTACTCACTGCGACGTAACGGAGAGGGCTGGTGACGGCACTGTTTGAAATAGTTCGTTTGTCGATGGAAACAACTGGTTGGCGTAAAGTAAATAGGATGGAGTATAGTCCTATCATTTGTCAAATGCGTTAATTTACCCAAGAAACTAAAGTGAGAAGAAAGTGCGTTCCAGATTCTGGATACCAGAAAGGAGGAACCTTCCCTCGGCCATCAAGTCGACTCTGGTGTGTAACCAGTTTGAGACAAAGCCTCTCAGTTTGGGATTGTGACTTTCAAGCAATAGCTTACAACAGGCGTGCTTTTGGTTAGTCAGTATTTGATACACCATTATAATGTCTCTTCGCAGGCGTCGGCATTCATCGTTATAGAATCCAGGATTTTTCATTCCGTGTTGGTAAGGAAATTGCTGTAGTCATCTAACGACCATCGTTGTTCAAGGCTGTTGATCCTCTGTGCATGGGCGTCGTGTTTGCGACAAGGTCGCCTGTCTTGAATCGCCTATTCCACTTGAGGCCTTACGTAGGCGTTCAGAATTTCTGGGAGGTTACTAGCTTAAGCTTCCTGATAACGCTTGTAAGAGTCCACGATACTGGCTGGACCTACTCGACGAATTTTCAGCCGGTTTTGAGCAGCCAAGTTCTTCTTTGCATGATTAATCTGAGGTCAGTTTTCGGAGGTCAATTTTAGGCATTGTCATGCTTTTTATTTATTACCCTGTGGTCGCCCCCTGTCTTAATGTCATGCGATATATAAAGATCATCCGCAAATAGTAGAACGTCTGACTGCAGTACAATAGTGAATTGTTAATGAATATTAGGAATAACCATGGTCCCAGTTTTGGTCTTTGGGGCACACCAAACTTAAATCCCATAGGGTCGGAGGTTGATATGCGGACTCTCACATTCAGCAAACGTCGAATGAGAAAGTTGCTCGTACATTCTAGCACAAGGTCACCAATTCCATAGCTTCAAAGTTTGTGAAGGACAAAGCGGTTGTTCAGGTGTTCGAATGCTTTAAAAAACCTAGGTCTACGACCTGGATACCATGTCTGCCTTTGACTGAGGTCGACCACCTTGCTCAGGTTAGTAACCAGTTGGTACTGTAAGAGGGATTTCGACGCAATTCATGATACTCTGACAATGTGACATTGTTATAACAGAGGAACCCCATAAGCAGCTTTGCGAATATACCTTCTATAAAATAGAACACCACAAGGAAATTTGTGACTGGACGTGGGGCCGATGGTTCTGCACGATTTTCATTCCTGAAAATAGGAGCACAAATTCCCAGCTTTTTCATTATAGTACTTGTACTTCCGCAAAGCTTCGTTGAAAGAACTGCTCCAACGATTCAGCGATGTTCGTGGCAACTGTTTTTAAAACCCCAGTCTGATGTCCACATCAATAGAGTTGTACTTGCGCAGAGGCATTAACCTGTTCATTTAATTAGCAGCAATGACTAAAAAATGGCTTTAATCTTGGGGCGGACTGAATTGTGTTACGAACGGTTGAGGTGACTTTTCGCCTTGGAAAGTGCCGGTAGACTGTTGCCAACGCGCGTACGCGGCATCACTTTTAGTGAGCGCCAGACTACCTACTGTACGTAGATTTGGGATTCCGCGCTGCACTCTCCAGTGTTTGCTGACGTGCTTGTAGAACATTTTAGGATTAGTACGGAGTTTCGTCGCTAAGTCTTGTTGGGGTTATTGATTTTGTCTTCGTGGAGCAATCTGACACATTCTGTACGCAATTAGGTAGGAATGCGAAACCTGTGCTCGAACACTATTGTTATAAGCACACTAGGCTAAAACATTTATGACCATGCATTTCCGTGTCCGGTTCATAAAGAAGTGTTATATTTGCTTCAGGTGGAAGATATTAGTTTCAGACGCATTTACCACTAGCCAGATAAACAGGTCGGCACATTTCTCTCAGGCAACATAGGGAGGCTGCTCTGCTAGATGGGGCTAATAGGTATCATGAATGAGGTCAGTGAGTGTACCTTTGACGATGAGAAGGTCCCTGCTGTTTGCACACATGTATTCTACGTAGCAGATGTAACCGAAGAGCGGGGTCGCGAGTTCACAAGGCCCAAGTGTTGCGCCTGTTTACTGTATCAATTGTTATTTCCTCGTTGGCAAAAAGAAGGTCAAATACTGAGGGTTCGTCGCCGGTTCATAAACTGATCGGAGTGGTATCATGGTTATTTGGCGATATACCAGTGATTACTTCTCGAAAGTCTGTTTTAAATGATTTTATAGCAAAGCTAGATTCTCGATTGTGTGCAGTTTGAAGTTACTCACCAGAAACTCGTGACCGTAAGACCGTTCCAGGATTCGCCTCAAAGCAGACCACATGCTGTGATGAAATTCAATAGTGTAGTTTGGAGAGGGATAAATTATTGCATTTTAACACATATCACTACGTTGCAGGTGCAGCTGGCACTAGGCAGAATCGAGCACTGGATAGTCGGTGACATCTATTTGCTGGGCAGATTGGTAATACACGAACATTTGTAAAAGTAGCTTCCGCGTGGGAGTCCAGTCCATCGATTTTAAGGTCAGCTGTCGGTCTTATATTTGTTGAAACGTATTCGTTTATCACGGGAATTTACGGATTGGCTTGTAGTTTTGTCGACATTAGTAGGTGACTGTAAACCTATCCGTCCTTCACCTGACGAGTGTTTTGAAATACATATTCATGAGGAGCAAGCCGGGTTCCTTCGACGTCGTGGCTGCGTCGAACACATCTTCACTTTGCGTCAGTTGTTGGAGCACCGTCACCTATATTGGTTGCCCACCGTTTCTCGATATTAAAGATGCATTCGATTCGGTGGATAGACGTGCAGTTTGGGACTGTCTACTCAGCACATGTGCATCTGAAAAATATATAAATATTATACAATATTATACGCGCGTAGCTAGGGCAGAGTGTGGGCTAACGGCAAGCTGTCGCCGACCTTTACTATCTCCAGCGGTGTGAAACAAGGATGCAGACTGTCAATTTCCCTCTTCAACTTCGCTATTGTTAGTCATGGAACTCGCGTTCACAGGACACGACTTGCAAGGTGTGAATCTACTCCCGGGAGAACAACTTCTAGACTTGGAATATGCTGACGACATTGCCGTAATCTGTGACAGCTCACAAACGTGCCAAGCTGCACTGGATAGATTAGCAATGGCTGTCCGCCACTTCGGGCCTTCTTTTGTGCCCCCCAAGTGAAAAGCGTTCCTCAAAGATTGGCAAGGATCGCCTCCTACGCTGACCCTTGGTGGGGATCAGATAGAAGGCCTTCCAAAATTCAAAAAAACCTGGGAAGTTGTATCAACGCTTGTGGGATTAAAGATGAGATCACGAAAGGTAAGCAAAAGCTCGACGCACTTTTGCTAACCTTCGCCACTTATGGTTGCGTCGCGACATCACTCTTGCCCTGAAGGGTAGAGTGTACAATGCAGCGGTAAGTTTGACCCAACTGTACGGTTGTGAAACCTAGCCTCTTAGATTAATGGACATAACGAGGCTAGTTACGTTCGACAAGCGGTGCTTTCGCAATTTAGCTCACTTCTGGTGGGTACCCTGAGTAAGCAACCAGCCTGTTCGCGGTCTTGTTTACGGCACAGAAAAAGGAACTGAACAGCTCAGCTCAGTTATTTCACGCATTAGGCTCCGATGGCTCGACCAAGTGTAACACGTATCAGCCCACCGACTACCGCGATGTGTGCTGTTTGCGCTTCACGGGTGTGGACGGAAGAAAACAATAGGTGAATTGGTCGAGAGGGATGAAGGCCCTCACTTCGGAGTTGACCTCGGTTGGAAGGTCTCGGCTGCCTGGTTTAAGGGCCGAAAGACGATGAACATGTTTGGTTTGGTACAGTTGCTGATATGGCTCGGATCCGACCTCAGTGGCGTTCGTGCTATTACTTTCTTTCTCTCACCAGATCCATCTTAGACTTTACCACTAATCACGATCTCACAATTTAGCGTTATATAATTTTGCAAATTAATTTTTTTGCTGAATAGTAGGCCGCCAGTAACTTACCGGAACGACGCCCATCCGTTACCGGTAGCTCAGCTGTTTTACACTCGTTACATTTTTCTTTCCTTTTTTCTTCGATGTATTGCTGCACGGTAGCTGAGTATTTTCCCACCTCTAGCTAACGTATATAATGATGACGAGGACGTATGTTTGAACTTATCATTTTTCCGGGCGACATGCTGACGGGGTCGCACATAATGTCTTCATGTTCCGCATTTTCTCGCTGATTTTTGGGCGGGCGCCCATAGGTTTAGTTTGTTTTGTAACACTTATTACCCGTGGATCGCTTTCTTTGCAGTTTGGCAATGCTGGAAACCTTGAGATCCAAGTACCGATCACATTTTTGATTGTGAGTACTTAACGAATGAAGGACCCTTCATCCCAGGCATTTGCTCAAGACCCTAGCTCGCATATAGTCTAACCATCGGGGACACTGTGTGCAAAGAAAATTTCGCTCATTCTGTTTGCATTAGTAATCTAACTTTAGTTCACGTTTCTGGCGTTCGCTCAATGGGACAAATAGAAAAATGTGAACAATGCATTGAGCTGTTCAGTAGCAAACGGCTGACAAAAGAACTGAACTGTTATTTGATTAGCAGTGAGGAAATGTAGTGTGCAGAGCTTCGATGTCGGAGGAGGCGCATTCGGCTGGAAGGCTTTGTTTATGCCGATTAATTGACAATTGGTGTCATATTGATTCTGATCGTCCAGCAGCTTGCCTTTAATGGAATCCGTCCCAAATGTTGGCACATTTGTGTGTATAACCTTACAAATATTATAGTGCTCTCTAGTGATTTCCTTTTCGAATTAATGTGTGACTACTATCGTTGTTCCTTCAATAAGTGTCACAGAATGCAGCCTAGTTGGGTGCTTGACCCTTGATCATTGAACACATGCCCAGCTTGGCTGCTCTGCACCGAATCGGAGTTTGATGCGTAACTTCTGGCTCGAGACCCTGATTTCCTTTGGAACAGTGGGGAAAATCACACAGCAGTTGCTCCCTCTACAATCTCTGCCAGCCTGTCTCACTTCTGCATCATTAGTAGTCTGCACCTGATGAGTGGAATATCTGTGCAATCTGTGCAGAACCAAATGTAGTCTATCCTGTTATTTTGTTTCATTCCTTCGCTTAGGCTAAAGTGGGAGCAATTAGGATATAATTTTCATTAAAGCTAGAGCGCTCTGTACTAGTTTATACGATCTTAAAACAACCTCCACAATTATCGCTCAATAGTAATGCATTAAAATTAGCCCTCTGTAGACAGACAGTGCGCACCGTGATGGTTAACAATTCACTTATGTAATTGGAAGTGTTTATCGTCGCAAAGTCTATCCGCGTAGTCTATTTGGTACGTCTGATAAATTTTCTGTGTAGAAGTAACTGACGGCCAGAGGCCCGAATGCGTCGGATTTCTGTGACAGTACGAGGTCTATTGATCGTTGCAGCTGCGTAAAACCGGCCGGTGGCTGTTTGCTGCCTCGATATTGACGTTAAGTTTAAAGGTAGAAAAAGCGGTAACACAGATGCACAGCAATAATTTGCAAAATCGGTTGCAACTGTATTACAGAATGTCAGTACTCGTGATAGAAGGCAAGATGATAGGCCTTGTGGGTGTCTGTGTAAATAAGTGTAAACGTTTTTGCATGAGCCCAAATATTCCAAGAAAATCAAAATATTTTTACATGTTATTCTCCGCAAATCACGTGTGACTTTTGTAAACCGGAGCAACAATAAGCTAAATATGATAGTTCCATAGGGAGATAACAGTGAGGAGCTTTCGTCGAACTGGTTGGAATGAGCGTAAGTGAATAGATCTGCGCTGATCCGGTGTGCATGGTGAAATAGAACCCGAGACGGTAGAACATTAGTGTACTTTGGACAGAAGCATAAACATTATATTATTTCAAATTGTGGTTTAAGAATTCCCTTCCATGCTAGCACTACCGACAGTTGCAGAAATGCGGAATAATTGATAGACACTACTGTTATAAATACCGCCTGACAGCCTGTCGGCTGTTCAATGACCAAACAATCAAGATTCCAGTTGGTAAATGCAGCAGGTACTCGATACATTTAAATTTATATGAAATCCTTGTAGTCCGACATCTTACGTAGTACTAATTGAACTCCATTTGTGTGCAAATGACTTGGATACAGATATATCCATCTTAATGCAGGGTACGTAAAGCTTCTGTTAATAACAAGCTGACATGCTGCACTACCTGTTTCAGGGCATTCAAGGCACAACGAATCCCCCCTTACAGGAACGGGGAGTACGTTAACTACGATAACCAGTTATTTTGATTTTATTTGATTACGATCTCATAGACATGACATATTACATGGGATTTAAGTACGATAAAAATGCAAAGTAAAAACGTATTTTTTAACGTTAATGTACCGCCCATCTTTAGTTTTTAATACAAATCCAGCTAGGGTTTTGCTGTATATTGTTATCTAGTTTTAATTATTGGCATGTTCTATCGCTTTATCTAAAGGTATGTAGAATTATTTGCGTTGACATGTGCAATTTATTACACGAGAGTTCATTTTGGTAGTTAAGATTTTCGCAATTATGCTGATATCAGGGGTTTAATTCAGCATAAATTAGTCTCAACCATGCAAAAAGCACAGACTCCAGTGTAAAGCCACTAGCCAATTTTAAAACAGGTGGATTAAAGTATCACTAAAATAGTCTTGATATCACAGAGGGATTCATGTCATTGAGCTACTCGATAACAACTCTCTTAAATGAAATGTTTTCTTTGTGCGCGAATCGTGGATAGATTGCCAAGCTTATACTAAAAGCAGCTACATAAAAGGTAAAGGTTTGTAAAACTAAAAAGACACAATATAGCGCAGAAAAACGAAAGTAAAACACAGAAACTTGAACAGGTTGGCGAAAAATAGCGATAAGGTAATTATGAAAGCTTGGTTATCTTTTTCAACACATTCTAACTGATTTTTACTTCGGCTACATAAAAATTTGTTGAATTATAAACAGATTGTAAAAGGATTTACTGTACAATCTCCATTGCGTGCTATTTTACTTCAAGTTGCTTCCCGGGAGACTGTTGATATTAAGCATATTTTAGATTTCATGCAGTAATTTTGTTTGTGAACCTCGGTTCGCCCTCGTTGGTGCTTTTTTCACTAGTGTCTTTGAGGGATGGCTGAATTATTTAGAGTTTACTTCATAAAAGTTATTAAATTTGTAGGGATAATTGTCTTGTACGTGAGACGTTGAAATCTTCGTATCAGTTCGTTTATGTCAGTAAAATGCATGTGACCGATCAAAGTAATGCAGGGAAATCAACTACTGAGTGTATGACGTTTTGATCAAATTTGAAAAACAGATTAGTGCACATCAATGTTGAGGATACAATTTGTTAACCATTTGTTGTGTAGTGATCCAGGCTAATTTTACTACGTGTTAAAGTTTGATCCTTTTCATTGTTAGTCCCTATTACCCGGTGTATATTTTATTTCTTCACTAAGGAATCTAAAAATTGGACTCGCGATTCACTCTGAAACAAAAATCTCTTAGTTTATGCGAACTAGCTTAATAAAATAGTATTATTGCTGCATCACCGACAGATGAGAACTTAATCGGTTCAATTAGAAAGTGTATTTTATTAAGCTATTAAATGAACAAATATCGCATTTCAATCTAGTGTCCTTATGTATTCCTATACTTACTAAAAATTCCGAGGGCAGTTCAATAATTTAGATGCTATCTTACACTACGTGGCTAAAACTGTAACCATAATTCATAAAGCAGATAGGATGGTCCTTATTAAAACATATTTTGAGCCACACAAATTGTCATTTGTTCTTATCGAAGTTGTTGCTAATGGATATAATTTGACCACAGTTGACGTTTCTTCGCTTTGCAAAAGAGCTCGTTGAGCAAGCCCTAATGAGGCTACATTTTAAAGAAAAACTTTTTATTATTGCAAATAATGACTAATTTTCATGCTTTCTTGTCGATAATTTGTTTGATAAATTCACTATTTTGCTTACTTTTGCCCTTATTATTGGAAAAGCCGTTGTTGTTTTAGATTTTTTAATGTGTTCAGACATTCACACTGAAATTATTGTTATCTTTTTACGTTTGTACTTAGATTATTTCATTTGGCCGGGTGAGTTATTTGCAGCGCTTTCTGTCTTATAGCTGGATATTAAAAGTAACCTGAATACAGACCTATATCTGTAAGCGATCTTTAGTATTAGTGAGTATTCGGATATGTATTAATACAAAGGTAACGTCCTTTCTTATTTTTTGTTGTTCTAGTATGCTGGTTTTTTGGTCTTTAGCAGATACACCACGCTATTTACTCTGAGACATGCAAATCTAATGATTGCCATTCTTACGTTACGGACCACGGACGGCAATGTGTGCTCTCGATCTTTATCTGATGACATGATATGACGTATGACATGCAAATCACACAAGCCATTCTACTGGACTTACGAAGCCTTAGCTTGTTCCTCGTTTTTTATCACTGTTGAATGCGGCAGTGCAATCCGTACACCGCTAAATCTCGTTAAGTATTCGCCTCCTGATGGAACAGAGGGATGGGTACTACCAATGAGACAAAACAGACCGAAATGGCTATCTAACCTCTTCACGGGCTTGTATAGCCTATCATATTTGGAAGCTCCTGCAATAAACACTTAAATAATTAAAGCAATTCTGTAGGTCAGCATTCATTGATCATTTAATTACGATAATGTCAAAGGTTTGATACTATTGATGATGGGACAAGTGCTTGCCTTCATAATTCATATCGCTAAAACGCACAAAAAGAAAGTGAATAAAACACAACAAATTGCAGTGAATAGGAAACACTGTAAAATATACAACGTATTGATACTGAGGATAGCTGATTTTCCAAATCAAAGACAAAAAGCAACTAATAATGTCAGTTTTCCGGCAAGTGTGCAGATGGAATATTTTTCGGCAAAATACTAAAATGATGACGATGTCTAGCTGACCAACGAACTAAGACTTTCCGGAGGAATTTAAATAAAATAAATGTTTCACAGACCGGATACATCTTTATTGGCAGCCCAGACAACACAAGCACACTGTAAGTTGAGATGGACAATATACAATAGTGTATACCGGGCAAAACGCGATTGCTTGGCAGATGCCGTGAGATGACCGGAGTGGGTATTACAAAATAATAGTCTAAACAACTAGAACAAAGAGAACTTCTTGTTTAGGGTAACTCTCCGGGTTATGCACATGGACACTTATGCATGTCTGCTCATTGTGATGTAACGGAGAGGGTTGGTAACCACATTGTTTGCGATAATGCGTTCTTTGATGGAAACTATTAACTCGTGTAGTGTAAATTGAATATACTTCTGTCCTATCTGTTTCTAAAAACATTAATTTAGCCACGAACGTAGCGTGGGAATGGTGTGCATTCTAGGTTCTGGATACCCGAAAGGGGAAATCCTTCTGTCCGTCGTCAACTCAGCTGTATTGTGTGACCATTTTGAGTTGTTTGCCTCTCCTTTTGGGATTGTGGTTGTCTAGCAATAGCTCGCGACAGGCGTGATTATGGTTAGTCAATATTTGATACACCATAATAGGGTCTCCTCGCATGCTTCGGCATTCGTCCATGTACAATCCAATGTTTTGCATTCAGTGTTATTATTCGAAATGATATAGTCCTCTAATTACCTTCGTCGCCATAACTCCTGGAGCTTTGAACGCCTAAGCGTCGTATTTGTAGCAAGGTCGCTAGGCATGTAGCGCCTATTCCACGTGGGGCCAGAGGTAGGCGTTCAGCACTTGTAAATGATTGGTGAAGAGCTTCCCGAAAATCATTTGTTTGAAACGCAGGTGCTGGCTGGATCGTCGCCATGCCTTTTCAGCCTGTTTCGTGTAGTAAAGTTTGTCCTGCACCACTGCTTCTAGGTTGCTTTCCTTTGTACCAGTCGAAATGTCAAAACACACAGATTTCGAATGCTCGGAACTTTGTATTTTTCATGTTGAACTGGAGCCGTTTTCCGGATGGCAATATATAGGCTATGTTGTGGTTACCTTTAGACTACTGCCATTGCATATTTGAAGTTATAAGTGAAGGATTATGTAATATTCAAATTTTATACTTGTACGTAAAATACTACTGGTGTAATCTTTCAGTAATTCGCTGCGTAAATTATCATAAAGTCCCAAACTCTGTATAATTCAAAAAGTCGGTACTTTTTTCAGAAATCTTTAGCCTACTGTCAAACATTAAGCCACAGGAAGCTTACATATTCAAGCTTGGAGAACCTGAATGCAAGGCATTTTCATCATAAGTGCAATGTGCATTTTTGATCAGTCGCGTGCTACATACAGGTACCGTGTTTTTAAACTGGGAAAAAAGAAGGCGATATAAGCGGGTTACTTACCAATGACCCAATTTCAAAGCATACGTTGTATCCGAAATCAATAATTGCATGAAAGTTTAACGTCATTTATGTATATAAAGTGAGCCTTTTTGCGCATAACTTCCAAGAGCTTGTATTATTATCATACTGCTGAGGTTAAATGACATTACGATAGCTACGCTAAAATATTTACGTTTATTTAATGGTTCCTGTTGTAAAATTAAAGGAAATTTTGAACATTCAAACAAATAAGATCCAGACCGTTTCTAGTTGTCGCTTATAATTGTAAGCCTAACCACCGCCATTTGAAATGCTAATAATTAAAAGCAGGCAATATTGAATGAACAATGAACAAAGAATTTAGACGGTTTAAGAAGCTTTGCTTTACAAATCCCGTTGGATAGTTGCAGCGGATATCAACGTAACATAATGATGATAAGGATAGTAAAATAGTTAATACCTTAAATATGAAAATAAGGACTTATCGTTTGCTTCGTTGCAGTCCTGCGATCCTCTTAGATTCACAGCATCCACAGATAACAACAAATAATTACATGGTAAACTCCAGGTGTAGGATGAAGACGTAGTGTAAAATAACAAAGTGTAAGTGAATGAGCGCATCGTCCAACTGTATTTTAAATACTGTTAGTGTCGGTGCAGACACTACCGATTCTGATAGAGCATGCCACGGGTGAGACACAGATGGAAAATAAATTTCTGCGGCACTCCAGACGACTGTATTGTTCTGCGAGTTTTAATGAGTGGCCCCTCAGGTTTGTATTGCTGCTGAGTTGCAGTAAAGGGCGGCACACATGATGTGGGTCTCGAAGAAACAAGTATGCCATAATAAGGTTACCTCGTAGTCTGCGATAGCTTCCACTCAACATGCCCCGTCGTCGCAGCCTCTCCTGGTAGGAAAGATTGCGCATTCCAATTACGTACTTAGATGCCCGGCGTTGTGGCTGCTCCAGTGAATTTAGGTCGTGTTTCAGCCATGGATGCCAGGCTTCAATTGCGTATTCGACATGGGGCGAACATACGCACTGAGAATTTGCCGAAAAATAGAGCTGCATATTTATCCAAACGCCCGCCTCAACATCCCCACGTGTTGGTTCCCAGTCTTCAAAGCCTTTTCGGATTGCCTGGAGCAACCCAAGTCATCTTGAACCAGGACACCCAAGTCACGTTCGAGAGTTGATTGTTGCAGTACATCCGTTCCGAGTCGGTATGAGTAGCTGCTTTGATGTCGGATGGAAAGCACCTTGCATTCACTGACGTTGAAATGCCATAAGTTTTGGGTCGAACATTGATACGCAGTGTCTAATTCACTCTGAAGCACATGTTGGTCCGTGTTCGGCAGGATCCTGCGCCAGATCTAGATATCGTCGGCAAACATTAAGAAGATTGAAGCGATTCCATGTGCGAGGTCATTAGTAAACGCCAAAAATAAACGCGGACCAAGAACCGAGCCTTGAGGCACACCACACACCACTTGTATGGGGTCCGATAATAAGCTCCGAACTCTGACCACTAATTGCCTTTGAAATAGAAAGTTGGCGATCCAGCTTAAAAGAGGGTCTCCGATCCCGTAATGCTGTAGCTTGGATAGTAGTATCCAATGGTCTAGACGAATGAAAGCCTTGGATAAATCCAGGTAGATCACATCAACACATTATCCAGCGTCGGCTGCCTCGGTCCAACTACTGCGTGCATTTAGTAAATTAGTTGTACATGACCGCGGTCGACGCAAACCGTGCTGTTCAGGGGTGATGAAGCTGCAGTTTTCCAGATAGCACACCAGTGCATCGGCAACTATGGATTCCATGACCTTGGAGAGTATAGGAGAAGGGTTACAGGGCGGTTGTTAGAGGGATCAGTTCTGCTTCCACCTTTGTGAATCGGGCTTATTATTCCAAGCTTCCACATGGCGGGAACTTGGTTCTGGTCTAAGCAGTGATAAACAAAACTGAACTAAAGATGTTGCCAGTTGATTTGCTGCTGCTCCCAATGCATCTGGACGTATGCTGTCGACACCCGGCGAGCTGTGTTTGCGTAGAGAAGTCAGCTTTTGCAATAAAGCCTCTGCGGTAAAATTGATGTCGGTTAGTCCTGGTGAACAGAATACCAAGCTTGGTAGATCGCTTGGTGTCAAGACTCCTTAAAACTTGGGGGCGTATTGCATTTGCAGCGCGTTTGCAGCTTCCATATCCGTTCTTGTTGGGCCATCAGCCGTCTTGAGTAGAGGAAATCCTTGCCTCACCTTTCGTAGGCTATTAACGTGCTTGTACAGCAGTTTGTGGTTAGCACTGAAGGTTTTTGCGATGTTCTGCTGATAGGCGGATTTGTCTTCTCTTAACAGTTGAGTGCAGTGGTTACGTTGGGCTACGTAGTTGTCCAAATTTTCTGGTGCTGGAGCTTCTCTGTAGACTCGTCATGCTGCGTTGCGTACTGTCATCCATTTTCGGGTTCTGCTTCTAACGAAAGAAACTGATTTGCACTTATTGCAAGCTTTTATCTCTGAAGCGTGTGCAATCAGCTTGACTGAGTGTGTTGACGAACTCGAGCAAGGCGACTTCCAGGGGTTCTTCTTCGAGGAAAGACCATGTTGTGGCGCTGACTAGCTGGGCGAGTCGGTCGTACCTTGTGATGGTTCGCACAGTATCATCGTTATCATTCCGATATTATGCATAGCAAACGAAGTTGAAACTGATGACTGCATGATTACTGCGACCCAAGAGGCAGTCTAAAACCAACGCATCAATCATATGCTCCTCGTTGGTAAGCACAACTTTTAGCCCAGATGGCCTTTTACCAGTTCTGAACCGATAGGGCAAAGTGATGTTGTTGTAAAGAGGAACAGTAGTTACTAGATCTTGTATATCGGTTTTGAATTGTTCTCCGACCGTGGCAGGAGCTTCTAAACAATGTACGTTGAAATCACCCATAATAAGAATGTGCGTGTACTTTTGTTGTAAACTGCACCTTAAAGCAGCCTTTAGGCGGTAGTCGGTTTCGGGTGTTGAGTTAGGGGCGCGGTACACCAATACAATAAAGCAAGCGCCCCTGCCTTTTTACTGTAACCGGCACCAAATAGAGTCAGAGAACTGCGAGTCTGAATCATCCACGGCTTCACACTCTAAGTCGTTTCGGTAGTACGGGATTACCCCTCCTCCTTTTATGAGCCTGTCGTTCCGGATCAGCGACATGCCGGGTAGCGACACTTCAGCGTCCGTCATTCCCGTGTGCAACCATGTCTCGGTGATACCTATGACATATTATGAGCCGAAAGCTTGGAGCTTTTTCAGTTCAGCCAGTTTGTTAGGAAGTCCCTGAGCATTTGTGTACATGCAGGTCAGTTTCTCGGTCTCTAGGAGCCCGCAGAGAGAGGTGAAGCTGTCAAGTGTGGGAGAATGCCGACGGATGCGAGGTCGGCAGTTACTCGTTTATTTTTGATGGGTCAATGATACCTCGTTTGCAAACTGATTCGGCCAAGGTGCGTCCAAGCCTTCGTTTAGACCAACGTCAGAGTCAATTAAAGCAGCAGTCAAGTTACACTTCTGTATATTCGTCAGGATGTTGCTGCTTCAGTTGCTTTAATATTGGAGCTGTGCAAAGTGTTTGCGACCTTTAACCGAATTTCGGAAGGAAGACGTTTCCGATTTCTCCGTCATCGATCCAAAACATCCTTCGCTTGTTGCTCTGACTGAAATACAAGTTTTAGGATTCTAGGGCCGCATCCTCTATAATTCGATGAGAGGGGATCCTGGTGAGCGATAGTGCCACAACATTATCTCAAGAAAGTGTTTCACGAATGAACCGCCACTCTTCTAAATCGTGCTTCCGGTCTCTTGAACATCGTTAGAAGGATGTCCTGGCACGCCATGTATGAATGTTGTGTTTAGGCAGTCTCGCTTGCTGTGCCCCTCTTCGGTGTTTCGTTTTGGTTGTCGCACGCTCCAAGGGTCAGCAGGATAGATACGTATCCCACAGGATTCGTGTTTTAGCGCGCTTGCGGAGAGCAAAAGTTTTTCTTCGTCGGTGGAGGATTCTAGAGTTACTCGAATAAGTCTGGGTTCATCATTGGGTGGCGGGTTCAGATGACGAGTAATTCGTAACAAGTTTATGGGCTTGGATTTGATACTCGTCTGCATGCACAATGTGTTCCATTGGTCTTGGTCGTCTGATAACTTATCCCGCAATTTGATGGCGGTAGATTCAGGGACATTTGAGCATACAACAGTCCGGGGACTGTGGTTGAATTTATTTTAATCTATATACAATTTATGGTACTCATTGGTCTTGACTTGTTGACAAGTGATTGCTGTTTTTCTCTCTAGTTGCGTTAAGGGTGTTTACAATGGCAGAGGACGCAACGGCGGCCTCTCGGTGGACACTTGCAGCAATCTCTGCATATGTAACCGATTTTCTGGGAGGCTTAGTCTCGACAAGAGAAATTTGAGGTACAGGTACCAAGGGTACCAAGGGCTGTTTCAACCTTGTTAATACTAGATGCAAGATTTAGTGGAATTCGCTTAACCAGACGTTTTGAATGGTGCCTGGTTTTCGTTGCTGTGAGTATTGTTTGATTCACGTAGGTACAGTCTGTTTTCGCTCGGCGTTCTACCAAATTTGGAGAAGACAACGGAGATGGAGACGTGGCTGATTGCGGTGCAGGGGAATCGGATGGTTCAGCATTCCGTTGCTTAGCAACCGCTACGCTTCTGTGGTCCATACTCGCTTCCATTGAAGTAAGCTTATTGTTTATCCTCTGCTGTGCTTCTGCGATTAATCGGTCGCATTTCTCAGCTAGGATAGGCAAGCAGTTAACGAGGGGGATGGTGAAACACGCAGTACAGAAACAAAGTGCATCTTGGGAGCTATTTCGCCCTCGTAACTGTTGTTGGGACACATTTGCATATTTCGTATGGTACCATTCCAAACAGTGCGACCAAACTGGACCGATGTTTACTGCTTGACGACATTCTCCTAACCCGCAAATGCCTTTCGCTTGCAGTCTCTTCGGTTTCGCCTTTCTGCCATTCAATTTGGTGTTGTTACCTGACCTAGTGGGTTGGTTAGCGTTCTGTACTTTTACAGCTTTGAGAGCGGCGCACATCGGTCAGGTGAGCGTGATGGTTGCAAGGTTAAATGAGCGGTCGGCGTGGTCGCGCGGTCCGTGTGATGGGTTATGCAGCCGCACTGGCTGACAAGTTCACAAGGAATGGCGAGTCACTGAAACTTGAACAGAGCGCTGAACACAGATTGACAAGTCACAGATTCTTTCACAGCTGTTTTGAGAACTTACAGATAGCGTGGTCACATCCTGGACTGCCGCTCGTATGGGAGTATCTGCGTCGACTCAGAGCATGCCTTGGTACGTTGTCGTTTCTCCAAGAAATTTGCCGGTACGCGCACTAAGCATCTCCTCCGATTAGCAACTGAGAAAATGTATCAGCCATCGTTCAAGCAAGCCTATCAAGACGCACTGCATACCGAACTTTTGCTCTCTTGTTCTATTGTCACTGAGCTTCAGTAGAATATTATCTCGGCCGAGAGGTCGGTGAACTTGTTGCAATCTAGAAGACACCTCACGGGTGGATCTGAGCACAATGTGACCAGACGGGCTATTAGGCGTGGACTAAAGCAGAGCCCAGTGCTGACAAGAAAGTCTGGCGGACCAGTCGGGCTGAGAAATTGTGGAGGCAGAAGCAGTAGACAGTTACAGCAAGCTCTTCCAGCTAATCCGCACTACCGGTCCCAGTAAACCAGGCGTCAATTTGACAATCAGAGACAGCGCGGGTGTGCTGATACACAATGAGAAGCGCCTTGTGGCTCTTTGAGCGGAACACTTTCAAGATCAGTTCAGCTGGCCCCCTGCTCTTGGACTTCTTCCTACTGAGGTGATGCAGAACGAGCCATGGAAGGTTAGTTTAGAGCCTCTGTCGTAGGCCGAGGTCCAAACGCGAGCACAGCCCGCAAATGGTTTCGTGCCGCTGGCCAGGATTTCCTCCCACCATCACTATTTAAGCATGGAGGTGAGGTCCTCTGCAAAAAACTGATCTCCCTATTCGAACGTATCTAGAAGGAAGAGAGCGCCCCTGCTAAGTAGAGCGAAACGATTATAGTAGCAATATACAAGAAGGGCAGTCGCATAGTCTGTTCTTACCACAGTTGTGACAAAATTATTGGCGTCGAGTGTTGTTCATCGCCTCACGGCGGAACAGAATTCTTGGATTAGGGAAAAGCAGGCCGGTTTCAGCCCAGGACGTGGCTATATAGAACGTATAATCACTTTGCGATAGGCATAAGAGCAGCGCTACGCAGACCGACAGTAGCTATTTTCCTCGATTGTAAACGTGCGTTCGATTCTGTTGATCGATCGATTTTGTTCAAAATATTTGCGCAAAATGGTGATTCTACGAATTATGTGAACATCCTTCGTGCTCTATACTCGAACACTACAGGCCGTGTTAGGGTCTACGGTGTCAGATCGGATAGCCTTCCGACCAAAATGGTCTACTTTAGGGTTGTCCAAATTCCCCGTTTTTGTTCAATTTCGTCGTGGATTCTGTCATGGATTGTTCCCTTGCGGAATCTCACGATGTGGTCATTGAAATACTGCTTGGTGAAACGTTATTTGATCTAGATTATGCGGACGATATCGTTTTGCTTTTCGACGATGTTGCGACGGCACTATCAGTAGCCTGTCCAAAGTAATCCCATCATTTAGCATGTGTTTTGCACCTTCAAAGTGCAAAGTGTTGTTGTAGGTCCACCAGCCACTTGATGACCCCTTGACGCTTGCTAACGAGGAACTTGAGGTGGTTTATCAATGCACTTATCTTGGCAGCTGCATCAGCAACGAAAGTCACATAGAAACTAACCTTAGCTCACGCATTAAGAATGCTAGTGCTGCCCTCTTGAAACTGCGACATCTTTGGTGACATAAGGGAGTTTTCCTCCGTCGGAAAGGCCGTGTATGCAAGGTCACAGTGAGGGCCGTTCTGCTCTCTGATAGTAAGATTTGGCCCCTTCGTTCTGAAGACCTGAGGCGACTTCAAGTCTTTGATCATCGTTGTCTGCGAAGCATTGCTGGTGTCGTATGGCACCAGCGTGTCCGCAACGATGATGTGCATAGGCGAGCACAAGGTAGTGATAAACATGCTACCTCCTTAGAACAACAGCTAGCACTGATTTAGTTGCGTTGGCTCGGGCACGTGCTACGTATGCCTAGTCACCGCTTACCTAGGAGGGCCTTGTTCGGTCTACCTGGTGTAGGGTGGCGCAAAGCCCGAGGTGGACAGAAGTTGACTTGGCAGCTGGAAATGAAGTCACTGACGACCAAACTTGGTGTCGTTGGTCCGTCCCGCATTCCGGGCTGGGGTCCACGTGACTCACCTTGTGCTTGGCTCGATACGTTATTGGACATGGCTCGACACCGACACCATTGGCGCGTCCGCTGCCGCCTTCCAATGAGATTGTCTGTTTAAAGTGTGTTTCTTGCTGAGTTATCTGCGGGGTAATGGCTAATTATGACGAGTGGCAGAGAAAGCCGCAAGGAAGCTGTGTCGCCGATGCCGCCTTATCTTTGAAAGATATCCAGCTGTTTGTGACGGTATGTTTTCTACACAAGGTGTAATCGTCTTGAACCTGGATGTTTGCTTAGGGCATTAAGGTTTTCAGGTAAGTCCCTCTTCTCTCTCTCTTTGTTTTTTATTCCATAGGTCTTCATGGTTGTATGGAAGCAAAGCACCAGTTCAAATAGCTGATGTACTGCTGTTGTTGTTGTTATTAGAGTTAGTCAGAATCTCATCAATTTTGCACGGGTGCATTTTCAAACAGATATTATATTAGCAGTAAGTAGAGGCAGCTGTTTGGGTTTTTCCATCACAACCGTTGCGGCTCATATCGCCCAAGCTTATTCAGGTTTAATATGCAAAAATCTCGATTAGTTAAACATTCTTGATTTTTGTGATGTCCAAATGTGTGTGTATCCTATTGAATAAATCCATCTGGGTTAAATGTTTGCAGTCAAAAAACTTGCTTGAACCCCGTTGCATTTATAGATAAGTGAATATAACCAACAATCTTTTGGTCTCATTTTTACAATACTTTAGAGAAGGCCAGTAAGTGAAATACAAAATTAATTTCCTGCCCTCTCTGGTAACTTGCATACCGTAACCATGCAACCTGAAACCAATAACCGACCATTTGCGCCATAATGGAATTTGCCTGGGTATACCGAAGTTTTGTGCAAACTAGCTCAGCGAAATTACATGGTAGAACTTTCCATTGTTTCTATAGCGATATGCGTGCATGCCGCAAATACTGATCGTCTAATATTTTGTACATTATAGTGATTATGCAGGAAATGTTATCTTCTGCTAATAACGGCTTAAGGATCACTATACTTGCCTGTACTTTGAAAATAATGTATAACTGCTCTGTTCCAGTTATCCAGCTTAATAAGGAAGATGGCTCAGTGCACAGTTAATTACGTAGTTAAAAGCTAACAGCAGCCTTGCGTTAATTTTCTTATTTAGCTTAAATTAATAGTTATAATTAGCTTAAAATTATATACTAACGGTGTTTTTTTGACAATATTAACACGGCATATGAATCGCAACACAATAGTATTTACCTGCTTATTTATCATATGCGTTTTTAAGCCACACGTAGCTTGTATTTCGGCTACATCTTGAATTAAAAAATAAACGTGTATGAAGTTTAGTGGCTTTTCCCAAATAGTAACCTTCACCTATTTTACCAACGTATTGTGAAGTCGAAAGCTGAGTGGCTACAGAATCTATTAAACTGGGAGTCACTGTCAGATTCAAAAAGGCGGTGCTAACAAGTTTGTAGCGATCGAAAGCAGTTAGCATCAAAGGGGCATATCACACAGTAATGTCAGTACGAGTAAATATTACGACAATATTATGTAGCAGCAATTTGTAAACATGGTTGATGTCAACAGAAGTTTCAGCGATGTAGCTGCTTTTTGCTGTGATAGCCAGTTATTTTCTTATCAGCCATTTATCAAACTTTTGGGAGAGCATCGCAAACCACTCAGTTTCAATGACTTGGTACTAAACGAAAAGTGACTAACCGCCTCCTGACTATGTAGATAGAAATGCAATTTGCTACCAAAGAGATCTGAATTATGACGAAATGCTTTTTAAGATTTAGCAAGCCCGGAAAATTGTCAGGGCACCAACGGTGACTCCCACAATTTTCGTGTCCGCTACACGGAGAACATTTCGACGATCCACATAAAGACCAAAGTATATATTCATAAATCTTAACTGGTGATTCATATTGACATACGACATGGCATAAACTAAAATCAAGCATAAGAATCACGCACTAGGAAGCATTATCGAAAGTGCTGATTACCATAAGCGGCTATCGATATAAAAACCTATCCACTTGTAGGGAGCGCTTACTGCAGCTTGTTGGTAAACTGTGGAGATCAAAGTATTATATCCAACAAATGTTTGAGATTAGAAGATATAGAGGAAAAGTCAACGGAGTTTTGACTGCACAGAAGAAGCTTGTTAGACTGGAGTTACCACTGGCTCCGACGAAGTCTAAAATGGCTGCAGAGATAAATCAGTTTAGAAGGTTTACTATTTGGGTTTATGTAAGACAAACCATTATTCCCCAGAAACAAATCTCGCAGATGTCAATCGATATCTAGTAGACTATGCTAAGCATGCTAAATAGCGGACAGAGAAACAAAAGCTGCTTTACTATATTTTAGGTTGTGTTAGATGGTGGATGGTCCTGACTTAAAACTCGTGAGAAACTAGACACCGTTTTCACAACTGCTCATAGATGCGTGAGAATAAAATTAGTGGGTTGCGCAACATATCTCTGGGTCCTGTTACTATAGCAATATCAAAAACAAAATAGAAACATAATTGCAGTCGTACCACGAATGAAATTCTAGGCAATAGTCGGCCACCCGTCATTTATTGGTTTTATACAGTGAAACTTTCTGGCTTGCTTAACTAACTGGAGCAAACAGCCACAATTATCTTACCAACATTTAAGCAAATTATCCAAGTTAAACTTAAATAATAAAGCAGTTGCTAATTTCTCGTAATCTCCAAAGAATATAACACCCTCCAAACACAAATAGACTAATAAAAATTATTGCTTTGCACATAAATATCTTAATATAAGGTTTAAAGGTCAACTATTGTGATGTAAAATGTGATATTTTATGCAATATTTTCCAAGTTTTATAAACGTTTGCCTAAGTTCATCGCCCGCGACAGAAATTTAACGATTGGTTTTACTACATGTTTAGCAAATTTATTTATTTGTTAAGTTTCCTATTGCGTTATAACAAGGTAATAAAC
Organism: Dicrocoelium dendriticum; assembly: GCA_944474145.2. Taxonomy (NCBI): domain Eukaryota; kingdom Metazoa; phylum Platyhelminthes; class Trematoda; order Plagiorchiida; family Dicrocoeliidae; genus Dicrocoelium; species Dicrocoelium dendriticum. The sequence continues at coordinate 3,524,387 of OX104060.1, forward strand.
AAAAACTTAATGTATATACAACATTCATCATTTCTAGGAAATGCCTCATTCAAAGATAGTAAGCGACATTTCCCCCCATGATTAGGAGTGGATGCTGTATAGTCGCACGAATTTGACTTTAGAAAAGCATTTTTAATTTAGCACTTATTACTGGTTTTAAAATATGTTGCTATCCAAATGTCGAATTTCGACTTCCATATGTCAGAATAAGCAAGTATAATTAAACGGGATATTTTCCAAGAGCATTTCAATTATGTTTAGTTCAGCTTGTTCCAATGTAGCCTTTTTTTATATTCTATTTGGTTAACAGTAACATTCCAGGGAATATTTTTGATAATATATTGTCTTGAGCCACGTCAATTTATGCGGTGGCTCTCATAATGCAAAGGACTGAAAACTGTCCTTTAGACTGATGATTAGAGCGCCGTAAGTGATCATTTTTTGCGCACTTGACCGTTGAATTGAGACAGATTTGGGACATATTTTGTTCTTCCAGAACTGCTTTTCAATGCAGCATCAAGGTGCTTGTAAATACCATCTTCATCCAGCGAAAATAGATTTCCAAATAAAAATCGTGCAGTACCAAAAGCGTGGTGCGACACCAAGGTTTCTTTTGATAAGATCGAAATTTGTCCTAAATGTCTGACTTGGATAGCCAATGGCACAAAAGCAGACCCTCAAGATGAAATGTCTTTTAATTAAGCTATAGCGAATAACAAGTAAAGACCGGAATTGTCAATGACACGTTATACTATTTACTCATAAATTTTTAGATAGAAAACACCTGGTCTTGCCTTAATTATTGTTTTTGGTAATTTACGAAAACACTCTCAAATTGAAAGATATGCATTCAATCCATTCGGGCAGTAAAAGCATTATTAAGTGCACTCTCTCGTTCAAATAAAATAACTTAAGAATTTGGAAAGCACATTTGTCAGAAGCAACGTCGAAATGTGCCGTGGATTCTATTAGAAAGCAACACATACGAAATATAATTACTTCTTTAGGACGTTACGCTCGATCTATGTATTTTCTTTCCTTAGAATCAAATAAACGAGATTAGTGGGATGTAATGAATGGCAAAAAATAGACCACCACGTTGAAAAATCCTTGTTGCACTTCTCATAAACAAAATGCTTTCAAATCTTTAGATTATTTTCCTGTATTAACTTACTTACTCCAACTTTCAAGTCACCACAATGTACTATGTCAAGCAATTTCCTGTGTGAAGGAACGATTCGTATTTTTGCTGAAACGTAAACAGCCGCTGTTACGATTCATTTAGTGGGTAGATTATACTTCGTTGTTTGCTTCTACATGGTGTAAAATATTCCTTAGTGTTTCTTGACCACCCCACATTCTCACTATTAACAAAACGATCGCCTAACTTGTACTTGCTCTTAATAAAATAAATTCATTTGCATTAAGGTTAACCTTATATTCCGAAGTTTAAATACAACCAATATATATTTTACCTTCTAGGTTCAGGCGCATCTAATATATCAAAGTCTATGTGACATAAAGTGTCCTTTCATCAAAATGATTCCTCGATATGCATCTCCTGCGACCTCTGCTGCTTGACATTTGCTACCCCGTTTTGCTATTTTGCAGATAAAGTGGTTTTTACACTACTGCTGCGGGTCGAAACTAATTTGCGCATGATGCAGTATGTGGCTAATTCAGTAAAGCTTAAAATAAGATGATCGAGCTGTTGTAATATTCGTTAATATGTGAAACAACGGTGAAGGGACTTCTTGACTTTCCTTAGAATTGCGAAACTCGCGGTATGAATTTCAGGGAAACATGCTTGGCTGATCATTGACATCCATTAGGTGACTTAATATTCTTTAGCATTGTTGATATGATATGCAGCAACTAATGCATGAACGCTGTTTGCACCAATGGAACAATGGAAACATGCATAATTTAGGCAGACGCAATAATCGCGCCTCGGTAGTTGGTGTAGTTTTCTACTAAAGAAGAATCATGCAAGTGATGGGTTTCAGTGCTGTTCTCTGCCATCACTGGCCGTCACAACCAACCGGTTCCCTTCTGATTTGGATTCCTCAGGCAAAGATAGCGTAATTTGGTGGTGGAGCTGGGCACTTGGTGATTAACATCCATCTCTGTGATTACTAAGCCATTGAGCTCCGCGATCAGCACTTAAACCAGTTTTTAGAAGTTAAAGGTTGCGTTTGAAATCCATGCAAATTGCTGAGTTGTGGAAGGGCGGAATCATATATCTATGGGATTGAGTAACATATTGTCTAAGCCCGTGCTACATAATAATCAAGCTTGTTTCAGTTCTAAATACCTAAATCACATATGGATTTGCGCGGCTATGATACACTATCGTTTTGTCCGTTGCGTGTTTTTCAGTTGATATGATGATGGACATGAGTAAGATGGCTACATTGCTTGTACGATAAAGCTGTCATTAAGCAGCAAAGTTTTGTCCGTTTAGATTCATTATATGGAATAATGTTAACAGTTATGTTTGCCGTAATGCTGAGCACAGTAAACTCATCAAAAGCGTCAGTGATCTCCATGATACACCGACGTTAGTTTGGTTTACTTTGAATAGTTTGGCATATTTTATTGAAATTGCAAACGCTTACTTGCAAGCGCTTACTTACGTCCATAGTAATTTAGTTACAGAATTCCCACCTATTTGCAAATGTATATTGCAACTGCAATTTATGAGTTAAATATCCTCCACAGGACTATATGAAAGAATCCAACGGCGTTTAGCGTTGCCAGTCAGAGTCCATTTGAAAAAATATATGTTAAAACGATAGGTAATTTTTTTAATATTTGGCACCATAATTAGTTATTTCCTGTATTTAAGCGCTGTATGTTTGCCAAGATAACATACAATGAATTATGTTTATATCTCTGTAACTCAGCAGTATGTCCTGAAAAAAAGTACCTCACAGTTGCTGTGCCGTCACCTCCACAAATTTAACATCTATTATACTTAACTATACAGTTTTTTATTAGCCATCTTACGTAAAGACATGAGTTACCGATGTTTTGTTAATTGCCACTGGTCTAAAATTACGCAAGGTAGGAAAGCAGGATATTAAACGCGGTTGTTGCGTTTAGTGTTGTTTATAACGCAATAACATGCAAACACACCGTATCGTCTTATTCCGGAAACTGAACAATATGGAAAGAAATGCAATATGGGGAACTAGGTGTGACATTTTTGTGGGTTGATTAGCCGCGCAATAGTAAAGGAAATAAAGCAAGGCAGGAAACAGGGGAAAGCAATTTATTGCAATAGTAAACTAGTAACTTATTAGTAACCAAAGAAAATTTAATAAAACTACTAGAACATTTTTAAACATTCTTACTTTCAAATCCAAGTGATCAATATATCAGGAGGATTCGTTAATTTGCAACTTATTGAACACTGGTGTTCTCACTTTCAATTAAATGTGAAATCTACATTGTGCATTATAAGCTCTTTATAGATTATGCATATAAATGAAATGATATATATTTTTGTCCCATCTTTAATATGCAAATCGGACTAAGAGCTGCTCCAAATTGTCAAATTATGTTAGTTAAGTGAAATTCATTTTAGTGTGCATCGGGATGGAGATTGTGACTGCGCAATTCCAACAACCTACCTAAATAGTGCTTTGAGGTACTTCCCCAAGAATATGCATATAACCAGATCAGAATGCTTATAATGTGTTGGATGGTATGTGTTAGGATGGTCATTATTTCCAGAGCTACCATTTCCTCCGCACGGCAGTGATTTACAAGTTGGTTGAGAATTATAGATGCTATAGCACACCCGATTGTTTATTCATGTTCGCGGCCGCCTTTTCTCTTTATCTAGTATTCTTAACTTAGGATTAATGAAAGTAGGGCTGCGGGTTATATCGTCATAGAGGCCAAGTAGAATGCGCATTGCTAAACGATTCTCGAAGGCAGGAAACAGTAGTCTAAACAGCTTCAAGTCAAAGGCCGACTATTTGAATGAGCCTAGAAATAGCGAAGGGAGACTCAATAACGAAAAATTACTGGTTTTTGTACATTATGTACATAATGCGCAGGAGGGCTGTATTATGTAAACGGACCCGCCTTCTATTTGATTTTTAGCAAATAAATTAATGAATAAGCTGGGTGAGTTAATATTACACGTTGGTTGTCAGTAACATCACTATAACAAGCTAATGCGTTATCTTAAAATTATATTAAAAATTCATTGCGGCTGAAGAAACTAAGAAAGATAAGGGTTTATTAAGGCACCTAAAGCCTGTAATATATCGCAGCAAGCAAGATTGATCTCATATATATATTGAGAAATATATGCGCCTAAACGTTATCTGGAACCTAAAAAATTGTAATCCTAGGCTGTTGCTGAACACTGTCTTGCGTAATCATATCGCAAGCAGTCATTCCAGTTTAACTTTTATTTTTAGTTTTGACTTGTTTGTTGGTCACATTTTTTAACAACGACAAGGTAATGATTCGGAAGACTTGTAGCTCGGTTTGGTAGTTAACTTTTTGATTCGTTCTCCGAGCTGAGTAATTTAATGACAAAAGTTTCACCACTACACTCCGTGGCATCTTCAGTGCACAGCTCCGTAGCGGAAAATCTCACGGAAAGTGTCGTTGGGACATAGCGTTTGGAATTAGCCTCGTCCATCTGTGTCCCGTGATCTCCGTTTGTTCGATATTTGGCAGTCCATTTTGGCACTTTCTCAGCTGTAGGTACACGGGATGGATCCCGTGTACCTACATCCACATACGTTGGCGGCCAAGACAAATCGAAGGATGCGGGGACCAGTTGGAATACTGAGCTTAATCCTATCTGGCATCGTTACAAGCATATTTGTGCATATCCGGTGATTCGGCTGTCGCCGAAAAGTCGGATGTTGTAGGGAATAGCAGTTCTGGGCAAATACATTTTGAATCCATTTCGTCACATGTTCCTTCATTCGGGAATGCAAATTCCTATGAGTTCTCCCTATGTAACTGGTACCGCAATCGCACATGAATTGCTACACAAAATGGGTGCTGTCGCCGATATATTAATCTGCGTTTGTTGAATGGACAGCTAACCTCGGGTAGCTAAATGCTTTCCGATAAAACTTCAGGATAGCCATTCTCCATATGTGTTCTTGTAATTTATGTAAGGTCATCAGTCAAACAGGCAGTGCAGTAAATTTGTTTTGCATAACAGAAGAATGTATCTATTTGTGTCTCCTTTTAATTCAGTGCCGTGAAATTAGTTTATAATTGGTCAAGAGATGGCTTAACAGATCCATCTTCCGTACGAGTGATGGCGAGGTCCATATATGGCGGATAAATATTTTCATCTACGTTTATTTGAAACGGAAGTTAGCATGTGCTCCAGTAGGCGCTTTGCCAGCTGTCCGAGCTGTTGTTCTGGTGAATGAAATGCGCAAATATCATCCGCATAACGGTTGTAGTATATATTTGGGATATTGCTATAGAAACGGTTAATTCTAACATTAGCATAGAGAAAACCGGGAGATTGCCATGTTCAAGAAATATAATCATTTCTGGTGGGTATATTTTATGCATCTGCTAAATGAGTTAGTAGCAGTATTTACGATACTACAGATTCACTCAATTTTTAAGCAGTGAAAACCGCTTTGCCTTCCAACGGGTCAGTTTATACTAAGCTGACTTTGAAACACTGAGTCACCTTCATCCACTTCATTAACGCATTAAGAAGACAGAGGTTGCGATTTGTTAACATCTCGATTGCGACTGAATCGAAATGTAAACATATCGCAACGTCTGTCTTCTTACGGCGATAATGAAGTGGCTGAAGGGGACTCTGCGTTTAAAATTTCTTAAAAGAAGACTCCTCACTGACTTCGTGAGGTCATTGAATCGAATGTTGTCGTTGCGTTGCGAGATCATAGTGGAACGCGTACGGATTGAATTTTATCACGAATGTATCCAGTCGGGTCGATTTCCATCTCGATTTGTTTAAACTCTGTCGAAAAATAAGCTGCCCTCTAACAGAGTTAATCTAGCCAGGATTGCGTCCGCACATATCAAGACTTACATGGAACGAGAACATAAGTTCCTGGAGACAAAAAAGCGATTCCCGGTTGTTTTGAATTGATTGTCATATATCAGCTGTTTTAAATTTGAGGCATTTTCTGTGAAACTCTCCAGCGTACTAGGACCAAGACCCTGCGCGGCCTTCAAGGTACCCTTGTGAGAGCGGCCAACATTCCTTTCCCTACCGAGCGCCAGAAGCATGTGTACAATCCCTTAAAAGCTCGGTTCACGCGAGAATGGTTGGAGGTTTTTTCGCTGGGAATGAAATACCGAATACCGCCGAGGAATTTGGACAGGATCCACACACATATTAATTTCGAATATCTGTACGATCAACTGAGCGTCCTATCGCCGAAATCAACGGACGATGCAGGATGATTTCGGGCAAAGTTAGTGGATATCCCGCACCAGTTCCAGAACGCGCCTATTAGTCAGAGGTGTTGCTTGAAGTCGGAACAATATGTTGCAATCAAAGAGCTGCAGAATATGAAGGATGTCATTTTCTTGCAACCGGATAAATGCACGGGTGGGATAATAATGGACAAAGCTGATTACATTGCAAAAATAGAGTCGATTCTTGGAGAAGGACGAAAGTTTCGTATTGACAAGACGCTGGACAACAATAACTTTTAGAGAAACAAGTTAATTTTGTTTCATGGTTATATCTCCAGTCACAATATCGACAGCTAAAACCGACAAAGACGGAAACGCCAAGAATGAGTGGGGCGCCGAATTTGCACAAGGCAGGAATTCCACTACGCCCAAAAATGTGTGAATAACTCACTTTACCACAAAGTAGCCCGGTGTTTGGCGAAGCTCCTAGAACCCGTGCGTAAGCTCCTGAGCACGCATTATTTGAAAGACTCCTTTGAATTTGTGAATATACTGGAACGAACAACACTTGACGCGGAGCTCATGTATTCAATAGACGTGGAATCACTGTCCACGAATGTGACCCTACGTGAAACGGTTGACGACCTATGCCAATTACTTTTGAGTCAGAACCTCTCTATGTGCCTTCCTTTAGAGTTCCTGCGAGACTTGATATTGGTGTGTACTGATAATGTGCGATTTTAGTTTAAAGGGACGGCATAAAAACAGATTGACGGCGTCGCTTTGGGCAGTCCTTTGGGACCAGTTCTGGTAGACATCTTCCTAGGTATGTTTGAAAGGAAAGTTGCCGCCTGCATAGGTGAAGCCAAGCTTTACAAGCGTTATGTAGATGATATTCTCGTCTTCACTATTGGTGAGAATTTTGATCGTATTACGGCCCTCCTGAACTTAATTCACCCGAACCTTTCTGTATCACAGGAGAAGAAACAAGAAGAGAGACTGCCGTTTCTTGACGTGCTCATCAAGAGAAGGGCCGATGGCACATTGCAGCGTACGGTGTACAGAAATGCAACCTGGGGGGAAAATACCTACATTTTTCTAGCTTCCCCTAGTTGCATACAAGCGCGGTCTTGTAAAAACTTACATCTACAGGGCCAGGCGGATATGCAGTCCGGAATTACTCAAGGCTAAAGAAGAGTTTTTATACCGGAGTTTGCTAGCTAATGGGTATCCGGATAAATTCATTCAGATTCATAGCAGACCCCCCTAGGAGAAGCTGCACGTACAAACTGCGGAGAAGAAGAATGGTTATCTATTCTTACCCTTCAAGAGGGATCACTTAGCAAATGAAGTTGTTCGCAAGCTCAGGTCCGCTCTAATGCGCACCTACTCTACCGCCCAACTACGACTTATTCACACCACACGGATGATTCCTCTCCACATCCGTTCGAGCAGCGCGCCAATCAGTTCGGCCTTTAACATCACCGCAGTTGCGGTGACACTTACATGGGCAAGACTGGTCGCCGGCTGGCTCAAAGGGTGGCGGAACGCTTTCCATTGTGGCTGAAGCAGTTGCTCTCTAACCAAGGCGGAGCAAAACGAAGAATGCATTGGAACCCTCCAAGCACTTCATGCTGACTAGTCACCAGGTGAACCCAATCGATTCATTCAAGGTACTATTGCGCAACAGGAACCCGACGTTTTTGGCAATTGGGGAGGCGCTACTGATAAGGTTGAATTGTTGCGTGCTTAGAGCTCAGAAATAACTGAGACAATCAATTAGATTGCCTTGGTCATGATTACATCATTCACATCATTTTTATCTGCCTATCTATGTTACTAGATGTGGAACCTAAATATTACGTGTTTTTTCTGCCTGTATTGCGTAGCGACTGACGAGAGCAATCGAAATGTTAACATATCGCAACCTCTGTCTTCTTATTGCGTTAAGCTGACTTTATCATTGAGAGAACCGGGCACAGTGACACTCCGCGCTTACGTATTCCGGGAAGTATAAACTGCGGAGTGGTGTTACCAATCGGCCTCAAACCATGGATTGGGCACTATCAATCACACGATGGAGCAGAAACATTCCAAATTAACGAGCCATGTCTCCAGCTTTTTGAGAGGTTCAAATGAACTTGTATCGTCGACTATGGTGCACATTTCTCAGAATATTCGTCTTTTTTCTTGATCAATTCTACAGGGTGTTTAGTAGGTTTCATTACGACTACCTTCTCGACTTGTAGTCTGGGTAAAGCCTAGAGGTGTCGCTGTGTGAGAAAACAGGTGTTACTAGGTTTTACTAGCTTTAACTTTAATGGCGGAACCAATGCATTTGGTTCTGATTCATCTAAGCTTATCAAGCCTGGTTAGAAGCAACTGCTAAAACTGACCAAGAAGAATACTCGAATTAAGCTTCTATAAATAATCTGTTCAAGTTATTAGGAGTTACTATGAAATCAAGTCCAAATGGAATAGGTTCCAACTGCAGTGTGTTGGATTATACGCACGATACGTTCAGCACACACGTAGTGGGATCAAAAGGAGTTGGTTCCTCTTCCTGGTTGTTTGCCATCAAAACGTCTAATCACCTAGTCTAATTTTGTCTTTTCCAATCACGTTGGGGTAAACAATCTGACAACACCAAGTCAGGTATTTTACCACAGGTAGTAAGCATGCACTAGTATATAGTGATTAAACAATTCTAATCTGAGCCGTCTTGAGGTGAGTCGATGCCACAGTTTGAGGTTAATTCCAGAGAACTTGTGTTTGTTTCTACGCAGCAGTGTTATAACCGGATGAAAACGCGACACACAGGAATACATTTCGCGAATAGATGCCCTTATAAGCACCGCATACCATATGCACCTTAGGCAGTATTTGTAGCGAAGTAACATGACCGTTCTAGAAGGAAATCCGCTGCTCGATGTTTAAAAACAATATAGTTCCTTCAACCATTTAAAACCTCGTAAGATGACGAAAACTGGTGGATGGATAACTTTCGGGTTGAGCGCTCAATACAATCAACAAAACTGGAGATGTTTGCTTACAGGTAAAATCGGCTGCAACCTGACAGGTCGCAAAAAACGTCAGCGATAAATACGCATGTCCTTAATGATGATCGTACTGAGAAGTCTATAGTAATGTATAAAACTACCACTTTTCGTGTTTATAGTAGTATTACAAACTCTTGAATAAACTAGTTGCTTTATTTATCTACACCTATTTGACCACATTCGACAAAAGCAGTACTGCACTTTAGTAATATCGGAATTAATCGGACCGATCAAAGTCTCTATTTGATTGCATTAAGTTACGCTACACCAGAACTCTCGCTTGCGACCCCATTCTTTTCATACCATCTTATGGCAATGAGTAGTCAGTAGGAATGCAAGCACCTACAGTGTAAAACAATCCTGTTGCGTATTTTACAGTGTTACGCTAGCCGCAGCTTTGTTTTTAACTGCTCATTGAAACGTTACACCGGTTTGTAAGTGGTTTCCAAGTAGCCTAAAGACTACATCAACATGCGATCAAAGTTGAGCTCATCCATGTTTTAAAAGTTATCCGCAAATTTATACGCAGCCGGTGGTTGTCTATAAGCTTGGAAACGATAGAGAACCACCATATCGCTGCCATTTTGTGTGATTTTGGTAGGCCATGTATCACGTCAGATACTCTGCCTTGTTTAGGATTCAGTCACCTTGAACGTCACCAAACATAATGAAAGGATTGAAAAGCAATACATACAGGTTTAAAACTGCGGAGATTTTGTAGATGATTTTCAATCTGATTGACTATATCTTAGGGTGCCGAAATGCAATGACACAATGGCTGTGAGAAAATAATCCGTGTGTGCTAAATATCTTCTTCCGGGAAACACCACATCAGGTTTCAGCGCGTGGTTACAACCTCCAGGTGTATGAGTACTTACATTCGGTCGTCCAAGATTTCCTAATTCCTGTGTTTGATTTCTAAAGAAGAAACTGTAAGACGAAGGGAACCCGTATTGTTCCTTCTCCGGATCAACAAACCTTTGTGATAAACCGGTTGGTATTGTTCACATAATTCAAAATGAAATCTAGGCACAAAACAACGCAACGCGTCTTCTTCAATTAATGCCGAATTACATGGACACGTTAGCGGCAAGTGCCATTCAAGCCACTAGTCTAATTACTGCCTCACGTAGCGTTCGTACTTTTTAGAAGGTCAGTTAACACGCGTGAGATATCAAAACGAAGCCGGCTTGCTTCCAACTGCTAATGAAAGAATAATGAATATTTATGAATGCTAAAATGAACCCACTATTTACCACATGACTATCGATGTTAGCGCTGCATTCGCAAGACTTTCATTACATACGTCTGGATTAAAGAATAAACGGTGTTGCTTTCATCATAAAGCTGAAGCTGAAGCCACCACTCTCCTCCTATCTTAACAGAATACTCCAAAAAACCTGAAGAAAAGACGAAAGGTAAGCAACAATTTTAGACAACAAATTTAGATAACTTTTTGTACAGAAGAGGATTGCTCCTTTATGTAAACAACCATTCACAATACAAAAGGAAATATTTGTGCGTCACATGGCTGCTAAACAAAGCTCTAGAAAGCTTAATGCAGTCATTTCCCTTCACGAATTTCAATAAAGTGAGAGGAAACAACATTCTAACAGAAATTGCATAATTCAGCAATTTCGCGTATTCTCCTCAGCTGTTTACATGCAAGTATTAGAATACACAGGCAACATAGCAGACAATCAAAGTGCGAGGTTTTCGGCGAACAATTTAGTGCAGTCGAAGGCGTTTACTCCACTTGACCCTTTCCAAAGAAAACACATTCAATAGCCACACCAGTGAAGGGCTATCGTGGTCAAGAAATCCATTTGGTAGCACATATTTGGTTTCAACTGCTGAATTGCTGACGCCTTCGAAACTGAAGTAAGCGAGCAGTAGCTTGTTTACTAACTACCCTGAAATTGTAATGTGGGCGTTGACATTCAAGTTAGTCATGTATGTGGTGGGCAAGAGAGCTAGTCGGTAGCTTCAGGCCATTAGCGACCAGGTTTCGCGAAGCATGCTCTGCAATCCTTTCTGACATCCATCTCTCAGTTCGGTCTATGTACTTACATCCACAATTACAATTAAAGTGGTAAATGCGTGTGGCGGTAACCTGAGAGTCCGGTCTGTCTAGGTTGGATTTAAATAGAAAACTTCTGACTTGATGCTATTCCACTAGCTAAGCTGCACAGTAACACTACTTGATCGAATGACGAAGGAGGTGCCGCCATATTCTGTCATCTCGCTCTCCTTTGAATGGCACAGTAATAAATGCCAAATACTTCGGGACATTGGTTAGTGGTTTATCTCTGAGTGGTATATTTGCGCGCCGTGCTAGGAATCCAAAAAGTGTAGCTTAACTGTCAGGAAACCTTCCCGTACAACGGATCAAACTAATGCGAAAAGGATTTGACACAAAACTGTGTCACACGCACGCCAGCTGGATTTTAAGCACAGTAACCATAACAAACAACACCTCACATGCTCTTCTTTTTCAATGGTCTAAAAAGCCTGTTACTTATGAGTAGGAGAATATTACCTGTAAGTTGAATGTTTTCTACCCAGCAGCTCACTGTCTACATAGTACAGCCTAGTTCATAAGTAGGGTGTAGTGTGAGGAAGTCATGACCTTCGGAGGATAGCCACCGCCATCTGCTATGGTACCAACTTGCCTCGCAGTGGAAGATAGGTCGTGCTATATCCTATGTTAGCTTGTAAGTTAGGTATCCTAGGCAACGTCCCAATGGCTCTGTGTTTTGAGCTGCTGGCTAGTTGGCATCTGTCTCTAGCTGTCATTGTTCTATCCCCGCTTAGTGACCAAGGGAATCCGCACCAATAACGAGCCCCAGCAGTGCGAAACGCGTCTGACGCTTTTCCGGAATACACCGTGCTATGTTGCATGAGAGCAGCTGGGAATAATAATTAAAGCTATAAGAACTCTAATATTTTTTTCATATTTATAACGCCACCTAACGCACATGAGTTTCCAAAAAGCGCTAGAAGTCGCCCGGCATTAAACATTTGGATAGCGACCGTAGGAGCAACCGAATTATAATTGTCGCCAACAAACCTCGATCCACTAGGTTAAACTAGTCAATTCCACATACTGGCTGCCAGCCAGTTGTGTGGCTGCACAGTTTCGGTGCTGTGCGCATCGCGCAGCCACCCTCAACTGTCTTGCTGTGCAACGGTGATATATACTTATACAAATCTAACATTATTAATTAAAATGTAATTTCCATTGTAATTGGATTCTTTTTACTTCTGGCACTTTACGGCAGTTTAACAATGACTCATGCAACATTCGTTCGCAAAAATTCACCCGGCCACTAGTTGTTAGTAGGATCTGGTAGGAGGAAGTAAAAGACACTATGGTTTCAATCTTTGTGTGATTTCGTTAGGCCGTGCATCGTGTTAGTCTATCTAATATGCCTAAAAGATCGGTCAACATTTAGTCTAATGAACAAATAGAAAGGGTGGAAAAAGCAATCCGAATTTGGTATTGCACAGAAAGTGTAGATGCATAACTAACTAATTGCAGAGATGTTCGGACGCTTAAATGTGAATAGATATCCGCTGTAACCAAACAAACCGTATACGGTAAACCTCTTATAACCAAATTTGTGCTTGACTCTGTGGCATAGGTCGCTCAGTCGTTAGAGTAATACGCTGGCTTCGGATATGTTAAGATCCTGACTATTCTTAATGGGACGAACTGGCCGTGTACCATTTCCTGTATTTGCGGTGTCAGTCTGTCTGAGACTAGCTGCGATGAATCATTTTAAAAGGATTATAATACAGCTCCATACTACTCTGTAATGTGCGGAGCCGTAGGTTACCTGGAAAGGTGCTGACACTGCCTACTTCGAATGGCAGCGTTTTGCATCATTGCCTTTCCAGCTATGTTAGGAAAGCTGAGAGACTTTAATGACGCACATGTGAATGTATGCGGCACCTGCGAGCACGAAAACACAAACCGATTACCTTTCTTGAATGTAGAACTCCTCAGCAACCTGAACGGCTCAGGTAGCATCAATGTACACAAATAGCAAACGTGGACAGGGCAGTACATTTGCTTTTAAAGCTCAGTGCCTGTACGGCACAAGAGAAGTTTAATCCTATCTCGACTTCAGGGCGCGCAGTATTAGCACTCCGGATACCGTCAACGAAAGCTAAAGAGAATCAGGGGAGCCATTGGGAAAAATGGTTACCTCGATAATATGATCATTAAACATACGAAAGAACGAATCTAAAGTCACCTACGGGCATTTCTCCCAAGAAAGAGCCCGACATACATTTGTCATTTAAGGGCGACGCTGCAGCTTATGTCTTTTCTCGAAGCCTGAAAACACGGTTGCTTGCAAAACGTTTGAAAGATTGTCTACCCTCGTTGACCCGTTCAATGCTCGTTTATCAGTACTCGTGCTTCTGTGGTGCACGACACGTGGCTGGCACAGCGAAAAGTCTATCCCAGAGGATTCGCGAGCACATCTTAGCGTAGTTTTACAAAGGAAAATTAAGTCCTCAAATGTTCACTCATGTCGCATCTACTTAAATGAGGCCGTTTTGCATCAGAGAATGGCGTTAAAGTTATCTACTCACTAGCTGAACGCTTCTAGCAAGGATTGCGAAAGCAACGCTTGTCTATTGCCGAGGCTATTTAAGTCCACCATCTAAAGCCGGAATTATGTGTACAAAGACGATCCATATGGCCAATATTACTACCGAGACCGAGTGAAAATTTTTATTAGTTACACGTTTGTAACCTTACCTATTTACTTAGACTGCTGAAGTCTTTGTATTAATGCTCCTTTTGTGCACTTCTCTTGCCCTCTTTAGCCGCTTTTAGTCATCGGATTTGACCATTCAAACACCTTAGGTAACAATCGCAGTCCGGTTTGACGATTACTTCATATATCAGCGCTAGGTAAACATATAAGTATAACGAGAGTTTGCCCAAAAACGTTCTTATCTTTGAACTGATTTCTGTTCATGCTGCTGTGGAATGAAATGCGAATATCTGTCTTTCTGAAGAAACACATTGTCGTGATTCATTGAGATTTTATTAGAAACTAAAATTTCTCTTCCAGCGTTGTCTAAATTTGAGAGGTTGATTCTCTTTGTGCAACGCTTTGTTCGTGCATGTTATCAACCCACGATGCTTGTGTGCAAGATCACGGAATATGCCAAATTAGCAAACCGTAAACTACGAATTAACATTGCAGAACGGTTTGTAAAGGTTGTACGATTATTTCGCTTGGTACCTTACAAAGTAACAAAAGATTACGAATTGTCCACACACTCAGCACCTGCCGTCAAATGAGGGAGAAACGCCATTTAACATTAAAGCATCCTGCAGAAGTCGCTTGTACAGGTTAACCAACCGTTCTTTTTTCAAAGCTCCAACGCATAAATCAAGCACCATTTGAAAAACGCCAACCAGCTCTGGCATCCCAGTTTAAAGCGTGACCTAAATGATTTTGAGATTTCCCAACATAAGTCGATTCAAACGTTACATGAATGCTTCATCTCCTATCTGGGCATAGGTTAGAAGTCACTAAGAGTATTCAGTGAACAATCTTGTCATTTAAATGGTGAACATGATTTGGTGCACCGGATCCTCAAAATCTCTTAACAACCACCCCGAGAGTTTGTGAAACACAGCTACAAATTCTTCCTGCTACCACAGCCTTCGAATTTGACCACATAATATAACTCGCTGAATACCGACTGAAAGTTCCCACGGAAACGCTTATGGGACATTTGTGGCTCCATTACTGCCAGATACCAAAATGCGAATTAGTTATTTCTCCATAATCAGCAGGAGATTTTTCCAAATTTAATTGGAAACAGCTTGACGGTAAAAGCGGTAGAACCGTGCTAATCTTAATGTAATTTTAATCAAACATGTTAATCCTTTCGGAACACGTACAGTTTGGTTTCGAAAATGGAGTTGCCGAATATATGCTTTATGACCCTTGTCTAATATTTATTTCTGCTGTAAATTCCGCAATTAGCTGATGCACCTAATTAACACCACAATCTAAGATGTTCCCTTCCAAAAGAGAAGTAAAAGTAATTCCAAGTGCTGACACCATGACATTTGCAAATACTGGTGCTAAGTGCACCACAAACGCGGATGTTAACTCATCACAGAATTCTAGCGATTTTTAATTCTAGCCCCTATCATTACCTTTTAACCTGCAGGAGTGTATTGTTGCTTGCCATATACAAAAATAGTTTTGGATCTTCTTTTCTTGGTGTGTGATCTGCTGTTCAAATTATGGTGGCAGCTTACCGTCAAAATATTGCTTCGATTTGGGATTTCATTATGCGACGTTTGTTGCGGTTAAAACAAATAGAGGAAATGTATCCATTAACCTGCATCAAACAAGGTTACATAATTTTATCAAGTACACCGGGATAGAATGGTACAAAATTCTGGTCCTGTGATGATTATGATTCTACGCCGCAAAAATTTGGTTCAGATTGTTTTGCTTGTTTGGTAGGCTCCCAAAGCCACATCCTAAGGCAGTAAACATTTCTCAAGATAAGCTAGTGATGGAAATTATCCCGGCACGCTCCATCAGAGAACCATGTCGCAGCGATAGATAAAAACTACTATGATCTACCAGTAGCTACTTAATGCCTTGAAAATCAGTAGTAAACCAGTGAACAAACACTATCAACAGTTTTAAACATCCAGTCTAGGCGCGACGACGCTATGCGTTGTGTTTAATGTACAGTATTTGCCTCACATACATTATCGCTTATTTTCATCGTTGTTTTTGCAAATTGCGTCTTTTCCTTGCACCTTCAGAAGGATTGGAATAAGCGCTTACACAATGACTGCAATTATGAAACCGCACAGATAGCAGTGCTTTAAAACTGTGAAAGAACCAAAATTTATTTTGAAACGAAGATAGATTAGCAGAACTAAACGAATTGGCAAAATAACTTAAATATTCATCAATAAAAATTTGGATTCAGTCTTACAAGTAAAATAGTAAATTTTGTTTTCAGTAACTAACAAACGAACGAATAATTAGAAAAGCAAATGCTCACGTACCTAGACTTAGAGATATGTTTGAACAACTAGTACTGTTTGATTGACTGCTCATCCTTATCCAACGAATTCCCGGTAATGCTAGCATCCCTGTTTGTTTGATCTGTCAAGCGGCAGTAATATTCTTGTTTGAGGCTTGAAACGATACCCAGTTAGCTGATGGAATGTACCAAGCTAAACATAACCAAGGCAAAAATTAGTGACTAACTGCAAATTTGTGTACCTCCTTCACCTAGTAAATACTTTCTGCAGACCATTTTGAAACGCATCTAAAGCAACAGAGCGCGTACTGAGCTAAGTGATTAGTTAACTCGGAAGGCTTCTTAGGAAATGGACGATTGGGTAAACTTGACTCACCACAGCCTCAGTGAGAACATAAGGGTAAAGATTTCAACGCACACTTTCTTTGTTTTAATTGTTCATTTTTAGACTATCGCATAGATGGGAGCATCTATTGCCAGGTTGTTGTTAATACGTTAAAAAATAGACACGTAAATCACATGAATAAGGAGAGCATTTATTTTTTGTAATAACGGTTTACATTGCCGTCCTATTAACGCCAATTTTCATGCACTTGGCGAGAAGTTACAGTGCGAACAACGCATCCGGAACCAGGGTAGTAAACTGTTTAGTGTCCATTAATTTATCACCCATGGATGAGAACAAACCAGAGGAACAAGTTGTCAATCAGAAGTGTAGGTACTAATAAAATGAAACCGTTGTCTTCGTGGTTTTCGCCTCAAGTCACTTGCAGTTAAGTGACGGCATAAAATGGCAAATATGTGATTTGTGAGCGCGAGTCGGTACACTGAAACAATGGATTTACTAAGCAAAAAAAGCAAACAAAACTATTTTCCTGAGGCAAAGAATTGGACAAAAACGATGTATCAAAAATATGCACGGTGGTGGACTTACAACAAGTTATAAGTGTAAACACTGTTTTGTTAATTCCTCCTGAAACTAAAATTTATTCTACAACATTTCATACACAAATAACACGGTAAAGAAAATCGGTTATATAACGCATAGCGAAAATAACAGTTTCTGTTTTGTGCTTTAACATGCCCCCTGAAAATTTGTATTCTTGAGGTTTTGTGACTTTCATTGGCAACATTTTATTAGCTCCAGAAACATAAATTTAACATCTGCACAGCTATATGTTAAAACAAGTTTAAGAACAATTTTTCATTTACATAGTTCGCATTAGATAATGATGATTCGATTAGTTAAATAAGGTCAGTGCGCGGCCCTTACATTTTACCATGATACAGACTCGAATGAAGAATTTTAAATTGTTTATTTTTAAACGTATACCATTTTCCGTGGTGTAGTTTAAAGGTTAGCATCATAAAAGCAAGGTATACGTTTAAAGTTCATAAAAATCTCTTTATGGAATTGAAGGGCTATTTAAGTGCAGTTTACTTGGCGTTATTGCATCTCAACTTCCATTATTGTCTACTTTTCTTTATATGAAACAAAATAAATGTTAACGAATTCTGAACGGATATATTAGCCATTTCCATTCTATTGATGCAACTCTACAAAATTATTAACCACTGAATACTGCGGTAAAGAATTTGTGTTGCCTACCTAGAACGCCTGTCTACACTCTACTCAAGACAAGCGGGTTTTTAATACTAAATTTCTGCCCATCGGAAAACTTTGACAGTAGAATTCTATGCTGCTTAACAAGCAATTATTAAGTTAAAAGTTGTTAACCATAGTTGTTTCGGTATATGAATATATTTATATATATTAATATATATATTCGAATGTTATTTTTAGCTACGTATGGCACTCCTGCTAACGGTGCAAATATTAAGGTTACATGAAAGAAGCAAACATATGAATCTCAATATTTAAACGCTGATGCAAGTTGATAGAAACGACATCCAAAATGCCAGTTTCTTACTATAAAGATGACAGTATACTGGCTTTCCTTAACTTTAACAGCCACAATATTTACGCTTACCTAAATACTAAGTGTGTGCATACGTCCATACCTTGGATAATACACGGTATTTATTGTATTAAAATACTTGCGTGTTTAAAATATTTGTGATGCGATAAAGTGCTACCAAACAATGTATCGGAGAGCAGCAAACATAGCATGGGTTGGTGAGAGATATGGCAAACCACTTGTCCTTTTGAATCAAGAAAGCTACCAAAATTATACTTACCTGCCGGTAAGAATTGATACAAGGCATTTGCGTAAATGTCAGACTTGTATATTTTCTTGTTTTTACGAAGCTTTTACTCAATTTGTAAAGTCGACTGTGATGCATGATGTAATTTGTGCTTAGTCTATGAAAATTGGTTTGAGCTTACAGGAATCCAAACGCGTGAATTGAAAGCTGGCTACAGAATAAAAGAATAAATTCATGCAAATGGGATGGTATAAGCTATGAGTGTCCTCTGCTTTACTGAATCATGTTTCGGGCTTTTTAATGGTACCTTGAATCCTCAAGTGGAATTTATAGATTTATAAGTTTCCCCTTCAAAATTCGCTTGACAAAATCTTATACATAAACCAACTCATGTGTTTACAGTTGCTGCAACTTAAAATTCACACTATTCTACGCAACAGTCTGGTTAAAGCTGAAAATGAGTAAGTCATATTTTTCTAATGTTGTGTAAATATGGATACAACCACCGTCATTTTATCTTGCACAAAATTATCACTTAGCTTAACATAGATTCCTTTAGTAGCGTTGATTTTGCTTCAGTACTTCGATTTGCTTACTGAAGCTTTTTTGGTTTTTCCTTATAAACGTACATCGTTTTTAAAGCAATATTTGTGGAACTAGAAATTATTAGATTGTTGTCGAAGAATGGATGGTAGAATGCGTGCAAGATTCACAGTTTTGTGCCTAGAAATCATCGATGCTATTTGCATTATACAGGATGAACAATGTAATAATATTTTTCGACCACTGTGATTTATTTAGTTAGTTAGCACAAATAGGACAAGCAACGCAATTTTGCAATTTTTTCTAATAAATATAACTAAGATTTTGGTTTGGAAATTGGCAAAAATTCTGCTAAACTTAAAGTGCATTCAGAATGACTAGTAGCGACCAAAACTGTAGAAGTAGCTGCTTCTGCATAATATTAGAGGAGAAAGTTAATGAAAGAAGTAAATTGTCCACCTTGCTCCTAAAAAGTCTGATAATGCCTGATATGGCTACAGTTGCCTAAAAAGTCATTATTATTCCGCCATTATTAAGAGCCCTGCAACTATCTAGAAGTGTGATTTACAGCTTTCTTTCCAAAAACCTTTGACAAGAATCCCCCGAGTTATGGTGTGTATCAGTAGAGCAGTTAAACAGTGACAGCAGCATGCACAGCAGCTATATTTTTATTAAGCCATTTTTAATGACGGATTCTTAAGTAAATCTACATGACCAGAGCGATCGGTAAGCTGCTGACAGAAAGAAAGGGTAGGTATTTTAAAAATGGTAGTTCTTCGTTAGCCGAAATGCTTTAAGCTGAAATCTTTACATGTTGGCTCATCAAGTTTAGATTACCATGTACCTTGCAATTTATGTGCGCATTTCTGAAGATTGCTGAAAACATGTAACGATAGTTCAGCACAAACAAGAGCTAACTGACCTAATCTTGAAGTAATATGGTTTGCGAAGTTACTAGGCGTAACGTATTCATTTAGCGAGCCATCCGAAAGTACAAAATATTATAACATTAATTTATATCATTCGTATCCCGAAACCTTGTGTTACCGCTATTTTTAATGAACAAAATTGCTAAAGTAAAAGCGTAAAATAGTTGCATTCAACATAATAAATCTAGTCTAAATCACACTGTAATAGCAAGCGGATTTCAGCAGCTTCCTAACTGCACAGTTGCGTACCATAAAAGCAAATGCGCATTCAAGATGAACAATTTATCCTTAGTTGTAGTGGCTCATGTGCAAATAGAAAGGAACTAATTTATTCTACACCATTATAAAAGCAACCAAAATTCTATGATAGAACAGAAATACACCCTAATTGTCTTAAAGTTCGAGCACCTAAAGGACGCTGGATGTGAGTGACTCCGGTCTAGCCATATTTGAAGTAGCTTTTTAGTCCATGAAATGTGGACGCGTAACAAAAGACTGCATCCTTAACTTTTGGATTGACACAAGTTAGAGCAGGTTAGTGACAGAGGGACGAATATGCTGAAAACAAAAAAAGCATTAAGTTTTGCTTTTCAATGTTTGCGTTTAACACACGGATAGCTTTCTTATGTTGGCGAAAATACAACTGAAATACTGAGGCAAAAGAGCCCATGGCGATGTAAATGCACTTTAGGTGGTCAACTGTTATTCGGCTTCAAATAGATTAACACAAAATAATTGTCTGCACCTATTATCAGTTTTGTGTTGTTTAGGATTTCGGCAAATGTGTGGCTTTTATTGCCCATTTCACTCCATTTTTGCAAGCGAAGAAATGACCCAATAGCTATATATGTGTTACGGCACAAACATTTCCGCAGGGGTAAAAGTTCCCTACTACATATTCCGCATTCATTTAAACTGACACGAAAAAGCGTACCAAATGCAAATATTTCTACTTGACAGACAATTTGACAGCAACGAGTATTTCCACTGTTATGACATTTTTAAATTCTGGAGTGGGATTAGTAGAGTATATGTATACGTGTAGTGAAAGATACAAAGTGCAGTGCTCTTTTCAATTGCTTCAGTGTGCATTGAAGCCATTGTATTTGGGTGTACCAAACCGAACATTAAAAGTCATATTTTGTCACGCGCATGGATCAAAGTTTAAACGGCAAAGCACTCCAATATTCAAGGTTAAATATATGAGGAGCCTGTGCGAGGTCTTCGTTGTAACGTAAGCAAA
This sequence comes from Dicrocoelium dendriticum, assembly GCA_944474145.2. Classification (NCBI taxonomy): domain Eukaryota; kingdom Metazoa; phylum Platyhelminthes; class Trematoda; order Plagiorchiida; family Dicrocoeliidae; genus Dicrocoelium; species Dicrocoelium dendriticum. The sequence goes on from OX104060.1 coordinate 3,545,764, forward strand.
TCTCAACACTGCGCAGGTGCACTTGCATGTCGCTAGAGTAAGATACTTAAAAATGGTTCTTTTCTGCTGATAGCACATCAATTTTAGAGAGTATTTGGTACGGATATCTTATCTGTGATGTAAACCGTTGTTTTAAAAATGTCATAGCGGCTTAAATGTTATAGGCCATAGGATAGAACTGCAAAATATTACGATGCGTTGATACATGAAGTGGCCTGCAGATTGACCTAGAACAACAGGCAGGCAGTTCGCTGAAACCAAGTAGTCAACAAACCTAACAAATTCTACTATTCTTTCTAACTCGGAGCACAACCTGGTGTCGCGGACTAAGTCACCAAGAGTTTCCTTACTAATTACTAGAACAGACTTACTGTTTTGCATTGGGGTGACTTTCCACTATTTACCTCATAAGTCATTGCGCATTTAAGAAATTTTATTGATGTATCTAACTGCAAGTAAAATTTATATTTATGAATTTTTGCAAAACTTATTACTGTGAAAATTAACCTGCCAAGACGGTGCTTTCAAATCGTACGAAATAAACTAACAACAAATCTTTGAATGTAAAATACGAAGCAAGATCAAATTTACACTTTCGCATTTCATTTTTGTAAGGTTTTAATGAGGTCAAGGAAGGTAAGCAAAGATTATCGCATAATGCTGCAAACCAAAAGCACTTTTGGAGACACTATGTAACGGAAAAGTTCAGTTTTTGGCTACGCACATTTAAATACTAAATTCACACAGATTTCATTCGCTAACTAGCGGGAAAACATAATGGCAATTTAAAAAAGGCACAATATAATATTATGGGCATGATATTTATAGTCTCTCCTTTATGATGTTTTTGAAATGCAGGGCACCATAATTATAGTTTTCTAAAGCCGAAATAGTTACTGTCTCATCTAACGTCCACCTAAAATACAATGTTAATTTTGAAAACAGCTTCAATGCTAGCCTTTCCCTGACACATTCTGATCGAAAACACACAAAACGTCACATAAACAAAACTTACCTTTATGTATGTTCTACATGATCAGACGCATAAATATTACCAAACACATCAGTGTTGAACATCTTTAGCTGCTAATATTAATAGCATAATAAAAAGACTCATTTGGTTTCTAAACTATCACTACAGTATTTTGGGTAAATGCAAGCAGCAAAAAGGCAACCTGATCGAGTTGCCTAAACTAAACTAAACAAAAGCGTGACTAAATTTAATTTAATTCGATGTTTTTTCTGACATTTAAATATATCATAATAATCTTTTCGGAAAAGCATTCTTATTTACACTTCCTATTAGAAAATATGATGAAAAACAACTTCTTAATTAGCGTTGCTGCTGGGTATCTCCTAATCAAATTTTTTAGTTGTTGCAATCTGCTTGACAGATAAAATGCAGGTTGTGCAAATAGGGCTTGAAAATGCAGGTAAACTAAGCATAAATAAACAGCTCGCAATGTGTAAAAACTACTTAAATCGCATATTCTCTACTTGATACTTTTGACATGCATGTTTCTATTGCTTTCTTTTAGCATGCAAGGATTCGGAAATTAGTGAGCTAAAACTGGTGCTTGATGGTGCAAGAATACTATTTTTGATTTAACATGAATATTAGGAAATCGAATCACGTTCAAGATCATTTTTATAACAGCAACCATTATCCGCAGCGAGTAACAGTTTATGTTTCCCTAAATGCAGAGCCAATTACGTATTAGTTCTTTTTGACCGACAAATGTTTACTTCCAAAGCCGAGAATTGCCCAACGAGTGTTTGAAGGAATATTGTTAGCCGCTTCCATAACCATACGCTATGTCTGTTATTATTTGATAATTCTGAACGGTATAAATAGTACATTGTTTAAATTTGTTAAGCTGGCTTTACTTTTGTTGCTTATAAGGGCAATGTACCAAATAAATTTGCTGGAATAAAGTACGATTGATTAAGTAGTAAATAATTGATTTAAGCGCCAGGTCGCCATGTTTGATCTGCTCAATGATCATGACAAAACAGGATCCAAGGACGAAATAAGCTTAACAAACGTGCCCTTTTGTGTGCCAGTGAACAAACAGAGCCCTTAGTACTTCGACTTGATATTAGACCCTTACGTTTGTAATGAAGAAAACGGGGACTAACAGCAAAGCAGCCACAAGTTTTCACCAACTTCCGTAAGTTAGTAGCGCCTGCTTTGAGACTGCCAAAATTTCACACGAATTCGAAGAACACGGTCAACAAATAAACGTCCACCACAGTTTTACGTTTCAATAATGAAGAGGAAAGCTTATAAGAAGTTAGGCACTACCCGATCAAAAGAAGCTAGCCGATACATCGAGCATAGACCTTTGCTGTTTCGAATATTTGCGCTAGCCTTTTAATTAGTACGATGAAACTGGTTCAAAGAGATCAGTAGGCCGGAGACCCAACATGTTTTAGAGTGCGTTCAAACAAAAGCTCCTTGGATATGGTTGGTATTAAGCACACACGAAGTCACCATACCATGGCTTAAGCTCATAAACCTCCTTACTGATCGGATAAATGCAGCATACACTGGCATAAAAGGCCGTATGTGAGTAGTGTATTATAAGAAGATTTGCATGTGATTAAAAGGAAGCACCATAAGAATATCAAAGCTGGCGACGCATGCATTTCTTATTGCCTCTTCAGTAAAACCGGCAGTAATTATTGTTATTACTTCCAATTTTTGCACGACCAAGGAGGAACGGGTTGAAAGTTGAAGGAGCTAAGCTTAACCTCTATGATCACAGGAACCATACGCTGGCGAAGCACGGTTCTTGCTCAAAAGCGCAAATTTCCTACGCGTTCTAACGACATCAAAATGTAGAAAGAATAGTTTCAAGTGAAACAATACAATTGGGAATTGTACAAATGGCTAGTGGCCGTTGTTCTACTAAGGAAGCTGGCCGTCTTCACGACTAAATTGTGCATGGAGCAAGACCGTTGAACAATTTCTTGCCAAACCTGATTAGTACGTGTTTTTACATTCGGAACCTCAGAGACTGATGGTTTCTTTCTATGAAACTGGCACTACAATTACACACAAATTTCTGTAGGGGCGAGAGTTAGCACCCCGGCTGTACTCTATTTTTAAGATTTTGAAGCAAGCAAATTTCTGTTATTGGCAAATCGAGTAGCCCTTGAACTATTTATTATTGGAGAGAAAGCGCTTAGTTGTCTTCAGCCTAAGGAAAAGAACTACGAATCAAAAGTATCGTCAATTCTTCGGTTTGATTACCGCGTGCATCAATTTCTTTGCATCTCGGTGTTCACGGGTTTTCTATAAATAGGTAAGAGTAACCGTTCACCAAGATTACAACTATACTTGACTAGTCAGCTGGATAATCTACCATTTGATGTCAGCAAGTAAATCTAAATACAATTTATAAACGTTTTGTCTTCTACCGCACCGGTGCTAGGCTGCTGACGTGTGGGTACAACTCCGGAGTGGTGGCTTTTCGTAGGCGGGGTTCCAACCGAATTCCTGACCCTCATTTAATCAGGACGTCCAAAAAAGATGAGGACCTCTTATTCGTATTTACATATAGCACTTAAGTCAATATGTCAACTGCTTAGTCGTTTTACCAAATGCATTATCAGCAACTCCGACGAAGGAAAGACCAGCATGCCTTCCACAGGACTTTGCTATATTTCTAGTTTCTGATACACTTCTTTTTATCGTCAAAATGATGAAATTATTGAATACAGGCCCCAATAACTGCCAGACAGCGGCCAATAACTTGGCCATACAGCAAATATTGCGGGAAAAAGCTTACCTTTTGAGTACAGAGAAATACGGATATTTGTGTAGAATATATTTGCATCGACACCAGGTTGTTCAGCTATTTTGTAGACGTAAACAACAGACTAGTACAGCAAATGTCAACAAGCGGGCACTTTACAACCAAAAACTGACAGACCAGGTTACACAATTTAATCTTACCCAACTTAACAGTACCTTGAGTGGAATCCTTCTAACTATCAAGGCTAGCCAGTTGCCGGAACGGCAACTTAATCTTCGTTCGTAAGCGGGACAGCTTGAGTTGAATCGACTTCGTCATTACTAGAATCCACCAAAGTGGTATGCTGCTCTGTTGCTTTGCCAGGTCACACACCGTTGAGTAGTGCTGCCACTTGGTTTAATACTATTTTACGTGTCGTTATCAATCCCTGCTTAGGGCAGAAAGGTACAATCAGACAGTCAAGCAGATTTTAAAGTCAGCTGAACTTCCTATCTTCTTAAATCATAAAAGTTTGAATAAACCATTGAGTACGACGACCATTTTCTCAGCGTACCTGGCCGTATTCCTGTTAACTGCCATTAGGTCTCCATTTGGTGTCCTTACAAATGCCTCCTTAGTGACTGGTTCACCTAGTTTTTTACGTGTTAATCGTAAGCGCTGATCTATTCGTTTAGTAGCAAAGTCTCAACATTTTGTGCAGCATTAGTGTACTTATTTCTAAGCCACTAAACTTGATAAAAATTGCATTAAAAATAACTAAGAAACTGATCGATACCTACTCAGTTTGAGCCATCATAAACAATCTATTGAACTAAAAGAAGGACCGAATATTTGTGCCGGTATAATGATGCATCTGACTGAAAGGCGTCCAATTAAGTTCAATAAATGCACTATTTAGTTACCAAGTCACCTAATAACCGGCTCCTTCTTAGTTCCGTCATCTTATTACGGTGCTTTTTAACGTAAAAGAAAAACAACTTGCGTCAAGCTGAAGGAGTTTTCCTAAATGTTAAGAGGTATTTAAACATTACCTTAAAAGTTTAGCGAAATTTAAGGCAAGCGCTCGAGGATGCATAAGTAATATAATGTTGTAATTGAAAGTTTAACGATACTCATTTCAGTCTGTGTTAACACAGTGGAACTTGCTCAGCTTTAGCAATTATTAAAAAAATATGCTCAACATTTTAAACCACATTATGGATTTGTTGTGTAAACATTAATGTAAATACTTTTCTATTGCGGGGTTTGATCCTTTTAAGCAGTTTCGGTAGGCATGCTTAATGCTTACTGGTTTGCAAGACACTTACTTCGAAATAAATGCGTTATTGCTTTTTGATTGCATCAGCTGCTGAGACGTTGACTGGTATGTTTAAGTTTTTATGTTCATCCAAATTCTATGAACAATTTATGTGGCACTGAGTACTTGGAGTGTTGGTTTAAGAATTTGTGGAACTATGAAGCAAGGTTTAAATGCATTGTATAAAATTTGCTTGGTAATGCAAAATGTCCATTTATAGGTGTTTTCAACGAGTGATTTAAAAACCTAGTGATGCGTCCAGTTTAAATTTCGCAGGTCATTATAAGTTTACAAGCATATGCCTTAAGTGTATTACTCTTAAAGCACCTCGAATCCATAAAAGTCAAATGGAAATTGACTGCAGTTTCCTAGGCACACTTCTTTGCTATCCACAGAGATGGAGTTCCCATGATATTTAAACTCTGATTTCTCAATTTTAGATCCTGTGAAGGTGTGATATTCATCCAGTTTCAGGGCTTAGGTTTGTCCGTATCCCACAGATAGAATAGGTCGCCATGATCTGGTGACCTGCAATGGCAAAAAGAATACTTAGGTGACCAAATGCCTAAAACTAACCACTTAATAAGAAAGAACGGAGAATTGCAACCTACCGAGTGACTGCAGACAAGCTGACATCAAATAATAGCAGACTAGTCGAGATCAACCGAGCAGATTGTGCAGCTATCTCAATCCAGGTAATGCCCGGCAGGAAAGTGGGGGTTAAACGCAGGTTAAAACAGGATGATCGCAGGAATGCATTTGATTGTTTTAAAGTGACATTCTGACAGTATTGGGTTTTCCGGGTTATGTTTGCAAAGTAATCCTTGTTGCATTACTCCTTGCATTGGAATTAGTTCGTGGAAATTATGATAATTGTTTCACTTCTGCATCTAACTTTTTCAACCATCATTAGTTGCGTCATCGCCTTTCAAGTACTGTGACTTTACTCTCGTTTTGTGCTCACAATTGGCAGCAAATATTGTCTCGGGTCATTCAGAATGCCGAAATAGTCATATTACAGTGTTTGTGCTAAGGTTATCGGACATCGAGTGAACGTGTTAGGTGTCACAAATTACACCTTTCATTCAGTTGAATATCGATTGAGTATTTTGGGGTTTTCCTGCAATACCACCAGTTTTCATCCAAAATTTGTGCAAAAGTTGCGAAAACCAAATACAGAAGGATAAAACAGAACAGAATCACATGATTTATTGTGAGCGGAAGCATTCCATTGCACATATCTTCGAGTGTTACACCCAGCAAGCAAAGCTTAAGTGTTTCCAAGTTTCAGCAAAGTTTTCATACTCGTCCCGTGTTTACACCCCGGCAGGAAGTCTTGCCATCACGGGTAGCCCTGTTTTCCTTTTAAAAAATCGTTCATCTTTGAAATATTCTGCGGTCACTGGCGCTTCGTTAACCCTCTATAACTCTACATTCATTATCTGATGGACATAACCTAGTGAATGTACAAAAAGGTATCAATCGGAAAACTTGTCCCATCATAAATATTTTTCCTCAAGTTAAGCTTGCAAATAGCTGTGATCTTGAAGAAAACATTACTTACAGAAACGCGGTATTTTAAATTGTGGATTGCAATGTCCTTATTTCGTGTCATATAATGACACTTTTAATATCTAACTTATTATTTGAAGTAGCGCAGCCTAAATGCTTAGCGCCTTCTAGGTAAGCAAGTACATGCTACTGAGAGATTCAATATGTTGAAACGCGTTCGGCATTTCGTTTTCCCTTACGTTCACGCTATTTCACATATTCAAATACATCGTTGTGATTTATATAGATGGAAAACGTTTACTAAATTTTATTTTCTTATTAGCGAAAATCAATAAATGGTTGGATCAAATCGACGAAGGTGAGATAGCCGTCTTCCATTTTTTCGTAATCCTTGCACCACCAAAGATTTTTCATACCAATTCTTATTTACATAGGTTAGTCAAAGATCGTTGTTCTCACAATAGTCATTAAACTAACATTATGCATGTCAGCTCCGAGCTAACTTTCTCTAAGTTTCACTATAGTATCGGGATTAATCCGATGAGCGAATAATCGTGTAATTCAAGTTGCTGCACAGGCAGATGAGATTCACTCTAAGGATTAATGCAGCCACCGTCCTTGCAGAGCATATTATTGTACACTCATTGGTTTGGACACATACGATTTAAAGAAGAGCGCAACCTAGGCGACGATTTATGTAATAATATTTACTTAAATACAGTTAAAATTCCTTTGTCTCATAACCTCGGAATAATAACGCTGTGATTAGAAGAAGGTTTTGCAAAAATTGGATTTCCCTGCTCACAAAAAAGACGGCAGACTTTCCTTAGAAAATATAAGTATTTTTTTAAAGTAGAGTACTAAGGCAGTAATTGCTTAGAAGCGACGCAGTGCAAAATTGATTGTTTGGTATAATATGTGGTGAGAAAGTTGATCGGAACTGCTTCACTGTGAACTTAATGAAGAGATCAAAATATGACGAAACATTCGGCGTCAAAAGTATGACGCTTTGTTCAAGCGTGCCATTCTTTTGTCAATCACATATTTTAGCGCCTATCAAACTCAACATGCTATATTTTACGTTAAAATGAAACGATTTAATACATCATTATCATAGTTTGTCTCCCCATCGTGTCATATAAAAATGTAGAGCTGTTTCTGGTTGCAGCTTTTCATTTCATTTTAGCATATGTGTCTAATGGGGCTTTGTAATACCCCGGCTACTGAAATCCAGATACTATTCAGGAGCAACGACAATATTGGCACCTGATATGGCAGCTGATACCTATCCATCACTAGAGAGAAACCGAATACTGTCAACCGTGATGGTGTGATCAGACAAAAGGAAGCGGTTGCATTCTCTCGCTTTTGGTTAGGAATCAGTGTTAGATATTGCGTTCCACCAATTCTTTAATAAATAAATAATATCCCGCTTGTTTTAATTGTATATAGAAGCGTTTATTCTGACTCTAGACATTCTAACGCCTCCGCAAGTTAACTTCGTTACTTCGATGAATAACATTTCTCATAGCAATTGTTAAGCTATACACCAACCAAACAGCACTGCTAAAAGGTAATCAGTTTTATAGGTTTTCGCTCAGCCTTGTGCCCATATGCTAGTTAATAAAGAACGTCTTGCCTGATGTATCTGCATTACATCAGAGAACCTTGACAGAAATAAAAACCGTTGAGAAGAAACTGCACTGCGCTCAAGCTAGCATCGATATAGTTTCAAGTCTTGAGTAAGTAGTGAAATATAAGTAATCAAAAGGGAGGCAAAATGTCGATATTTGCCAGCGGAACATACTTAAGACAGTCCCGGTGTATATAAAAAAGATATTGCCATAGGTTACATTTCTTTGAAGGATTGCCACAAAGATTGTTTCATTTTCTGCACTGTAGACCGAAAATTTTGTGATGCATTTTAGATATCTGCGAATCCGAAATAGGTGTGCACAATTTCACCGAATAAACACATAGTTTAAAGAAAGCGACTATTAATATCAATCAGTTTCCACCTGCGATATATTAGTTTGGAGTGTTAACAAAGGAGACAAAACAAGGACCGTTCTTCAAAACCTCAAACTATTAGGCTATCAATTTTAAGAAATCTGAAGTCAATTTTCAAGTTAAGCAACCAGGAATTACTGGGCTACAAATTTAATCCAATAACGCCGCTGGCGTATCTTAGCCTAATATAACAGTTCCTTGTACATCATATTTAAATAACTCGACAAGCAACCGTGTGCAAATTGCAACGTCAAGACCACACATATGTACACAGAAACTGTGATCCTATTTTCGGAAGTGAGAGTTGTTACACTCAGTGGTTTCAGATTTCGTTTATGATGCAGAGTTCGACCGTTATCAGGTTCTCTGCAGCTCATGTGAAGTTATGCTGCAACTGGCGATGTAAAAATACCATCATATGTAATACTTATCACTACATTGTCACTGTACCTCATCAACTTAATATATTGGCGGCCACTACTAAATTGGCGGTAGCCATATACTATCTATACTAGTTCATCCAGCTGCAATACCTCAACATCGTCATCCAGGGAGAGCAATTGTGACAACCAGTTTTCATGTGCACGATCAACGTTCAGGTCCATGTACATGAATACGATAAAATATAGATTGGATCAAAATAGATTTGTCAATATTGCTGATGGTGGCAGATATTGTCTTGAGTATACTGCAGAATAAGCATTCGAAGGGATCCAGCGACAACTATGTGTTGTGCCCAATAGGTAGGTGATATAATTTTTGAGTATGCCGCGAATGCGCATACGTTTAACAGTAACCTAGAAGACAAATATTTCTTGTAGAATTTAGCTGTGATGTTAACATAGTGCCAAAATGATTACAGCGCAATGCTTGTCAATTTAACTTGGATTAAGTCCACAACGAAGAATTACTCCTTGACTCACCGAGACAGAAATCAAAACATATTTGCAGCAAAAACCAGAATCTCGTCTAGAAGCTCTTGGTGTAACAAGAAACTAACTTATTCCTGTCTTCGCGGAAAGCAGGTACTGATATACGTTCACGGTTAGAAATTCAGTGATATTAGGAAGGACAACCTGAGCTGTTTTCCTTGGCTAATTCAAACATACTTTGCTGTCAGGCTGCACGTAAGCTTTACTTCACTAACAATTGCACGTCAGCGGCAGCCTTTCATTGTAGGTATTAATCCTCTGGGTACTTTTAAACAAAGCGCATTGGGAACACGGTCATTTGATCATTAGTCAGAGCTCCAAACTTTTGTACAGACTTATTCTACAACGAAGTGAAGAGAAGGTACAAATCCAGTTTGGCTTTGCCGATCAAAAGTTGATTACCAAATCAGATTGCGTGAGTTCCAGTCAGTTTACTGTATGACGGTGGGCCCTAGCCCGTAGGCTTAAGAATCAGCCGGGCGGTGGCCTTAAGATCACAAGCATGCCTTGCAATCTGAGCGCACGTGTTCGACGTTGCAAAAGGGACCGGTGAACGTCGCAACACATTTAGCCAACGCTCAACAGATAGTGGTTGCGCGATATCGAAGAGAAGACACGGCGCTCTGGCCTACCACTGATAGCCTTTTGTTTGCTGTCGATGTCTGCGAGCCACACACGAGCTGTCAGGTATAGCTTGCTATTGATGAAGGAGGCACTCGTAATTTGGCTCCAGAACCCGTCCTGCGCTCACATAAATTGTGTCCAGGTCCACTGTCTTTCTAGGCCACAAGTCACCACAACTTACAATGCTAGTCAAGTCAATTCTTCCAAATTGTTTTCTGGATCAATCTCATAGCCATAAAGAGTAGATATTTCGATCCATTGGTTCACCATTACTAGCTCTCAAGTGTCTGTTCTAACCCTGTTAGTCGCAGTTGTATTAACTTGATGTGAAACCGTTGAGAAAACGCTTGTTTGCTGACTTAGACGTTTGTCGCCTCCGGAAATTATTCGTCAATACATATTTGGATGATTACAAATTTTTGTGGTATTTCATCACACAAAATGACAGACGATCAGAAACAAAGTGAAAGATCATCATCAAACGTAGCTAATGGACTGTATGAATATAAAGTGCATATCCGTGCTCAACACCTTGGTCTTTGATTTTTAATGCGTGCTTGATGTAGGAAAAAAAGCGAATTTCCTCAAACTATGCACAGTGTACGAAGTAGGCATATCTGCTTATTTTTGGCAATCATAAGTGTTTAAATATTACAAGATTTTGATGTATTTGCTGGAAAAGTAAACCATCTGTTGACGGTTTGCATTAAAATCTATTGAGTCTAACTCGTTGCATTTTCAGTTCGCAAAGAACCTGGACGTGGTATGTTTTAACATGTAGCACAGAATCAAAGCACAGTTTACCTTTGCATCTAAAAAGCCTGTAGATATATTTCTAAAGCGAAGTTGAGTATTTAAATTGCACTGGATCATTATAGCATCGGCGTTATATCTATGCTATAAGTAACAGAATCAAGACAAACCTGTTGGAAAATAAGACTCAACCATTTTAAGCACCGATATTATTTAATTAGTTGGCTTATATGCTGAGTGTCTAAGCTGCTATCATGAAGGCAACAACACACAAGACTTGCCTTGATGTCTTTTACGAATGTGTCAACACAGAAAAAGGCGTGCGCGATTAACACGGTGCGAAAAAAGAGAACATATTAACATGTTTATCGATATCGGCATGGTTATAGTTCAGAAACCTCGTGTATAATCATTCAAATACATTTTCGCAAAGCCTAAAGTTATTGCATCATATTTCTCAGCAGAAATGTTGACGTTTCTTTATCTAACATGCTCCAATATACAGGTGAAACTTTGGCTGAAATTTGGAGACCTCGAAGTGGCAATAAAGTATGCGGGTTGACCATCTTCACCATGATTATCAGTATACACGTTAGCTAGAGGTGGGAAACACTTAGGCTGCTGTCGCAATACATAAAGTAAAAGGAAAATAAATACAACAGTTTAATGCCAGCTGAGATACCAACAACGGATAGACATCGTTCCGGTAAGCTACCAGCCAGCTACTAGGCAAAAGGAAAAATATTATGTAAAATTACATTGCACTACGAAATGACAACGTAGTTGGAGGGGAAGGCTAAAAGGGATGGGGAGGGACAAAGAAACTCACAGCAAGAACGCCATTTAGGTCGGCTGCTTGACATATCAGTGATTGTACCTAGACAAAATTGTTCATCGTCTTTTGTACCACAACCAGGGAGTCGTGACGCTCCAACCGAGGCCAGCTCCGAAGTGAGAGCCTAGGTTCCGCTCGACCAAGTCATCACTTGGCCACCTCCCCTCTTCTTCCATCCACACCCGCAGTGAGCAAACAACGCACGACGCGGAAGTCGGTGGGCTGGCATGCGCAACACGTGGCCCAACCATCGGAGCCTGGTGCGTGAAATGATGGCGTTGAGCGATTCAGTTCCTTTTTCTGTGCCGTAAACAAGGCGTCGAACAAGCTCGTCCCTCAAGCGGTGTTACGACCAGATGTGACCCAAACTGCGAAAGCACCGATGGTCGAACGCAACTAGCCTCTTTATGTCCGCTAATCTAAGGGGCCAGGGGCCAGGAGCCGTACAGTAAAGTCGAGCGTGTCGCTGCATTGTACACACTACCCTTCAGGGCGAGAGTCATGTCGCGACTAGGCCATAAGTGGCGAAGGTTAGCAAAAGCGCCCCGAGCATTTGATATACGGTTCATGATCTTAACTTCAATACCAAAGGCGCTAATACAACTTCCCACGTATTTGAATTTTGAACGACTTCTAGCAGATCCCCACCAAGAGTCAGCGCAAGAGACGATCCCTGCCAATCTTTAAGGAACGCTTTGCACTTCAACGGTGCAAAGCAAAGCCAGAAGCGACTGACAGCCAGTGCTAATCTGTCCAGAGCGGCTTGGCGTTTCTGGGAGCTGTCAAAAATGAAGGCAACGTCCTTTGCATACTCCAAGTCAAGAAGTCGTTCTCCTGGTAGTAGCTCCACACATTCCAAGTCATGTGCTGTAACTACAATCTCCGTGACTTCGTCAATAGCGAAGTTGTAAAGGAAAGGTGACAGCGGGCATCCTTGTCTCACGCAGCTGGAGATACTGAAGGGTGGCGACAGCTTGCCGTAAGCCCTCACTTTGTCCGTGTTACGCGCGCATAATGCTCGGATAAAACTTACATATTTCTCTGGCACACCTTTCTTGAGTAGACAATTCCAAAGGGCACATCAATCAACCGAATCTAAAACCCCTTTGATGTCGAGGAACACGAGTACGGTGGGCCGCTAATATGTGTGACGCTGCTCCAACAACCGACGCAAGGTGAAGAGGTGGTCGAGGCAGCCAGGATCCCGACGAAACCCGGCTTGCTCCTCAAGAAGCTAGCTTTCACGAGCGCCAGTCGCTCTGTGAAGGATTATGGAGGCGAGTAATTTGAAGTTGATGGAGATCAAACTGATTCCTCTATGGTTGCCGCATTCCGAACGTGAGCCTCCTTTGAAGGTGGGAGCGGCTGCAATCGATTGGGACAATCTCCTGCTCCCACAGTTTTACTACTAATGCATGTAAATCAGCAACAAGAGCAGAGGCTTCGAATTTAAAGAAGACTGGATGAAGATCATCAGGTCTGGCGGGTTTGTTCAACTTCAATCGTCCGAGCTCACGTTCGGCTTCTGAGCGAGTGGATGGATCCAAAGGTGCAGCCCACGAAGCAGGGCGATCACTGGCCGGCGAAGAATCAAACAATTCTGGCCGAATAAATTGCTTTTCAAAATGCACAACCAAACGCTCCAAACGTTTTGACAAATTGTGGATAGGCTATCAACTCTCGTCACGTATAGCTTCAATAACACCAATTCTCCTGCCACGCGTTTTCCGTATCAGACGGAATAACTTACGATGATTACCAAGAGCAGCGGCCACCTCGATTTCTGACTCACGATGGGACCACCAAGTTTCGCGGTCTCTCTTCAGGCTAGCACGGATTCTTATCGGGAGCTCTTTGCTAGTTTCATTGTGTTCGCTTCCAGCGACGTGCATCGAGCAATTCCATAAATGGCGAAGAGATATGCGGGTTGACTGGTGCGTTTAATCCAAAGGTAGACACCCCACATTTTAAATCTTGTTGACCGCTGTGGGGTGCACCACGTAAGGTATTTGGAAGCTAAAAGACGTATTTTGTGCATTATAACCGTTACAAAATTTAAACGATACATAAAATACAAATTACTAGCCGGAGCACTGATAAATGCCAACGAGCTTCCACTTTCGCCGTAGCCAAATTTTTTGCTTATTTGAATATCTTAGTGTTTAATATTGGGTAAAATACACATTAAAATTATGTCTAAACAACTCCGTTACGCGTTACTGTTTGAGTGCACAGGAAGCGATAGGACATTTGGTGCCTCTCTGCGAAACATAGTGCAATGACCAACAAACTACATTGGGAATCCAAAGACTGCCTGAATGTAGGCTGGTTCAAACAACCCCAAGGGAGAAAACACCAGCAAACCACAAAAAACGTTTGTGTGTATTGTAAGAAGATTACTTTTGCAGCTTTTACTAGTGTGCTTCATTCGAACGGGGTAGTCAACAGGTCGGCAAGGCAAAACAATTTTTCTTAAACTGAAACCCAACTGTAGATAATGTAGAAACGGACGAAAGAATAGAAACCGCCTACCACAAATTTGATGGTCCTGTGTTATTTAGTCGTCTAATATGCTAATGTTCAGTTAAAAGTTAGCAAGATTTTCCCATTACCACCGTTTCCAACTAGGTGAATGTTATTCGAACAGCCGAAAATATGCACATTAAATACGATTAATCCCTAAAAAAAGCAGCTAATTGAATTGACTTAAAGCAAAACAATAATGGGAAGCACGTTAAACCTGATAAACTGTGGTAAATAAAGATGAAACAAAAAGTTGCTTTTCTGGACCGCCTGGATGACATCTACCATATACTGTTTTTATATTCAGAGCGTAATATAATTAGTCGTCACGAGAGGAGGAATACATGCCAAACTCTCTTTATACATAATGGGAGTTGGAAAGATTTGGCGAGGTAATTATACTTCCACGCATTTGCCTCATTCTGCGCACTCTGGTCAGACGCCAGCGACTGATGCTATCTGGTCCAGAGGTTACACAATAGCTCAAACAATTATGTGGACTAAGGTGTGTGACTGCATGTTACGTGTTTGATTTCGTTAATTAGGCGTTCAGTAACAAATAAAATGACAATGTTCGAACTTGTTACCCAGAACTATATTCCGGAGTGCCGAAATCATTTTAATAAGCTGCGCACAAGGCTAAATCGCTCATGCACAGCCTTCCTTTTATTAACATACGTTATTTTATGTTACTTCAAATAGCCCAGAGGAATCCGTACGTTCATGCAAACATTATATACTCTCTTACCTTTTGTATGAAAAGAGTGTAGTCTTTGTTTGTTCATCTCAACTCGCATCTTCACAAGGACGCGGTAATTCCTGCTGACCTATACAGTAAATCAACTTGCTATTTCTGGTCAAAAAAATGAAACAAACATTTCGCAGCAACGCACGGTAATAAGTTACAATGTTTCCAACAACGGGCGGAATAGGTTCAAATAGCATCCAATGAAAATTACTATGGTAATGAAGAAGAAGCTGCACTAACAGTGACACTTCGATTGATCAGTTTCTTTCGATCGCAGGCCAAATCCTAAAAATATTGCGCCTCCGTCCTTAGCTTATTTGTGACCGCAAATTTATGTCGGACAATTATAATTTGCTTGTAAGTGAGCGTACGCTTCCAGAAAAATGGCCATATATATTTTTAATTTAACTCCATTTCAATTTAGAACAATTTAACTGCTTTAGGCAGGATTAGATTAGGCCTATGCACGTATGGTAACAAGGCGATTGCTTGCTTCTTCCGCTGCTTATAAAATATGGTTTCGGCTTAAGCACCAATTTGTCAAGTGGCCTCAAATACCTCTGTATTCTTCTTCGTAATTTTAAAGAAAACATCTAAAGTCACACAATAGGAGGAATCTGGTTAATCTCATGCTTGCCAAAACCATCATTTGAAGTCCACAGCGCTCAGTCACATGCATCTTACTAACTTGAAGACCTAAAATGTTTTGTGGGTATAATAGGTATACAGGAAAGGCTATTCCCATTGTCGTCTACTGTGTGCATTGAAAGCTGTACCAAATGCACTTGTCCTGTCCTAAAATATTTGAGCATACAAAGTGATAATTAAGATAGTAGGCGTTTGGCATACATTTGTTCTGTTCGGCACCATTAACTTTAAAGTAATCTAGTAGATCAGCTACTAAAAATTCTACTGTGGACTGAATAGGATCAAACAAACAGTGCTAGTAAGAGGATGGTGATTACTAAAGATTAATGTACTTTAAATTGCATGCAGTTTAATATGCTAACTTTATTTTAGATGTTCTCTTGCCCCAGCAGAGAAGAAATGTACCGTGTTTTAGAAGTTTAACTTTAATCTTCACGATGCAATGTTGCATTCCAATACAACTTTCCTTTTGTGAAACAACCATTTTAATGGTATAAAATATACTTCTTAATAATCGGATTTTTGTTGCCATGTGTAGAGGGACAAGTGTTTGTTAGTCTTTATAAAGCGCGCCCAAGGAATTTACCTTGTAACGGCGATGCTTACCTTTGCAAGCAGCTGGTGTATAAGACATTCAGCAACAATGTATTATAATTTGATTTAAACAGTGCAGCTTTACGTTCGTTGGAATTTGCTTCAGCCAGTAGGATAGTACTCAAATATATTTATGAATTTCGGGATTATCAAAGCTGCATTTTCCGTCTCACCTCTATTATCACTAGTCTGTGGTTCAGACTACTGGGCCAGTAGAAGATGAGGATCGACGGAATTAAGTTATTTGATATGATATAATGTCACTCATCCCCGTCGACTTGTAAGCAAATGCAAACTTACCAAACTTAAGCCGCTGATTAACCGCTCACACTATAAGCATTTTACTCTGCCTACTGATTTTAAAAGAATATATGGGGTTGGGATGATATTTATTGAAATTCCTCACATTCAAACGCAGTCAGGTAGATAATAAAAGCCGTAAAGAATTGATGAAATGACATAATATTGAAGTATTGCAATAAATTAGTAACATGTTGGATGTGTCATACGCAAAATATATTCAGATTGGCTGTGAACTGGCCAAATTTTGAGGCTAGGAAAAAGGTTCGCTCTAATTTCTTCTTGGTCAGATAAAGCTATCTGTGGAATAAACTACCGACATAGATCAGGTCGTGATAATGTGGCAGCATTTAGTAGCAGACTCACCAATTGCCTTGAGCTATCTACCCTAAGCTCTATATTCATATGGGAAAATCCCATAATGACCTGTTCCAAGAGAGACCCAAAAATAATATACCCCAATTTCATAACTAGGCTTTCGCCTCAACAGTCCACCGGAATGTTAATACACGAACCGCATATTCCAATACTCCACCTATGCATGTGGCCCATGCAAGATCATGTATGCTTCTGTACAAATGCAGCTCTGCCTCGATAGACAGTTTCTCCTATTATTATTATAATAAGTATCATCTGAACCTTTCTAATCTTCGGATAAAGCAAACTTTCATGAATGTATTCAATGAAAAAGCGACGATCCTTACAGTGGAACTAACCTGCTCCTTTGTCATGGAAAATGACCAACGCGGTAGCAACAGCAAGCATGTTAATGACCTCAGGCTTCTGGCCTGTAACATACGTCCATTGACAAATTTCCGAACAGCCACAGTATGAGCAATGAGTACAATAACATACATATCATGTTGTTTTAGAAAACAGCGGAAGCAAAGCAGTGTGGCATACGGCCGAAGTGGTGTAATGGTTAACCACGATATTGCCAGTGCATACAGATTAGGGTGGATAGTGAATGCTGCCGGCAGCTGCGGTGTGGAAATCTTGACCAAATGGTAAGGAATTCGCTCAAGTTAATTTTTTTATTTCGTAAATAAGAGAAGTTGATAGGTAGCGGAATTGTGGAATCTTGATCGCTGTTGCTTACCTTCGCATAGGCCAGTGGGAAGCGTAACTTACTAATAAAATCCAATTACAGCCAAGATATAGCGAGAACGGTTGACCCGCAGAGACCACGTGAGGACAAAACAACTGTGATCACAATCAATCACAAATGGTGTAAATCGTGACACAGTTCAAGAGCTTCAGAGTGAAATTTGCAATGAACTGTTTTATGAATACCACATAGATGGAATACGCTACCATGAATTAAGCGGAACATATAATATGTTACCATTGCTTTCAAAACCCTAATACACAGATCATTTCAGAATAATAATATATATCTCCGTTAATCATCCTTGTGAAAATACTCACTTGTTTCGGTTACAGTGAGAAGCAGAATTAAGAGGGATTGCAGGAATGCGATGCACGTATATTCAAACTGAAATTCTAGTTCCCTGTACAAAGTTTATTTGCTCAATGAAAATATGTAATGTAAGAAATATTTATACATAATTGCAGAAGTGAGGTATATAATAGCGTCACCGTGCAAATGAATGAAATAAACCGGAACAAATCTTACTGACGGACCATTGAATATGCTGCCGCCGCACTTATTTCTTATGCAGTGCGAAAACGATGCTAATAAATGGATACTTAATTAACGTGTGTGAAAAAACAGGCGCCTTACACTTCCCTTAGAACTGAAGAGGAAACAACAACACTATGTAGATAAATGTGGGTGGGCTTCTTTAATAGTAGACTAATAGAAACTACGCTTTATTGTTTAAGTTAACCACTGGGCTGGATGTATTTGTCTCACTTTTATCCCACCGGATAAGTCGAGTATTCGCTAAGCTGTTCGATTTTTCGGTCGTTCGTTTGGATTGCTTATATTACACATTGGTTGTTTGTATAAACCCCCGAATACTCTCCGCAGCAAGCCCACGTGTTGATTGGCTCTCTTCGCTGCTGTCTCTGACTGCTTTGAACAGTTAAGTTATCGTTAAATGAACACACCATGGTCGCGTTCTTGGGAAGTTTTTGCAATACATGTGACCTAAACCTGTACACGTAGTCATGTCTATGGCGCAAGTGGACAGCGTGACCTTTTGCCCCATTGAACTGTAGGGTATTCAAAACTGTCTAAGTTGTAATCGTGTTGAGGTCAAGCTGGAGCTTTTCGTGGTTGTTCGGTTATTGGATCACTAGCCATAACTTGATATCATCCTCGGAGAGTAAAAAAATGGAAGCAGTTTCCCTCGCCAGATCGTTTAGAAAAATCAAGAAGAGACAGGGACCAGAGCGCCGAGCCTTGTGGTACGCAACACTCCAGCTCAATTGCATCGTATAAGGATTCTCTTACTTGCACTTCAACCGAAGTTTATGCAGGAAATCGCCTATCCAACGCAGAAGTGGGTCACCAACGCCATAGACCTGAAGTGTGTGGTGGCGAATTTGGTGGTCTAAGCGATCAAACGCTTTTACAAAATGCAAGTAAATAGCGTCAACTCCTGCTCCACCATCAACTGCTTCGCTGCAGCTTTTTCGTGCAGGTAACGGGTTTATAGTGCAAAAGCGCTTTTGTCGGAGGCTACTTTGCGGTTGTGCTATTATCTTGTGATTTTCCACATCTTGCATAAGTGCATCAGCGATGATAGACTCCATAAACTTTGAAATGAAAGGGAGTAACGTAATCGGACGGTAATTGGTTGGGTCAGTGCGACTAACTCCCTTAAGCTTATGAGTGAATACCCTACGCTTCCTTATTGTTGGAGTCAAATCTTTCATTATACAGCGCTGTTAGAATACAGCCAGAGGTTTTGACAAATCACTGGCTGCTAGTTGTAAAGCCTTCGGTCGAATGCTATGGATACCAGCAATGCTGTGGTTATGTCACAGCAACATTTCCCTGGACACTTTTTCCGCAATAAAAGTGATATCGCATAAAGCTAATAGTGGGGTAATAGAAACAGGGGTAACCGTTGGGCCCGTTTCTTTCTTTAACAATTGTGAGTAATGCAACCGTAAGAAATCTGCTTCTTCCGTTGCTCATTGCGTGCATCCGTCAGTCGTGATCAGTGCTGGAATTCCGCGTTGCACCTTACGAATCCATGAACATGTCCGGATAAGGGTATGTGGTTCGTGCAATCTCTTCATTAAATCCTGCTGTTGCGTCAGCTGGTCCTCCCGAATCAAACTCACACGGAAGTTAAGCTGTGCCACATAGGCAGTTCAGGTTTCGGAATGCGGGGAGTCCTTATAAGCTCTCCATGCTAAGTCCCTCAAAGACATGCATTTTCGTGTTCTGCTCCTCAGAAATGACGCTACTCCTTTGAAGAGGGAAGGATTTCTACTTAGACGCGTGCGTTACCAGTGTGGTGAATGTCCTTGTAAAAGTGTCCCAACTTACTTTCAGGGCTTTCCGTTAAGAAGGTCAAAGCTGGCTCCTTAACAAACGCGCATAACATGTTGTAGTGGATGACCATGTATATTTTATGGTCCTCTTCCTCAGCATATTCCGCATAACATACATAGTTAAAAAGTAAATTCACATGGTAACCGAGACTCAGAGATGTGCTTGTAATTATGCCGTCCACCATGAGTTCTTATTTGGTGAGCACAAGATAAACTATCAACGGCTTTTTAGGAGTTTGGAATCTGCTGGGTGAGGTCATGTGGTTGTAAAGAGTGGAACTGGAAATTACCTCTTGTAAACACGCTTTGAACAATATGCTATCGTGCACATTAAAGTCGCCTGAGATGATAATTGACTGTATATATTGCTCAAGTCAAACTGAAAACGTGGTTTAGTTTGGAGTCCTTTTCACACGTAGGATTTGGTGGACGCTAAATCACAGCTATAAGACATGTGTCTTTGTTCCGCATCCATAGACGGCACAAAAGCGAATCTGGGGCACGGATTTCTGGGTGGTCAATAACTTCCTACCGGAGGTTAACCTTATAATACAGAATTACTCTACCACCTCTTCGAGCTATATCATTCCGAATCAATGGCATATCAAGTAAATTGACTTCAGAATCTGCCATCTCAAGGTTTAACCAGTTCTTCGTAAACATAATGAGTACCCGCGGTTGTGAGTTCTGGCTTTCTTTAAGTTAGGCCAACTTACTAAGAAGACCTTGGGCGTTAGTATGCAAATATGCTAGTGTATTTCATGTTAGAAGTGTGGAGGTGGACAGCAGATTCGTGTTTAGTTTTAAGCCAAACGTCTGTCGGCCGGCTGCTAATAGTTTTTCGTGTAAGTCTTTTGTTCTTGAAATTCAGTCGGGCTGCGTGGTAGCATGGAGCATCATAGAACAAGATGTTCTCTCGTGTGTGTACTTGTCCTGTCAACTGCGCTAATGCCATATTATCTATAACTCTGCAGAATTATGGAGGCGACTAGTTTACTAAAGTTACATGTTCCAATAAAGTGCTGATAACTATTGGCCGTGCGCCTGCTATCTTTAGCCTAATCTCGGTCCGCAACCTGGAGCGATGCTTCAACTGGCTATCCAATAGGATTTCTGTCATTCCATCCGAAAGTAGCACGACTTTAACCACTTTTGGACTGCAGCCCATGTAGTTTGTAGTTGAAGGAATTCTCGTTAGTGATTTAGCAATAACGTGGTCCAGAGCGAGAGCATCGCGGATTTGCACCACTGATTTCAGTCATGATTTTGCGCTTTGTGCTCAGGAGATCCCAGTATTTCAAGAACACGGTGAACAAATACGGTTTCTTTGCTTCCGTTTGTAGAAAGACCGCCATGGTTTTCTTTTTCCCTTGACCATCCTTTCCAAGGATTTTCTGGTACTATGCGTACCCCGCTCTATGAGCTGCGAAAATGAACTGCTGAGCGCAGGACTATGTCTGTCTCCTCAGTAGAAGTCAAGGTTATTCAAAGCATTTGGATTTCGCCGTAGTGCACTGCATTTGGGTAACGCGGGACACGTCGCAGCCCAGTTGGGTCAAACCGAATACCAATCGCATGGCAGAGAAAATGCAACTGGTTACGATCATCCACTGACTAGCACTTTACTTTGCCAGAACTAGACTCAGGTACGTTAGTGCACATGACAAGTAACGAACTATGGTTCTGGTTATCGAATGTTGATTTGAGTGTTGTGGCTATTAACTTGGATTGTTTGGCGGGCACTGAAGAACGTTGTGAAATCGGCGTTGCATCGCTCGTGCTTGGTCTAGAAAATGGACGCACGAGTGTCTTTTTGGGCCTTTTTATCGAAGCGATCGATGCTTATGTTACCCGGCTCTGCACTGTCCGTGTCCGTGCTGTTACCAACTCGTGAGATATTTCATCCAGGGATTCATTAATAACAGTCACGCTGGATGTGTCTTGCTTACATAAAGGGTTAGTAATTGCCGGAGTAGGTGGCGCAGATGCCGTCAGGTGGTTAGCAAGCTTGACTTTAGCCTTCGACGTAGAAACAGAGCTCTGAGGGTTTGCTGTAGAGCGTGATCGGTGTTGTTAGATTTTAATGACAAAGCCCTGAAGCTCGCCACTTTTGGACTGTTTCAGTCAGTTTTAAACACTTTTTCATGAGCAATATTATAGGTTTGACTATTGGGATTGCTTTGCATCTTTGACAAAATCAGAGCCACTCAGTCAAGTTGATTTGCCCCTTGTACTGTATTTGATTTAATCCAGCAGAGAAGGGTGAAACAGACAGTGGCAAAATTCACGAATAATGTCTCGCATAACTGGGCATGTACACTTTTGCTTACAACATTTGCAGTTAGGTGGAGTCAATTCCATTGACGACCGTTGTTGTAAACGAACGCTTCCCTTCGCTGGTCACGTGAGGAAGAGAGCGCGTAATTCTCCTGTATTTGTACCACTCGCATACTTAACGTCGGTTACCGTAGGTGAGTGTGCACGACGAGGTCACACGTAAACGGTTTGACTAGCTTATTGATCCACACTGGTTCCTGTAGAACGAAGCCCCTGGAAGTGTCTTGTAGTGGGTGCATGACAGCGAAATTGCCGGTGATGAGCGAACGCAATTGAAACCACAGATTGAGTCGTGGCTTCATTAGAAATGATCTTATAGATGAAATTCTAGGACCACCAAGTAGCGTGGAGCTTCCTTAATTGATTACAATATCGCAGCATGGAAAAATGTTAAAATGCAACATAGTGGTGCGTCTACAACAACTCATGTAGCACAAATCACTTGCCGTAGGAAATACTTTCGTAAATATGCCCACGGAACACGGAGATTTATTCCGATTTGAATTTGTGTATGGTGATTGCGCTAGGTGAAAAGACATAAAAATCTGTGAAAGAGGAGAGCACGTTCACTATGCGACCAGTCAGGTAAATGACAGGGACAACAACTGTAGGATAATTTATGCACTGAGCAGTCGAATGCTTGTCGTATAGATCCAGGATTTGATTTTGTTTGATACAAAACTATTGCTATACCATGTAAACGTCTTCCGGATTATGGTACTTAGGCTGTTCCTGTAAGATTGCCATACCAAATCCCTACCAAACATGTATTTACGATTTATGTTCAATAGAAAACTAAGGTTTTGCATTGAAGAAGAAAGGATTTCAGTTCCGATGAGTTAACTACCATTGCACCAAATCTCTGTAAATATTTAGGTGACTTCAGGGACGTATTCATTTGAGGTGATCCTATATATAAATATATACATAAGAGGCGCAAACAAAACGCATATTATATAGGCACTGATAAAAATAAGCACAGATAAATATGTCCGCAGATACAAATTTCGGATAAAACTCCCGTGAGCGTTTGAACATTAGAATATTTTACTTCAGGATACTCCCCGTGGGATGCATATAGGAACAGTTGACTGACATGGTCAATGCTACCCAATGCCGTGCTTGCAATTATTCCGACTGACATCAGATCCTTGTAAATGAGCCCAGTATCAAGTATCCACAATATAGTAGTTGTCTGAAACCTTGTGATTGTGGTGACGTATAGAGGGTATGTGGAAATTGGCTTTATTCACTGAGTTTAAACTCTGTACCATTGCTTACTAGCATTTCCAGACCAGGCACAATAAAGACTTCTACGATGATATTGTAGACATGTGCTTTTTCGGCGTAACCTTCAAAACGGGGCTCAGTTCAGAGTTTAATCCAGTTCAGTTGCTGCAAATATTGTCAGCAGCATAACATACTCAGTGTACCGATTTCTAGCCTATTAACTTCACGTCAAAGGTTTATTTTGTAATAAATACCCCACTGTCATCTTATTTAATGCTATCGTTCTGAAGCAGCGAACTACCGGGATACTTATCTCAGATTCAACAATTTCAATACTTAGCCAGGTTTGCGTGTTCATGCTGGGTCCAGCAGCTGTAAAGCTTCGCAATCTTTAACTTCGACCAACT
>OX104060.1:3577245-3661930 GCA_944474145.2 Dicrocoelium dendriticum
CCCCCCACTCCCCCCTCCCCCCCCCCCCCTCCCCCCCCGGCCCACCCCGTCCTCCCCCCCCCCTCCCCCCCCCCCCCCCCCCCCCCCCCGCCCCCCCCCCCCACCCCCCCCCCCCCCCCCCCCCCCCCCCGCCCCCCCCCCTCCCGCCCCCCCCCCCCCCCCCCCCCCCCCTCCCCCCCCCCCCCGCCCCCCTCCCCCACCCCCCCCCCCCCCCCCCCCCCCCCCCCCCCCCCCCCCCCCCCCCCCCCCCCCCCCCCCCCCCCCCCCCCCCCCCCCCCCCCCCCCCCCCCCCCACCCCCCCCCCCCCCCCCCCCCCCCCCCCCCCCCCCCCCCCCCCCCCCCCCCCCCCCCCCCCCCCCCCCCCCCCCCCCCCCCCCCCCCCCCCCCCCCCCCCCCCCCCCCCCCCCCCCCCCCCCCCCCCCCCCCCCCCCCCCCCCCCCCCCCCCCCCCCCCCCCCCCCCCCCCCCCCCCCCCCCCCCCCCCCCCCCCCCCCCCCCCCACCCCCCCCCCCCCCCCCCCCCCCCCCCCCCCCCCCCCCCCCCCCCCCCCCCCCCCCCCCCCCCCCCCCCCCCCCCCCCCCCCCCCCCCCCCCCCCCCCCCCCCCCCCCCCCCCCCCCCCCCCCCCCCCCCCCCCCCCCCCCCCCCCCCCCCCCCCCCCCCCCCCCCCCCCCCCCCCCCCCCCCCCCCCCCCCCCCCCCCCCCCCCCCCCCCCCCCCCCCCCCCCCCCCCCCCCCCCCCCCCCCCCCCCCCCCCCCCCCCCCCCCCCCCCCCCCCCCCCCCCCCCCACCCCCCCCCCCCCCCCCCCCCCCCCCCCCCCCCCCCCCCCCCCCCCCCCCCCCCCCCCCCCCCCCCCCCCCCCCCCCCCCCCCCCCCCCCCCCCCCCCCCCCCCCCCACCCCCCCCCCCCCCCCCCCCCCCCCCCCCCCCCCCCCCCCCCCCCCCCCCCCCCCCCCCCCCCCCCCCCCCCCCCCCCCCCCCCCCCCCCCCCCCCCCCCCCCCCCCCCCCCCCCCCCCCCCCCCCCCCCCCCCCCCCCCCCCCCCCCCCCCCCCCCCCCCCCCCCCCCCCCCCACCCCCCCCCCCCCCCCCCCCCCCCCCCCCCCCCCCCCCCCCCCCCCCCCCCCCCCCCCCCCCCCCCCCCCCCCCCCCCCCCCCCCCCCCCCCCCCCCCCCCCCCCCCCCCCCCCCCCCCCCCCCCCCCCCCCACCCCCCCCCCCCCCCCCCCCCCCCCCCCCCCCCCCCCCCCCCCCCCCCCCCCCCCCCCCCCCCCCCCCCCCCCCCCCCCCCCCCCCCCCCCCCCCCCCCCCCCCCCCCCCCCCCCCCCCCCCCCCCCCCCCCCCCCCCCCCCCCCCCCCCCCCCCCCCCCCCCCCCCCCCCCCCCCCCCCCCCCCCCCCCCCCCCCCCCCCCCCCCCACCCCCCCCCCCCCCCCCCCCCCCCCCCCCCCCCCCCCCCCCCCCCCCCCCCCCCCCCCCCCCCCCCCCCCCCCCCCCCCCCCCCCCCCCCCCCCCCCCCCCCCCCCCCCCCCCCCCCCCCCCCCCCCCCCCCCCCCCCCCCCCCCCCCCCCCCCCCCCCCCCCCCCCCCCCCCCCCCCCCCCCCCCCCCCCCCCCCCCCCCCCCCCCCCCCCCCCCCCCCCCCCCCCCCCCCCCCCCACCCCCCCCCCCCCCCCCCCCCCCCCCCCCCCCCCCCCCCCCCCCCCCCCCCCCCCCCCCCCCCCCCCCCCCCCCCCCCCCCCCCCCCCCCCCCCCCCCCCCCCCCCCCCCCCCCCCCCCCCCCCCCCCCCCCCCCCCCCCCCCCCCCCCCCCCCCCCCCCCCCCCCCCCCCCCCCCCCCCACCCCCCCCCCCCCCCCCCCCCCCCCCCCCCCCCCCCCCCCCCCCCCCCCCCCCCCCCCCCCCCCCCCCCCCCCCCCCCCCCCACCCCCCCCCCCCCCCCCCCCCCCCCCCCCCCCCCCCCCCCCCCCCCCCCCCCCCCCCCCCCCCCCCCCCCCCCCCCCCCCCCCCCCCCCCCCCCCCCCCCCCCCCCCCCCCCCCCCTCCCCCCCCCCCCCCCCCCCCCCCCCCCCCCCCCCCCCCCCCCCCCCCCCCCCCCCCCCCCCCCCCCCCCCCCCCCCCCCCCCCCCCCCCCCCCCCCCCCCCCCCCCCCCCCCCCCCCCCCCCCCCCCCCCCCCCCCCCCCCCCCCCCCCCCCCACCCCCCCCCCCCCCCCCCCCCCCCCCCCCCCCCCCCCCCCCCCCCCCCCCCCCCCCCCCCCCCCCCCCCCCCCCCCCCCCCCCCCCCCCCCCCCCCCCCCCCCCCCCCCCCCCCCCCCCCCCCCCCCCCCCCCCCCCCCCCCCCCCCCCCCCCCCCCCCCCCCCCCCCCCCCCCCCCCCCCCCCCCCCCCCCCCCCCCCCCCCCCCCCCCCCCCCCCCCCCCCCCCCCCCCCCCCCCCCCCCCCCCCCCCCCCCCCCCCCCCCCCCCCCCCCCCTCCCCCCCCCCCCCCCCCCCCCCCCCCCCCCCCCCCCCCCCCCCCCCCCCCCCCCCCCCCCCCCCCCCCCCACCCCCCCCCCCCCCCCCCCCCCCCCCCCCCCCCCCCCCCCCCCCCCCCCCCCCCCCCCCCCCCCCCCCCCCCCCCCCCCCCCCCCCCCCCCCCCCCTCCCCCCCCCCCCCCCCCCCCCCCCCCCCCCCCCCCCCCCCCCCCCCCCCCCCCCCCCCCCCCCCCCCCCCCCCCCCCCCCCCCCCCCCCCCCCCCCCCCCCCCCCCCCCCCCCCCCCCCCCCCCCCCCCCCCCCCCACCCCCCCCCCCCCCCCCCCCCCCCCCCCCCCCCCCCCCCCCCCCCCCCCCCCCCCCCCCCCCCCCCCCCCCCCCCCCCCCCCCCCCCCCCCCCCCCCCCCCCCCCCCCCCCCCCCCCCCCCCCCCCCCCCCCCCCCCCCCCCCCCCGCCCCCCCCCCCCCCCCCCCCCCCCCCCCCCCCCCCCCCCCCCCCCCACCCCCCCCCCCCCCCCCCCCCCCCCCCCCCCCCCCCCCCCCCCCCCCCCCCCCCCCCCCCCCCCCCCCCCCCCCCCCCCCCTCCCCCCCCCCCCCCCCCCCCCCCCCCCCCCCCCCCCCCCCCCCCCCCCCCCCCCCCCCCCCCCCCCCCCCCCCCCCCCCCCCCCCCCCCCCCCACCCCCCCCCCCCCCCCCCCCCCCCCCCCCCCCCCCCCCCCCCCCCCCCCCCCCCCCCCCCCCCCCCCCCCCCCCCCCCCCCCCCCCCCCCCCCCCCCCCCCCCCCCCCCCCCCCCCCCCCCCCCCCCCCCCCCCCCCCCCCCCCCCCCCCCCCCCCCCCCCCCCCCCCCCCCCCCCCCCCCCCCCCCCCCCCCCCCCCCCCCCCCCCCCCCCCCCCCCCCCCCCCCCCCCCCCCCCTCCCCCCCCCCCCCCCCCCCCCCCCCCCCCCCCCCCCCCCCCCCCCCCCCCCCCCCCCCCCCCCCCCCCCTTCCCCCCCCCCCCCCCCCCCCCCCCCCCCCCCCCCCCCCCCCCCCCCCCCCCCCCCCCCCCCCCCCCCCCCCCCCCCCCCCCCCCCCCCCCCCCCCCCCCCCCCCCCCCCCCCCCCCCCCCCCCCCCCCCCCCCCCCCCCCCCCCCCCCCCCCCCCCCCCCCCCCCCCCCCCCCCCCCCCCCCCCCCCCCCCCCCCCCCCCCCCCCCCCCCCCCCCCCCCCCCCCCCCCCCCCCCCCCCCCCCCCCCCCCCCCCCCCCCCCCCCCCCCCCCCCCCCCCCCCCCCCCCCCCCCCCCCCCCCCCCCCCCCCCCCCCCCCACCCCCCCCCCCCCCCCCCCCCCCCCCCCCCCCCCCCCCCCCCCCCCCCCACCCCCCCCCCCCCCCCCCCCCCCCCCCCCCCCCCCCCCCCCCCCCCCCCCCCCCCCCCCCCCCCCCCCCCCCCCCCCCTCCCCCCCCCCCCCCCCCCCCCCCCCCCCCCCCCCCCCCCCCCCCCCCCCCCCCCCCCCCCCCCCCCACCCCCCCCCCCCCCCCCCCCCCCCCCCCCCCCCCCCCCCCCCCCCCCCCCCCCCCCCCCCCCCCCCCCCCCCCCCCCCCCCCCCCCCCCCCCCCCCCCCCCCCCCCCCCCCCCCCCCCCCCCCAGCATGAGCTAACATCTCCTCCTTTGACACGCATCACAATTTGCCTATTGGTCGGTTTCAGGTTGCAGATCAATCATCGAGGTTTACTAGAGGGGCATCGAGGTTTACTCCAGAGGGGCATCAAGGCAGAACAGAAGGTGGTGCTCGACCACTTTCATTGGACTGTCTGTCTCTTATGCTGGCAGCTTCTAACCGGTGTCCCATTAGTTTACGTCCCATAACCAAGGAGAGTGTCAAGGACGCCAAATAGGCGTTCTCAGCCTCGCTAACTTGGAAGTAACGCACGCTATTTTGAAAACGAACCACTCTAAAAGCCTAGTACAATGAGCTAATATGCGTGTAAAAGGGTATAGACACAACTGCCGTCACTGGCTATAACATCATTTAGCGGTAATTGTGACGAACCTAAATGTGCTCTAGTAATCAGGAAAGGTTGTCAAGCTCTAAAAGTTCCGTCACCTTCCACCCTACGCATGGTGACTTAAGTCAGCAAAAAATAATCCGGCAGTATCGTGTGAATGAAGCGCTCTGGTTAAAACGAGTAGACAGAGTTTTTCTGATTGTCAACAGTATAGCTGTCTTATAAAATATATGAAAATGTAAATGAGACTATTGAGCTGGTGGCCCCTCTCAAGAATTTACTAGTGTAATCGATAAAAATTGATCCTTCCCAACAGCAATCCTCACCTAGCTCCGTCCCTGGGTCAACGAGTGATGTCTGTGATGTTTGCCGTCACACATCATATGCATTATTTGCTCTGACACATCCCACCTCATAGGAGAGAAAATTATATACCAAGTGTCTGTGTTTACCCCCTTCGAGGAAGCTCTACTTAATGATCCGTTTAAGATATTGGCATGTAAAGCCAGTACATGGGAAAAACTACGTAATATACACCTCGGCCACCTTCATAAACGCACCAGAAGCGACAAGCGTATCCCAAAGTGGTGCGACATTGCTTCGAATTTTATCTCCAGTGCTGCCTGTTAAATAACCCAACTATTCATCAAAAAATTGTAAACAGATAATGGCTATGCAGAATCACAGTGCCTTCCCGAATCCACAGCTACTACTACAAGAGGCAACCTGCTAGTTGATTAGAGACATCTTCCATTAGTATTATTGTTTATCCCACAGTGTTATAATGTTAGCGCGCCCCCCAACGTAAATGCACTGCAGTGAACCTCGAAAATTTCGAGTAACGCAGAGCTCATTAGACGTAAAAGAGGTTGTATTATCTCTTCGGTTCGCCTTCGTAACTCATCGGGTGTGATGCGCAATCCACTTAATCACACTAGAAAAGTCACTAAAAGGAAGCGGACAATCTAAACGACCATCCTTAAAGTGATGGTAAAAAAACAGTTGTCCATAGTATTCCACAAATTCCAGACACTGCTGACCACAAAGCGCAAACACAATACCCGATGGAGTAGTGCTGCATCCGTGAAGCACTCACAGTGGACGCGGTTCACTATTATTCATAGGCACGAAACTCCTTATTACCTAACTACTTAGGCTGTGGTCCAAGAATAACGAAAGAAAAAGTTGTACTCCGAAGGAATAGCAAAAATGTTATTAAATAACTGAATAAAGTTTTGCGTCAGGTAGGCAACCGATATGCAGCTAGAGGCAGAAGGCGCATGGTCAGGAGTGGTCAGTAATTTGATAGGACTTGCAACCTCAGTAAATCTTTGTCTTCATAGTGTTGTGAAGGGTCGGACGTAACAGTACCCTCAGCGCCAGGCAGAACGGTGGCATTTACGGAAGAAACTCAAGATTTTGAATACTCTGGCAAAATTTACGGTCCGAGTGACAAACAAAATTCAATGACTTACCAAAAATGTTTTGCGGCTTACAGCCGTCCAGACTGCTTACAACTCAACCGAAACTTTACGTCCAACAATGCACTCATACTTTTAACAATACTACCCTCTTTGTGTACTAAGGTCCTCTGCGATTTTAGCAAGTTGGTCGCCGTTAGATATTGCGAAGCTTTACAACTGCGGGACCCGGCATCAAAAAGTAGGCCTGACTAAGCATTGAACGTGTTGAATCTGAGATAAAGGTCCCGGTAGTTCGCTGTTTCAGAACGATAGCATTACATAAGATGAAAGTGTGGTATTTATTACAAAATAAACTTAGACTTGAAGTTAATACGCTAGAATTCGGTACACTTAATACGTTCTAATGCAGACAATTTTTGCAGAAAATGAACACACCTAACGAATTCTATCTCTGTACTAGACTCTGAACTGAAATCCGTTTTGTAGGTTACGATAAAATAGTCATATGTCTACAAGGTTATCGCAGAAGTCTTTATTGCGCATAGTCTGTAAATCCTAGTAAGCAATGGTACAGTTATAACTCAGTGAATAAATAAAATACCCACATACCCTCAATACACCACCACGCTCATAAGGTTCCAAACAACGACTATACTGCGGATACGTAAAACTGTGCTCAGTTACAAGGATCTTATGTCAGTCGGAATAGTTGCAAGCATGGCATTGGGTCGCATTGACCATGTCAGTCTACTGTTCGTATGTGCATCCCACGGGGAGTATCCTGAAGTACAATATTCTAATGTGTAAACGCTCACTGAAGCTTTATCCGAAATTTGTATCTGCGGCCATATTTAGCTGCTTATTTTTATCAGCGCCTATATAATATGCGTTTCGTTTGCGCCTATTATATATATATTTATATAAAGGAGCATCCCAAATGAATACGTCCCTGAAGTCATCTACTAAATATTTACAGAGATTGGGCGCAACGGTAGCTAACTCATCCGAACAGAAATCCTTTCATCGTCAAAGCAAAAGCACATTTTTCTTTTGAACTGAAATCGTAAACACATGTTTGGTAGGGATTTGGTATGGCAATCGTACAGGAACAGGCTAAATACCATAATCCGGAAGACGTTTACATGGTATAGCAATATCTTATGTATCAAACAAAATCAATTCCTAAATCTACACGACAAGCATGCGACTGCTCAGTGCATAAATTATCCTACAGTTGTTGTCCTGTCATCTAGCTGACTGGTCGCATATTAAACGTGCTCTACTCTTTTACAGAGTTTTGCATCTTTCACCTAGCGCAATTACCATGCACAATGCAAATCGGAATAAATCCACGAGTTCAGTGGGCATATTTTCGAAAGTATTTCCTACGGCGAGGGATTTTTGCTACACAAGTTGTTTTAGACTCGCCACTCTGTTGCTTTTTAACAGTTTTCGATGCTGCGATATTGTGATCTATTATAGCAGCTCCACGCTATTTGGTGGTCCTAGAAGTTCGTACACAGGATTATTTCTAACGAAGCTACGACTCAATCTGTGGTTTCAATTGCGTTTGCCCATCACCGGCAATTTCGCTGTCATGCACCCAATACAAGCCACTTCCAAAGGCCTTGTTCTACAGGAACCAGTGTGGATAAATAAGCTAGCCAAACCGTTTACGTGTGCCCTCGTCGTGCACACTCACCTACGGTAACCGATGTTAAGAGTGCGAGTGTTACAAAGTACAGGAGCGTTACGCGCCCTCTAAGTCATGTGACCAGAGAAGGGAAGCGTTCGTTTGCAAAGACGGTCGTCAATGGGATTGATTCCATCTAACCGCAAATGTTGGAAGCAAAATTGTACACGTCCAGTTTCATGAGACATTATTCGTGAATATTGCCACCGTCTGTTTCACCCATTATCTACTATTATAAATCAACTGCAGTACAAGAGGCAAGTCAACTCGACTGATTGGCTCTAATTTTGTCAAAGATGCAATCAGCCTCAATAGTCAAATGTATAATATCGCTCATGAAAAAGTGTTAAAAGCTGACTGAAACAGTCTAGCAAGTGGCGAGCTTCAGGGCTTTGTCATTAAAATCTAACAACACCGTTCATGCTCTAAAGCAAACCCTCAGAGCTCTGTTTCTATGTCGAAGGCTAAAGTCAAGCTTGCTAACCGCCTGACGGCATCTGCGCCACCTACTCCGACAATTACTAACCCTTTATGTAAGCAAGACACCTCCAGCGTGACTACTATTCATGAATCCCTGGATGAAATATCTTACGAGTTGCTGACAGCACGGACACGGACAGTGCGGAGCCGGGTAAGATAAGCATCGATCGCTTCGAGCAAAACGCCCAAAGAGACACACGTACGTCCATTTTCTAGACCAGGCGCGAGCGACGCGACGCCGTTTTTACAACGTTCCTTAGTGCCCGCCAAACAGTCCAAGTTAATAGCCACAACACTCAAGTCAACGTTCGCTAAACAAAACCACAGTCCGTTAACTGTCATGTACACTAACGTACCTGAGTCTAGTTCTGGCATAATAAAGTGCTAGTTGGTAGATGATCGTAACCAGTTGTATTCCCACTGCAATGCGATTTTATTCGGATTGACCCAACTGAGCTGCAACGTGTTCCGCATTAGGAAACTGCAGTGCACTACGGCGAAATCCAGTTGCTTTGCATAATCTTGACTTCTACTGAGGTGACAGACATAGTCCTGCGCTAAGCAACGCATAGAGCGGGGTACGCATACTACCAGATATTCACTGGAAAGGACGGTCAAAGGAAAAAGAAAATCTTGGCAGTCTTTCTACGAACCGAAGCGAAGAAACCGTATTTGTTCAACTTGTTGCTGAACTACTGGGATCTCCTGAGCACGAAGCACGAAATCATGACTGCAATCAGTGGTGCTAAATCCGCAGATGCTCTCTCCGGACCACGTTATTGCTAAATCAGTAACGAGAATTCCTTCAACTACAAACTACTGGGACTGCGGTCCAAAAGCAGTTAAAGTCATGCTCCCTTCCGATGGAATGACAGAAATCCTATTGGATAGCTAATTGAAGCATCGCTCCAGTTTGCGGACCGAGATTAGGCTAAACATAGTGGGCGTAATGCCAATTGATATCAGCGCTTTATTGGAACATGTAACCTCAGTAAAATAGTTGCCTCCTTAATCCTGCAGAGTTGTAGACAATATGGCATTAGCGCAGCTGACAGGACAAGGACATACAAGAGAGAACATCTCGCTCTGTGATGCTGCATGCTACCACGCAGCCTGGCTGAAATTCGAGAACAAAAGACCCACGCGAAAATCTTTCAGCGGCCGGCCGACAAACGGTCGGCTTAAAACTAAACACGAATCTGTTGTCCAGCTACACACTTCTAACATGAAAAACACTAGCATGTTTGCATATTGACGCCCAAGGTCTTCTTAGTAAGTTGGCGGAACTTAAAATGTCAAACCTCACAACCGCGGGATCATTATGATTACGGAGAACTGATTAAACCCTGCGATATCAGATTTTGAAGTCAGTTTACTTGAAATGCCACTGATTCGGAAGGATATAGGTGGTACAGGTGGTGGAGTACTTCTGTATTATAAGCTTAACAACCAATAGGAAGGTTTTGACCACCCAGAGATCGGTGCCCCAGATTCGCTTTGGTGCCGGCTATGGATAGGTAACAAA
Source organism: Dicrocoelium dendriticum (assembly GCA_944474145.2). Lineage (NCBI taxonomy): Eukaryota > Metazoa > Platyhelminthes > Trematoda > Plagiorchiida > Dicrocoeliidae > Dicrocoelium > Dicrocoelium dendriticum. The sequence goes on from OX104060.1 coordinate 3,586,806, forward strand.
GACACATGTCTTATAGCTGTGAATTACCTTGCACCAAATCTTACGTGTGAAAAGGACTCCAAACTAAACCACGTTTTCAGTTTGATTTGAGCAAGATATACAGTCATTTATCATCGCAGGCGAATTTAATATGCACGATAGCATACAGTTCAAAACCTGTTTACAAGAGTTAATTTCCAGTTACACTCTGTACAACCACGTGACCTCTCCCAGCAGATTCCAAACTTCTAAAAAGCCGTTGATAGTTTCTTATGCTCACCAAAGAAATACTCATGGTAGACGGAATAATTACAAGCACACTTCGGAGTCTCGTTGACCATGTGAATTTACTTTTTAACTATGTACGTTATGTGAAATATGCTGAGGAAGTGGACCATAAAGTATATATGTTCGTCCACTACAACGTGTCATGCGCGTTTGTTAAGGAAGTACCTTTGACCTTCTTAACGGAAAGCCCCCAAAAGTAAGCTGGGACTCTTTTACAAGGACATTCACCACAATGGTACCGCACGCGTCTGAGTAGAAATCCTTCCCTCTTCAAAGGAGTAGCAAGTCATTTCTGAGGAGCAGAACATGAAAATGCATGTCTTTGAGGGACTTATCATGGAGAGCTCATAAGGACCCTGCATTCCGTAACCTGAACTGCCTATGTAGCACAGCGTAAATTCTGTGTGAGTTTGACTCGGGAGGACCAGTTGAAGCATCAGCAGGAGTTAATGAAGAGATTGCACGAACCATAAACACTTCTACAGACAAGTTCATGGCCTTCGTAAGGTGCAAGGTGATATCCTAGCTCTGATCACGACTGACGGATGCACGCAATGAGCAACGGCAGAAGCAGATCTCTTACGGTTACATTACATAAACGTACAATGAAGAAACGGGCCCAACGGTTATCCCTGTTTCCATAATCTCACTATTAGCTTTATGCGATGTCATTTTATTGCGGAAAACATGTCAAAGAAAAATGTTACCTGGCGTATCCACAGCATTCCTGGTGTCCATAACATTCAACCGAAGGCTTTACAACTAGCAGCCAGTGATTTGGCAAAACTTCTGGCTATATTCTAACAGCTTTGTATGACGAAAAATTATACTACAACAATTTGGAAGCGTGGGGTATTCACTCCTAAGCGTAAGGGAGGTAGTTGCACTGACACAAAAATTACCGTCCGATTACGTTACTCCCTTTCATTTCAAAGATTATGGAGTCTATCATCGCTGATGCACTTATGCAGAATGTAGAACATCACAATAGCACCAGCGCAAAATATCCTCTGACAAAAGCGCTCCTGCAATATTAACCCGTTAACTCACGAAACAGCTGGAGTGAAGCAGTTGATGGTAGAGCAGGAGTTGATGTTATTTACTTGGATTTCTCAAAAGGGTTTGATCGCTTAGACCACCAAATTCTCCTCCATACACCTCAGCTCTATGGCGTTGGTGACCCATTGCTGCGTTGGATAGGCGATTTCCTGCATGAAGTTCGGTTGGAATTGCGAGTACGAGAATCCTTATGCGATACAATTGAGCTGGAGTGCCGCGTACCATAATGCTCGGCGCTCCGGTTCCTGTCTCTTCTTGATTATCCTAAACGATCTGGCGAGGGAAACTGCTTCCATTTTTCTATTCTTCGAGGATGATATCAAGTTATGGCAAGTGATCCAATAACCGAACAACCACGAAAAGCTTCAGCGTGACCTCAACCCGATTTCAACTTAGACAATTTTGAACACCCTACGGTTCAATGGGGCAAAAGGTCGCGCTGTTCGCTTGCGCCATAGACATGACTACGTGTATAGGTTTAGGTCACATGTATTGCAAACAACTACCCAAGTAGGCAACCTTGGTGTGCTCATTCAACTATACCTTAACTGTTCAAAGCAGTCAGAGGCAGCAGCGAAGAGTGCGTTTCAACACGTCGGCTTGCAACGGAGAGCATTCGAAAGATGCTCCCCATCAAATTCCTCCATGCTGCACATTTCTTATGTGCACCCTCACACTCAAGAGGCCATCTAAACTTGGCAACCTTGGTTGAAGCGCGACTTAGAATTACTAGAGAAACCCCAGAGCATGCCAACACAGAACGTCAAGGGCCTACAAAATCTGTCTTATCATCAAAAGCTGAAGTCACTGAGAGTTTTCAGTTGCCGCTACCGAAGGCTGCGCGGCGATCTCATATTAGTCTACCAAATATTGAGTGACCTTAATCACATACGCCGCCACTTAGTGAAACTCAACCCAAACACCAGCCTCAGAGGTAACCCTTTGCAATTGTGTGCAGAGTTTAGCCGCCTGGAATGCCGGCGGAATTAGTTTTCTTTTCTTGTTTGCCAACCATAGAACTCTCTCCCAAACTTTGTCGTTTCCTTCCCCACGTTGTATATTTTTAAAAAACTATCGCCTCTTGCGCTTGGCCCTCATCATTTCGATGCCTAAACTGTGCAACTTTGGACTACATTAATTAACCCTGCAAACCGGATGAGCCTGTTACATAAACCTGAAAATGCGGGACAGAAGTGAGTATTCCCGTTTTAACTTCTTAGTTTTCTCACGGATTACAACAACTATAGCTGTCCCCATTTGTCTTGATGTTCGTATTCAATTAGCACTTACACTACCAGTCTCAGCAGCGTAACTGCTAGATAAACGCTCAAACCGACAACGTACGTATATTTAGATAATTGTAGTTGTACCATCAGGAACATGCTGGACATGTCAAGCAACTGTACTTTTTAACCAACATAAATCATTGTTCATTGTATAGCTCATTCGCTTATTTTCCCCCTCAGAAAGATTAACGAGCAAACGATCCAACCATGGATGTACGATCTAGTCGACCTTGAGAATACAACCAAGTCAGCATGTAGACGATCGAGGGGAGCCCACACCATCGACCGGAAAGATTGCTCGAAGCAATGGTTTGTAACAATCTTCCACAATTTGTTTATGTTAGCAGCTATTTCACTAGACTGACTTTCCTTAATGCCAAAACATATACCTACAGACGTTCAACATGTCCGTTTTAGGGCAATTTTAATTTTAACGGTTCTATGGTCAAAGTAAATCAGTGAAACGTACACAAGAATAGACAGAACTCAGTGGGTTTCTTTGCAGTATGTATGGTTAGCCACTGTTAAAGATCCTACGGGAGCTATCACAGAAACACGAAAACGTGGTGGCAATGCTTAAACAAATTTCAAAATACCAAAATCGTTTCCTTTAAAGAAAACCTGAGAAGAGGCAAACCTCAGTTGATCCCATTAGGCTGAGCTTTAAAACTGCGGGTGTAGACTGAGTCGCCTGGGGCTTTAAAGGTCAATACCAAGGTTACCCAAATACACCTAGGACAATCACTGCCAGTGCGCTTGGAAGAAATATGGCCAAAGCCACTAGCAATCATCAAACGGTCCATTATTTCAAAAAACATCAACCACAGTGGTGGTTGGGACATGGCTACTGCCAAAGACACTCGGAACTTTAGGCCTTCAACTAATTTCACTGGGCCCAAATTAAATGAAGAAGGCGAAGTTGTACATACATAGACTGTATCGGATTTTGGCAAACCAACTGTGTGGTTGACTTCAACCCTGATTGTACGTAGCACACCATCGGCAATCCTCCTCAAGCTTTCAGAATCGAAGTCATATTTCTTGAAGGAAGGACACCTCGATGGTGCAAACAAGTGAGATTTTATACGTGATATCATAGGTGTTGATTTAAGCCTCTCAATTTGACAGTCACAGAAACTCGTAGCCCTACGGTGAACCGAGACCTCTCTGCGTTGCTTTCACTTCCACCGAGCAAGCAGAATCTGTCCTGTTATCCATAGATCACCTCCTGCATATTCCGAATAGCGATCACAAACGGGTAGAATACCGCAAGTAATCAGTAGCCGAGATTGTCATTGTACACGGAGCTTTCCAGGTTAAAGTTCATGATGGGCGAGAAGCCAACCCTCATAACCAGGAACAGAGGTGTTACATTCGCGAGACCATCATAGCGCAATCGATCTCGAGACTGAACAGATAGCCAACTAAAAATGTAGCCGGCGCTTGTGAAAGTGTGAATCATTGGAGACAATTTTCGATAACAGTATTGGAGCGTTAATAGGCGTATGCATCGGCATAACTACGCAGCAGTGAAACAAATCCCTGTCCCCTACACAAACACACGAGAACTACCGTTTCAATGGTTTAGTTCCAGACAACTGTGCAAATAACAACACTCAGTCAGCCAAAGGAACTGGTGAACAGACTATATGCATTACACCCAAGGAGAGGAACTAAGATCTACCGGCGATATCCATGGGTTGGACAAAAGCTTTCTTCACAATCACACATAAACAAGGATCAGTGACCGACACTTCACAGGTCGTCAAAACGTTACCCACAAAACACACTTCCGTCGACTTAATGCTAAGAACAGAAAAGCCATCATGCTGCATAACAACACACGATTACTCATGAACGAGGTTGTCGAGCTGAGACCTCCTATTCTTAACTGAAACTTGATTGCAATCAGAAATAACCCAGGCCAATATCGCGATATATGACATGCTCCATCTTAAATACGATCGCATTATAAACGTAGGTGGCGTATAACTATAAAGTATTCACGTTAAATTGGGCTTTAGGGAAACATCTTAGAAGCCTTGCAAACCACTTTTGAGTTTTTCAAGACAAAACGGACTTTTACAAATCACTTTGGACTTTCTGCAAAAAATGGACTTTTTGCAAATCAATTTAGACACTTCGGGTTTTAAGCGCAAAATCAGCAATTCGCTTGCAAGAAATGAGGAGTGAAGCAAACAGACGATGTTCAGACATCATTGTAGTCATGCTGATGCAAACGAATTGTGTAACCAGAAAGCTCCCCTGCAAAATCTTCACTTGATTTTTAACGCGATCACATCGTCCAAAGGAGGTGACTGCGCATCACTGTATCTCTCCATCTGTCGTTTCGTAGCATACGGACTTCTGACTTTACACATGGATCTGTGCAGTTATGTGAAGATATGAAGTGCAGACCCCAGCGCGTATTCCATCGTGACTTAAGCGAATGATATCTAGCATTAGAGGGTAGTTGTGATGCATTAATTTTGCGAATGAATCACGATGCGCCACTTCGATATAAACAGCGATTCCCACTGAATTCAACCTGGCCAATTCGCTCACTCGCACCGTAATGGATGATGCAGGCAGGCGACGATCCAGTTGCAGCTTTTCACTCTAGGGAGCTTCGCAGATTGTGTGAGCCAAACTATTCAGCTATTCCATTATTTGGTAAATGAGGCTATCATGACTCGTAATGAACACAGCCTAGCTTTATTGGCCCATTGCTGCAAGCCGTTAGCAAAGAAGGGATGAAACTGACTGCAGGAGGTTCAGAGCATATTGTGCTCACGCGAAAGCCACTGGACTGTGCAAGCAGTGGGCGGTTTTGCAAGCACTCCTCTAAATCATTGAAGTTGTTCACATCTAGCAAAGCCTGTGATGAGTTGTCCTGTTTCACTCAATGGGCTTTCGCGTATTTCCTGTGGGTTCGTAGGCAAAAATATGCAGTGCAGTCACTGAAATACCGTTGCCTTTTAGGAATCCAACTAAAGCAGTCTAGCTCCATACTATTACAGTTGTAAACTTTTAACAATTTGGGGAAGTAAGGGGTAGTACGATATTCTGTCTACCTTGCGCTTACGCGAATGTAGCCTTACTGCATAAGCATTGGGGGCTGCGAAATCCCTCTCTATTATGGACATCAGTAGTCTCGGTCAGAACCGGTGACCCAGTTGTACCCTGTTGATCTATGGGCATTCGCGTATCTTATATGAGCATGTGGGTGAACAAATTCAGCAAGTAGAACAATGAAACAATGTAGGCTATAATGAAACCACCAAAACTAGTTTAATTTTGTTGGCTTAAAATTGCAGGTTGTCATAAAGGGAGGAGTGTAAAGCGACTGAACACTTGTTCCTTCTACATATTGGTCAAACGAATGCAAAGCGACTGTGCAAGCAGGGAGCAGTGGTGCATGCCTTCATCTTAATCATTGGCGTCGTTCACTGCCACCAAATGGACGTCCGCGTATGTCCTGTGGATGTGTGCGCCAACACCTGCAAGTCTTTAACAAAGAATACTTTACTCGTTTTGTGTAGTGCAAGGCTAATCAATAAATGATGTTTGGTGGAGCCATGATAATTGAGCAGCTGAATAGTTTGGCCCACACATAATATGCGAAGCTCCCTAGAGTGAAAAGCTGTAACTGGATCGTCGCCTGTCTGCATCATCCATTACGGTTTGAGTGAGCGAATTGGCCAGGTTGAATTCAGTGGGAATCGCAGTCTATATCGAAGTGGCGCATCGTGATTCATTCGCAAAATTAATGCATCACAACTACCCTCTAATGCTAGATATCATTCGCTTAAGTCACGATGGAATACGCGCTGGGGTCTGCACTTCATATCTTCACATAACTGCACAGATCCATGTGTAAAGTCAGAAGTCCGTATGCTACGAGACGACAGATGGAGAGATACAGTGATGCGCAGTCACCGCCTTTGGACGATGTGATCGCGTTAAAAATCAAGTGAAGATTTTGCAAAGGAGCCTGCTGGTTACACAATTCGTTTGCATCAGCATGACTACAATGATGTCTGAACATCGTCTGTTTGCTTCACTCCTCATTTCTTGCAAGCGAATTGCTGATTTGCGCTTAAAACCCGAAGTGTCTAAATTGATTTGCAAAAAGTCCATTTTTTGCAGAAAGTCCAAAGTGATTTGTAAAAGTCCGTTTTGTTTTGCAAAACATCCAAATTTGTTTTGTAAAGCGTTCATAGTTGGTTATGAGATGTCACCATAATTTTAAATATATTTGTCAATGTAAAGCGAAAATGATATTTTTAATTTTGAACGGTGGTTCACCAAAATTTGAGGCTTACTACCACAAAGTGGGTTCGCTATAAGCATGTACCCAAATAGTTTAATTTCAAATATGATCACATATTAGCTAAGGCATTTTGACATGGAACAATGCAATACGTACGATAGTTTTATTTTTTTTTGAGCATTAATGTATAGGAAACGTCTTTTAACAATTTAGTAAGTACCGCAGTTACTTCTTGTAGCTTGAAACCCGTGTAACACAATCCCGCGTGCAAATCAGCGCACTTATGGGTGGAGTAACATTGTGTCAAATCTGCTTTCAAGCTGTTTGCACAATCCTTTGGTAAATCTTGTATTTGGCAAACTACCGCAGACGAGATTCTTCATTTGCAATGCCAGAAACCCTGGTGAAACTGTTTTCCGCTAGTAAGGCATAAGGATGCATAATGCAACAGGTAATGGTATTGTGCGGAACAATTTGTTTGACTGATGTTTGCAATCCAGAACGAATATCTAACAAGACTGTTGCGCCCTCCGTACAGATCTCAACGAAATTCGACCAAATAAATTGGTATAAATAACAGACCATTCACTGATGTTTAGTCGGCGGTGGCTAACCAATAGTGGTTAGGTAATTGGTTACGTGTTTGGATACAGATGATATGCCATTAATTTTCATTAGTAACTGATAAATGACATGATCATCGCACTTATATTTACCATCTCCCCAAAAAATACCACTTCATCTTTTCGAGGTAATTATCCACAGGTTGTGTGATCCTGCCCTAGTACCATAAAATGCGAACCGGTGCAGGCCTAAAATGAAACGCAACGGAAAGTGTCCTTTTGCAGTGGTTTGTCGTCCTGTAAGTATATTATTTTGGGGGTGGCTCTTCCACAACCATACAAAGATTTCCTCAACTCGGGAGCCTCATTATTCAAGGTCTGGAAATTTCAACATCTCGCAACGAACAGTTTAAAGCTGACGTTCAAGAGCTCATTGTAAGCATTCCACATTCACTCAACTCAGTTCGATCATCAGATTTAGTACGCAAATTAAACACTTGTGTTTGATTTAATGCTCACAAATGAAGAGTTAATCATCGAGAAACCAAGTATAGAAAGCTCCCTTCGGCACAGTGAGCATGTGTTTTATGCACAATATCCATTATAACAGTATGACTTGTTTCGAATAATTACACACTACGACATAATAACATAAATTGTTGTAGCTACCATCTGGGAGTTTTCGGACGACTGTGCTATTTATACTCCATGGAAGGAGTTCTTAGCAAATCTAGTGATTTGATTATATCTGCGTCAGTACACAAGTACTTTCCTTCTGCAAGAGCGCAATCATCCATTCACAGCAGAACCTGGAAACACATGACAATAAGTGACGCAGTGTGGCACGATTACAGAGCGAACCCTGTCCCTTGTAAGTGGAGCAATTATGCAGTGCATCGTAATTGATGTACCACACTTGTCTATGAGGACAAATAAGCACACTAGCAGAGCTTAAAGGAAAGGTCTTGTGCAAACAAAAAATTCTGTACGATAAAGTGAACAGACTCCGAATTTTGAAGCGTAGTTTCCCCCACATATCTCAGCACATGGATATGAACTAACTACCGAGGATGCAGGCAATGTTCAACGGCTACAGTATGCTCTAATATTCTGAGGTGCTACCTGCATGTGTCACCTACGTGTCCCATTACTTCAGATGCCAGCATTTTCACACGTCACTTTTATTTCAGCGTTCACTGAGGAGGCTGCCGTTGTTGCTAATCCATAGCTGCCCCAAATTGACAATGTTCTCCGAAAGCATTGCTGATGACAACTGTGGAAATGGCTAAGCAAATTTTTCCAAAGATGCCCAGATAAACCGGAGGATCTCAGCGTGTAGAAACAGGGTATCATTGCGCCAAATTGCAGAGACCGCCAACAGTCGACCAGTGATTCTCTGCCCGGTGCTCTCGAAGGTTTTGGTGTCAATCTTAGCTGAGGCATGAACGAAATATCTTGAAATGGCTAAAATCATAGCACCGTGGTAACATGAATTCCGTCAGTGTCGGTCTTGCAATACCAATCTGCTGAACGCGCGTGGCATTTGAACCGAAATAGCCAATTGTGGGACCGGCACTACTGTCAACTATCTCAACTATTCTAGAGCTATCGACAGATTAGATCATCGCATCCTTCTCCAAAGTCCACAAACGTACGGAATTAGAAAATCTCTTCTTAGATGAATCAAAATTTTCTTCTTCAGTTGCAGCTTCATGTTCGGGTTTGAAGTTTATTTGCGTATCTAACTGCGTTGAAGTTCGGTGTCTCACAGGTATCAGGGTTGCGGCTGCGTAACTTCTTGGTCGCATCAAAGTCCTCGTGCCTGTCTAGTTTCCAAATTTTTCTGGTGACATAAAATATCGCGGGAGATTGGCTTTCAGGAAGGTCAAGAGAAGTTGCAACATGACTTAGGTACTTCTATTGAACGGTCAAACACAAATCTAACTCAGTTTTAAGCGCACAAGTGCAAAACTACACATGCACACCAAAAGCCCACTACCGCAAATAAGCTTGGTGAAGATAAGTTGAAAACCGCCTCACATGGTCACGATTTCGGAGTGGTTATTGAAGGCAAAAGCGGCTTCTCGGCGCAGTAATCAAAGGCATCCAAAACCGTAAGCAAACGTGTCGATATCCTAGGTATTACGTTTGAATATGTCTATACCTTCAGTTTCCCCAAACTTCTCACTGCCTAAATCAGGCCCAATATAGATTGCGGGATTCATGCCTGGAAATGCTGGTTAAAACACGATCGGCTTGCACTGGGGGACCCCACAGCGAAGAAAAACAAAATATTATTAAGGAAGTTTGCTATTTGCCATACCTTCTGCGATTGAAAATGCTTCGTGCCTGCGACGGTGAACATTGACCTACTTCTAGTGTACCAGGTCTTGAAAAGCCTGGTCATGCTCGCCGCAACCTCCTGAAACCCAGCCGCAACAGGATGTTAAGGGTTATCAAATTAAATTTCTCACCCAATACAGTCGGCTGAAAGTATGCCGGATTTATTTTACTCTTTGACTTCGTCAGCCGTGGAATATTAACTCGACCATATTCCTTCCTACACCCAAGTTACCCGTTTATAAAAACCACTCAACGAAGCAATACACCACCTTAATTATGTGATTTGTTTTCTGTTCTTTGCGTAACGACCAGCCGCAGGCAAATATTGCGCTCACCACCTTCCATAAAATCGGTCATAACCGTGTTAATATGAATAATATGATGAGTCCACAGATGAGCGCTTAACTTAGTGCAAAATATTTTGCATTTACTTACTTCCAACAAACAACTCCACGAGACATGTGAAGCCTAGGTGTTAACCAAATGGAATAATACCCGGTAGCATGTGGATCGGATCAACGTTACACCAACGTATTCGGCTAACACTCCATCACCATGCCCATCAACAACATTCCGGCTATCTATATGAGAAATCATGCATATTAAGCTACACAGGGCTTTGGCTGGACGTTAGTGCGCTCCACGCTGGATACGTAGAAGCATTAGTTAAGCCTACCAGGGCCACGAGGACCGTTCACATCTCTTCCTCAGCAAGGATTTCAGTTTTTTGGAGCCGGTAATCTAGGCGTGGGTTGTTAGACAGGTAGGCACCATGTCAGCATTCACATCCAACCCAGTTAGGCCCGGCATATCACATGACAAGTTTCATGTGTCAAGCGCACGTCTAACAGACCATCCGTCGAGGTTAACCGGAGTGAGACGAGCTAAATTCGTATATGTCGAACGTAAGACTAACCCATGAAACCTTCTGCGTGCCATGGAATGCTTCGTTGCATTTGATAGAATTCTTGATCTATCGAAAGCGTTTGGTCGCTAAGACAACCTTATTCTCCCTCATAAGCTTTGGGAATGTGACTCTGGCTACCTATAACTAGGTTGGATAGACGATCTTCTACATGAACGCAGGTTGTTGTTAAGAACTTAATGCTTCCTGTTCGATTAAATTTAGGCAGAGGTGGTCGTACCCCAGGATTCTATGCGAGGGGCTGATATATTCTAGATCTTCATAAACTATTCGGCAAGTGCAACTATTCCAGGTTCCTGTTTTTCCAAGTGGCGGGCCATCAGCGGACCAGAGGACCACGCAGTGCTGCATTGTAACCTTGAGGCTATTTCCAACTGGCCAGTCCAGAATATCTTACCATACCAAGTAGAATTATGTACAGTTGTCCAACTACACCATGGGCATGAGGACCTATATATGTCTGAGACACACAAAATGTGACCAGATCCCAGGAACGCAGCATAGATATGCCCATACAGGTGGACTTTAAATTCAATGCAGTCTGAGACAGCCGAAAAGGAGGCAACCAGCGTGTCGGTCTGCTGTAAAATGCATCCGGGAGATTCGACTCATCAACTTCTCACGGATGCACCAATTCCTACATGAACACTCACGTTGAATAGGCCAGCCAAGCTTGGCAAGCTTTGTTGAAGTCCGACCTGGAAGTGTTAGAGACAGCACACCACACGGTAACGAATAATGACAAGGGCCTTGGAACTCACCCTTACAGCGAAGGCTGCAACAATTGAGTTTCTGGTGGACGTTACCGAAGGCTGCGCGGCCTTCTCTTAGTAGTGTCCCAAAACTTGAGTCAACCCAACCACATGTGCTAATCAGATGCAGAAACTCAGCCACCACACCGAACTCATGGGTAACTACATACCACTGAGTGAACAGTACAGAAGTCTATAGTGTCGGTAAAAGGAATTTTTTCTTCGACTGTGCCAAACTAGGAAGATTCATTTTCTCAAACGCAGTTGTTTCCTTTTTTGTGATATTTACAACAGCCAGAAGGATGCGCATATCTCCCAGCCTTTCGTTACCTATGAGGTGCTATTTGGAATATATTCGCTATACCTGCATAACGGATTCACCTATCGCGTGGACTAAAGCAGGCGTCAAATGATTGAATGTTTTCCTTTATGTATTAAGCAACTAGTCAATTGCAAATGATGCCCATGTTTCGTATGCCTGCCTCCAATTATCATTGTTATACATTTTTATTAGTATTATTCATTATTAGTAAGTCGCTCATTTAAATCGGTAGACGGTTTGTAACGTAGCTTATCGATAGGAATACAGGTGTTGGCTATGCGAGCGAACTCGGGAAGATCAAGATGAGAGAACGCGGCACCGGATTAATCACAACGAACAAAACACCCCAGGATTACACCCAATTCCCAGACAGTGCGGCTGCGTCGAAGTATGAATGCGCGACCCAAAGTGAATGAGCGGACGTCGGACAATTGTGTTTATTTGGTAAGCACCAAAACTACTAAGTTATACAGAGGGGTTTATACAAACAACCAATGTGTGATACAAGCAATCCAAACGAGCGGCAGAAAAAGCAAACAGTTTTGCGATTACTCGGCTCATCCGAAGTGATAAAAGTGAAACAAAGACATCCAGTCCAGTGGTTAACTTAAACAATAAAGGGTAGTTTCCATTAGTCTACTATTAAAGAAGCCGACCCACATTTATCTACATGGTGTTGTTGTTTCCTCTTCATTTCTAAGGGAAGTGTAAGGCGCCTGTATTTTCACACACGTTAACTAAGTATCCATTTATTATCATCGTTTTGGCGCTGCCTAATAAAAAAGTGCGGTGGCAGCATATTCAATCATCTGTCAGTAAGATTTGTTCTGGTTTATTTCATTCACTTGCACGACGGCGTTATTAGGTATATCACTTTGCAATTATGTATGAATATTTCATACATTACATATTTTCAATGAGTAAATAAACTTGTACAGAGTACTAGAATTTCAATTTGAATATATGTGCATCGCATTCTTGCAGTCCGTCTTTAGTTCTGCTTCTCATTGTGAACGAAACAAGTGCGTACTTTCACAAGAATGAGCAAATCTTGGCTGTGTTTGGATTTTATTAGTAAGTTACGCTTTCCTCTGGTCTAAGAAAACGTGAGCAACACGATCAAGACTCCACAATTCCGCTGCTTAGCAACTTCTATTAAGTACGAATCAAAAAATCGACTTGGGCGAAATCCCCACTATTTGGTCAAGATTTCCACAGCACAGCTGCCGGCAGCATTCACTGTCCACCCTCATCTCTATGCACTGGAATATGATGGTTAAACATTACACCACTTCAGCACTTTGCCACAGTGATTGATTCTGCTGTTTTCTAAAACGGCATGCGTGTATATTATTGTACTAATTGCTCATACTGTGGCTGTTCGGAAACTTGTCAGTGGACGTATGATACAAGCCAGAAGCCTGAGGTCATTAACATGCATGTAGTTGCTACGCGTTGGTCATTTTCCATGACAAAGATGCAGGTTACTTCCAAGGTAAGCATCGCCGCTTTTTCATGGAATACATTCATGAAAATTTGCTCTATCCGGAGCTTAGAAAGGTTCAGGTAATAATAATTAAAATAATAGTCATTATAATACTAATAAAAATAATGGAAGTAACTGTCTATAGAGGCACAGCTGCATTTGTACAGAAGCATCCATGAACTTGCATTGGTGACATGCATAGGTAGAGTATTGGGATATGGGTTTCGTGTATTAACATTCCGGTGGACGGTTGAGGCCAAAGCCTAGTTATGATATTGGGGTTATATTTGTTTGGCTCACATTGGGGGATTTTCCCATATGGATGTAGAGCTTAGGGTAGATGGGTCAAGGTAATTTGTGAGCCTGCTACTAAAAGTTGCCACATTGTCACATGAGCTGAGTGTTGTTGGTAGTTTATTCCACGGATAGCTTTATCTAACCAGGCAGAAATTAGAGCGAACCTTCGTTCTAGCCTCAACAACTGCCCAGTTCACAACTAACCTGAATATATTTTGCTGATGATTTAGCTAACGTGTCACTAATTTACTGCAATACTTTAATATTATCTTATTTCATCAAATCTTTTCGACTTTTGTTATCTGCCTGACTGCGTTCCGATGTGAGGAATTTCACCATATATTATTCCAAAGCCATACTACTCTTTTAAATTCAATAAGCAGAGCAAAGGGCTTATAGTGTAAGCGGTTAATTAGCGGCGTAGGTTTGATAAGTTTGCATATGCTTACAAGTCGACGAGGATGAGCGACATTATATCATATCAAATAATTTAGTATCGTCGATCCTCATCTTCTACTGGCCCAGTGGTCTGAACCACTGACTGGTGCTAATAGAGGTCAGACAGAAAACGCAGCATTGATAAACCCCGGAATTTATAAATATAATTCAGTGCTACCCGTCTGGCTGAAGCCAATTGCAAGGAACATAAAGCTGCACTGTTTAAATCCCTTTATCCTCCATTTTTGATGAACGTCTTATACAAAAGCTGGTTACAAACTAAGGATCGCAGTTACAAGGTAACTTCCTTGGGCCCGCTTTATAAAGACTAACACACATTTGTCTCTCTACACAATGCAACAAAATCCGATTATTAGGCAGTATATTTTATACCATTAAAATGGTTGTTTTACAAAAGGAAAGTTGTACTGGAATGCAACATGGCGTCGTGTAGATTAAAGATAAACTTTTAAACCACGGAACTTTTCTTCTCCGATGCTTCAAGAGAAGCTCTAAAATAAATTTAGAATATTAAACTGCATGAATTTTAAAGTACATTAATCTTTAGTAATCACCATCCTCTTACCAGCACTGTTTGTTTGGTCTCTTTCACTTCACAGTGGAATTTTTAATAGCTGATCTACTAGAATACTTTAAAGTGAATGGCGCAGAACAGAACAAATGTTTGCCCAACACCTACTATCTGCATTATCACTTGGTGTGCTCAAATAGTTCAGGACAGGATAAGTGAATTTGGCAAAGCTTCCAATGCACACAGTAGTCGACAATGGGCATAGCCTTTCCTGTATACATATCATAGCCACAAAACATTTTAGGTCTTCAAGCTAGTAAGATGCATGTGACTGCGAGCTGTGGACTTAAAATGATGGTTTTGGCAAGCATGAAATTAACCCGATTCCTCCTATTGTGTGACTAGATATTTTCTTGAAAATTACGAAAAATAATAAATGGGTATTTGCAGCCATTTAACAAATGAATGCTTGTGCCGAAGCCATATTATATAAGTAGCGGAAGAAGCAAGCAATCGCCTTGTTACCATATGTGCATAGACCTAATCTAAGCCAGCCTAAATCAGTTAAATTGTTCTAAATTGAAATGGTGTTAAATTAAAAATATGTATGGCCACTTTTCTAGATGCGTACGCTCACTTACAAGCCAATTATAATTGTCCTACTTAAATTTGCAGTCCCAAATAAGCTAAGGACGGAAGTGCAATATATTTAGGCTTGGGCCTGCGATGGAAAGAAAGCGGTCACTCGAAAGTGTCACTGTTACTGTATCTAAACCTTAAATAACTTCTTCATTACCACAGTAGTTTTCATCGTATCCTACTTGAAACTATTCCCCTTGTTGTTGGAAACATTGCGACTTTTACCATGCGGGCCTGCGAAACGTTTGTTTTATATTTCTGACCAGAAATAGCAAGTTGATTTACTGTATAGGTCAGCAGTAAATAGTTTGCCATTGTGACGAAGCGTTTTGAGATGAATAAACAAAGACTACACACTTTTCATATAAAAGGGAAGTGAGTACGTAATGTTTGCATAAACGTACAGATTCCTCTGGGCTATTTGAAGTAACATAAAATAACGTGATGTTAGTAAAAGTAAGGTTGTGTGTGAGCGATTTAGCCTTGTGCGCAGCTGATTAAAATGATTTCGGCACTACGGAATATAGTTCTGGGTAACAAGTTCGAACATTGTCTTTTTATTTTAACTGAAAGACTGATTAACGGAATCAAACAATTAACATGCAGTGACACACATTAGTCGACATAATTGTTTGAGCTATTGTGTAACCTCCAGACCAGATAGCATCAGTCGCTGACGTCTGACAATAGTATGCAGAATGAGGCAAATGCATAGAAGTATAATTAGCTCGCCAAATCTTTGCAAATCCCAGTATGTATAAAGAGAGCTGGACATGTATTCCTCCTCTCATGACGACTAATTTTATTGCGCTCTGAATATAAAAAACAGCATACGCTATACGTCATCCAGGCGGTCCAGAAAAACAACTTTTTCGTTTCCTCTTTACTTGCCTCAGATTATCAGGCATAATGTGCTTCCCATGATTATTTTATTTTAGGCCAATTCAATTAGCTGCTGGTTTCAAGTATTAATCGTGTTTAATGTGCATCTTTTCAGCTGTTTGATTAACATTCACCTAGTTGCAAACGGTGGTAACAGGAAAATCTTGCTAATTTTTAACTGTACAATAGCATATTAGACGACTAAATAAAACAGGACCATCAAATTTGTCGTACGCGGTTTCTATTCTTTCGTCCGTTATTACATTAAGATATCTACCTTTGGGTTTCAGTTTAAGAAAGAGTGTTTGCCTTGCTGACCCGATGACTACCCCATTCGCTTGAAGCAAAATAGTAAATGCTGCAAAATTATTCTTCTGACAATGCACACAAGCGTTCTATGTGGTCTGCTGGTGTTTTCCTCCATGGGGTCGTTTGAACCCAATCTACATTCAAGCAGTCTTTGGATTCCTAACGTAGTTGGTTGGTCATTGAACTATATTTCGCAGAGAGACATCCCATGTCCTATGGCTTCCTGTGCACTCTAACGGTAACGTGTAACGGAGTTGTTTAGACACTGTTTTAATGTGTATTTCACGTGAAATTGAACACTAAGGTATTCGAATAAGCTCAACTTTGGCTACGGAGAAAGAGGAATCTCGTTAGCGTTTATCAATGCTCCGGCTAGTACCTTGTTTTCTGTGTGTATCTTTTAAATGTTATATCGGTTATAATGCACAAAATACGTCTTTTCTCTTCCAAATCCCTTACGTGGTGCACCCCTCAGCGGTCAACAAGATTTGGAATGTGGGGTGTCTGCCTTCGAATTAAACGCACCATTCAACCCGCCTATCTCTTCGCCATCTCTGGAACTGATCGATGCACGCCGGCATATCCCGGCTGCAAGCGAACACAATGAAACTCGCAAAGAGCTCAAGACAAGACACCGTGGTAGCCTGAAGAGAAACCGCGAACCTTGGTGGTCTCTTTGTGTGTCAGAAATCGAAGTAGCCGCTGCCCTTGTTAACCATCGTAGGTTAATACGTCTAATACGGGAAACGCGTAGCAAGAGAACTGGTGTTATTAAAGCTATACGTAAAGAGAGCGGACAGCCTATATACAATTTTTCAACACATTTGTAGCATTGGGCTGGGCATTTCGAAAAGCAATATAATCGGCTGGAATTGTTCGATGCTTCGCCGGCAATGATCGCCCTGCATCTTAGGCTGTCTCTTTGGATCCATCAACGCGCTCAGAAGTCGAACGTGAGCTC
Organism: Dicrocoelium dendriticum; assembly: GCA_944474145.2. Lineage (NCBI taxonomy): Eukaryota > Metazoa > Platyhelminthes > Trematoda > Plagiorchiida > Dicrocoeliidae > Dicrocoelium > Dicrocoelium dendriticum. Next base: position 3,604,140 of record OX104060.1, read on the forward strand.
GGACTGTTGAAGTTGATCAAACCCGCTGGACCTGATGATCTTCATCCAGTCTTCTTTAAATTCGGAGGCTCTGCTCTTGTTGATGATTTACATCATGGTTTACATGAAGTATTGGTGAAACTGTGGGAGCAGGAGACTGTCCCAATCGACTGGAGCCGCTCCGTTATCGTTCCCATCTCCAAAGGAGACTCGCTTTCTGAATTCGGCAACATTAGAGGAATCCGTCTGATCTTCATCGCCTTCAAACTTCTCGTCTCAATAATCCTTCTCAGACTGACTGGCACTCGTGAAAGCCAGATTCGTGAGGAGCAAATCGGGATTCTTCGGAGTTCGTGGCTGCATTGACCACATCTTCACATTGCATCGGTTGATGTAGCACCGTCACACATATTGGCGGCGCACCGTAGTCGTGTTCCTTGACATCAAAGAGGTCTTGGATTCGGTTGCTCGATGTCCTCTTTGAAATTGTCTACTCAGAGGAGGTATGCCAGCGAAATATGTAAATATTACCCGAGCATTATACGTGCGTAACACGGACAGAGTGGGGGCTTACGGCAAGCTGTCGCCTCCTTTCAGTATTTCCAGTGGTGTGAGACAAAAAGGCCCGCTCTCACCTTTCCTTTTCAACCTCGCTATTGACTAAGTCATGGAGATTTCATTTACAAGACGTGACTTGGAATATGTGGAACTACCACCAGGAGAACGACTTCTTAATTTGGAGTACGCATAGAACGATGCCTTCATTTGTGACAACTCCCAGAAACGCCAAGCTGCTCTGGACAGTTTAGCAGTAGCTGTCAGCCGCTTCTGGCTTTGCTTTGCACTGTTGAAATGCAAAGCGTTCCTTAAAGATTGGCAGGGTTCGCCTCCTGCGCTGACCCTTGGTGGGGATCCGCTAGAAGTCGTTCAAAAATTCAACTACGTAGGAAGTTTTATAAGTGCCTTTGGGATCGAAGTAAAGATCATGAACATTATATCAAGTGCTCGAGGTGCTTTTGCTAACCTTCGCCATTTATGGCGCTGGCGCGACATTACTCTTGCCCTGAAGGGTACAGTGTACAATGCAGCTATACGTGCGACTTTACTGTAAGGCAACTGGCCCCTTAGAGTAGCTGACCTAAAGAGGCTAGTTAGGTCCGACCATCGGTGCCTTGGCAGTTTGGCTCACGTCTGGTAGTAACACCGCATGAGTAACCAGCTTGTTCGACGTATTGTTTAAGGCACAGACAACGGAACTGAATCGCTCAGCACCGTCATTTCGCACACCAGGCTCCGATGTCTTGGCCACGTGTTGCGCATGCTACCCCACCGACTTCCACAACGTGACTGTTTGCTCATTGGGCGTGTGGATGGAAGAAGAGGAGAGGTGGCCAAGTGATGACTTGGTCGAGCGGAACGCAGGCCCTCACTTAGGAGCTGGCCTCGGTTGGAGAGTCACGGCTCCCTGGTTGTGGTACAAAAGATGATGAGCACGTTTGGCTAGATACACTCGCTGATATGTCAAGGAGCCGACCTCAGTGGCGTTCCTGCTGTGAGTTTCTTTGTCCCTCCCCACCCCTTTTAGCCATCCCCTCCAAGTGCGATATCATTTCTTAGTGTAATGTAATTTAACATGATATTTTTCTTTTTGCGTAGTAGCTGGTTGGTAGCTTACCGGAACGATGTCCATCCGTTGTTGGTTTCTCAGCTGGCATTAAACTGTTGTATTTATTTTCCTTTTTCCTTTATGTATTGCGATAGCAGTCTAAGTGTTTCCCACCTCTACCTAACGTGCATATGATAATCATGTTGACGATTATCAACCCGCATAAATTATTGCCACTCGAAGCCTCCAAATTTCAGCCAAAGTTGCACCAGTATATTGGAGCTTGTTAGGTAGAGAGACGTCAACATTTCTGCTGGGAAGTATAATGCAATAATTTTAAGTTTCAAGAACATTTATTTGAATGAATGTACACGAGGTTTCTGAGCTATAGCCATGCCGATATCGATAAGCATGTTAATATGTTCGCTCTTTTTGCACCGTGTAAATCGCGCACGTCTTTTGCTGTGTTGACATACATTCCTTAAGGACCTCAAGGCTGGTCTTGTGTGTTGTTGTCTTCATGATAGTAGCTTAGACACTCTGCATATAAACCAAATAATTAACTAATATCAGTGCTTGCAATTGTTGAGTCTTATTTTCCAGCAGCTTTGTCTTGATTCTGTTATTTGTACTATAGATTTAATGGCAATGCTTTAATGATCCAGTGCAGTTAAAATACTCAACATCGCTTTAGCAATATGTCTACAGGCTTTTTAAATGCAAAGGTAAACTGTGCTTTGATTCTGTGCTATATGTTAAAACATACCCAGTCCAGATTCTTTACGAACTGAAAATGCGACGAGTCAGACGCAACAGATTTTAATGCAAACCGTCAACAGGCGGTTTACTTTTCCAGCAAATACATCAAAATTTTGCAAGATTTGAACACTTATAATTATCAAAAATAAGCAGATAGGCATACTTCGTACAGTGAGCATAGTTTAAGGAAATTCGCGTTTTTCTACATAAAGCACGCATTAAAAGTCAAAGGCCAAGTTGTTGAGCACGGATATGCACTCTATGTTCATTCAGTTCATTAGGTACGTTGGATGATGATCTTTCACTTTGTTTTTGATCCTCTATCGTTGTGTCGGATAAAATGCCACAAACATTGGTAATCATCCAAATATGTATTGACGACTAATTCCCGGAGAAAGGGTCAAAATTCTAAATCAGCAAAGAATCATTTTTTCAACGGTTTCACATCAGGTTAATACAACTGCGACTAACAGTGTTAGAACAGACACTTGAGAACTATTAATAATGAAGCGATAGATCAAAATGTCTACTCTTTATGGCTACGAGATGGATCTAGAAAAAAAATAGGAAGAATTGTCGTGACTAGCATTGTAACTTGTGGTGACTTGTGGCCTAGATAGACCGTGGACCTGGATACAATTTAAGTGAGCACGGGACGGATTCTGGAGCCAAATAACGCGTGACTCCTTCATCAATGGCAAGCTATACCTGACAGCTTGTGTGTGGCTCTCAGACATCGACAGCAAACAAAAGGCTATCAGCGGTAAGCCAGAACGCCGTGTCGTCTCTTCGATATCGCGCAACCACCACCAGTTAAGTGTTGGCTAAATGTGTTGCGACATTCACCCGGTCCCTTATGCAGCCTGGAACATGTGCGCTCCGTTTGAAAGACATGCTTGTGATTTTAATGCCAGCTCCCGGCTGGTTCTTAAGCCTACGGGCTAGGGCAAACCGTCATACAGTCAACTAACTGGAACTCACGCAACCTGGTTTTGGTGAGCAAGTTTTGATCGGCAAAGCCAAACTGGATTTGTACTTTTTCTTCACTCCGTTGTAGAATAAATCTGTACAAAAGTTTGGAGCTCTGACTAATAATCAAGTGACCGTGTTCCAAATGTACTTTGTACAAAACTACCCAGAGTATTAATACCTACAATGAAAACCTGCCGCTGGCGTGCAACTGTTAGTGAGGTAAAGCTTACGTGCAGCTTGACAGCAAGGTATGTTTGAATTAGCCAAGGAAAACCGCTCAGGTTGTCCGTCCGAATATCACTGAATTTCTAACTGTAACCGTTTATGCAGTAACAGAAATAAGTTAGTTTCTGGTTACTTCAAGAGCTTCTATACGAGCTCTCTGGTATTGCTGCAAAAATATTTTGCTTTTTGTCTCCTTGAGTTAAGGGGGTAAGTCTTCCTTGCGGACATAATCCAAGTTAACATGACAAGCATTGCCGCTGTAACCATTTAGGTACTATGTTAAAATAAACAGCTAGATTCAGCAAGAAATATTTGCCTTCTAGGTTGCTGCTGAACATACGCAGATTCGCGGCACAATCAAAAATTATATCATCTACCTATTGGGCACAACACACAGTTGTTGCCGGATCCCTTCGAATACTTATTCTGCAGTTTACGCAAGACAATATCTGCCACCATCAGCAACATTGACAAATCCAATTTGATCCACTCTATATTTATAGCATTAATATACTTGGACATGAATGTTGATCGTGCACCTGAAAACTGTTTGTCACAATTGCTCTCCTTGGATGACGATGTTGAGCTATTGCAGCTGGATGAACTAGTATAGATGGTCTGTGGCTACCACTAATTTAGTAGTGGCCGCTAATATTTTAATTTGATGAGATACAGTGACAGTGTAGTGAAAATATACTTATGATGGTATATTTACACCACCAGTTGCAGCATAAATTCACATGAGCTGCAGAGAACCTGATAACGGTCGAACTCTGCATGGTAAACGAAATCTGAAACCACTGAGTGTAATAACTCCGACTTCCGAAAATAGGATCACAGTTTCTGTGTACATATGTGTGGTCACTGACGTGGCAATATGCATATGGTTGCTTGTAGAGTAATTATAATATGTTGTACAAGGAACTGTTATATTAGGCTAAGATATGCCAGCGGCATTATTGGATTCAATTTGTAGCAAAGTAATCCCCGTTTGCTTAACTTTAAAATTGACTTCAGTTATCTTAAAATTGATAGCCTAGTTGTTTGAAGTTTTGGAGAAAGGTCCTTGTTTTGTGTTCTCCTTTGTTAACACTCCTAACTAATAAACCGCAGGTGGCAACTTATTGATATTAGTAGTCGCTTTGTATAAACTTTGTGTTTAGTCGGTGAAGTTGTGCACTCCTATTACGGATTCTCAGACATCTAAAATGCATCTCAAAATGTTCGGTCTACAGTACCGAAAATGAAACAACCTTTATGGCAATCGTTCCAAGAAATGTAACCTATGGCAATATCTGCTTTATACACACTAGGACAGGATTAAGTACGTTCCGCTGGCAACCAACGACGTTTTGCCGCTCTTTTTGGTTACCTTTATTTCACTACTCACAAAAGACTTGAAACTATTTCGATGCGAGCTTGAGCGCAATCCAGCTTCTTCCCAACAGCTTTTATTTCTGTCATGGCTCTCTGATGTAATGCAGACACCTGAGGTAAGACTTTCTTTATTAACTAGCCTATGGGCACAAGGCTGAGGAAAAACCCTTTAAAACTGATTACCTGTTAGCAGCGCTGGTGAGTTGGTTTGTATCTTAACAATTGCTACGATAAATTTTATTCAGCGAAGTAACAAAGTTAACTTGCGGAGGCGTTAGAATGTCTAGAGTCAGAATAAACGCTTCTACATACAACTAAAACCAGCGGGATATTATTTATTTATTTAGCCTTGGTGGAACGCAGTATGTAACACTGATTCCTAACCAAAAGCAAGAGAATGCAACTGCTTCCTTTTGTCTGATCACAACATCATGGTTGACAGCATTCGGGTTCTCTCTAGTAGGTATACGATTTGTACAATCGGGTTAGAGATAGTAATTAATAGGTATCAGCTGCCATAGCAGCTGCCCATATCGTCATTGTTCCGGATTGTTAGCTGGATTTTAGTAGCCAGGGTAATACAAAGCCCCATTAGATATACATGTTAAATGAAATGAAAAGCTGCAACCTGAAACAGCTCTACGTTTTTATCGGACACGATGAGGAGACAAAATATGAGAATGATGTTTTAAATGGCATTGATTTAAATTAAAATATAGCATGGTGAATTTGATAGGCGCTCAGATATGTGATTAAGAAAATGATGGCACGCTTGAACAACGCATCATACCTTTGACGCCGAATATTTCGTCTTATTTTGATCTCTTTATTAAGTTCACCGTGAAGCAGCTACGAGTAACTTTCTCAACACATACTTCAGCAAATTATCAATTTTGTACTTCGCCGCTTCTAAGCAATTATTGCCTTAGTACTCTACTTCAAAAAAGCCACATATGTTTTCTAAGGAAAGTCACTCGTCTTATTTGTGATTTAACATAGCGGGGAAATCCAACTTTTGCAAAACCTTCTTCTAACCACAAAGTTATTATTCCGAGGTTATGATACAATGGATTTTACACTGCGTTTACGTGAATATTATTATATAAAACGTCGCCTAGGTTGCGCTTTTCCTTAAATCATATGAGTTCAAACCAATGAGCGTACAATAATATGCTGTGGAAGGACGGCGGCTGCGTTAATCCTTAGAGTGGATCTCATCTGCCTATGCAGCAAATTGAATTACACGATTATGCGCTCAATGGATTAATCCATATACTCCAGTGCAAATTAGAGAAAGTTAGCTCGGTGCTGACATGCATAATGTTAGTTTAAATAATATTTTGAGAAAAACGATGTTTGACCAACCTCTGTAAATAACCATTTGTACGGAAAAATCGTTGTTCGTACAAGGATTACGAGAAAGTGCGAGACTGTTATCTTACCTTCGTCGATTTGATTGAACCATTTATTGATTTTTGCTGATAAGAAAATAATATTTATTATAACTTTTCCATCTATATAAATCACAGCGGTATATTTGAATATGTGAAATAGCCAGAACGTAAGAAAAAAGGAAACGACGAACGCGTTTCAACATATTTAATCTCTCAGTAGCATTTACTTGCTTACCTAGAAGGTGATAAGCATTTAGGCTGCGCTCTTCCAAATAATAATTTAGCTATTATATGTGCCTTTATTTGTCACCAACTAATGACATTGCAAGCTGAAATTTAAAATACCGTTTTCTTTAAGAAATGCTTTCTTTAAGATCACAGCTATTTTCAAGCTTAACTTGAGGAAAAATATTTATGATGAGACAAGTTTTCCGATTGATTCTTTTTTGTACATTCACTAGATTATGTCTATTCGATACTGAATGTAGATTTATAGAGGGATAACGAAGCGCCAGTGACTGTAAAATATTACAAGAGATAAACCATTTGTTTTAAGGTAAACAGAGCTATTCGCCATATCAAGACTTCCTGCCGGTGAGCAAACACGGGACGAGTAAGAGAGTTTTGCTGAAACCTAGAAACGCTTAACGTTTGCTTGCTGGGCTTAACACACGAAGGCATTTGTAATGGATGCTTCCGCTCACAATAAACCTTGTGATTCTGTTCTGTTTTATTCGACTGTATTTGGTTTCCGCAACTTTTACACAAACGTTGGATGAAAACAGGTGGTATTTCAGGAAAACGTCAAAAGTACTCAATCGATATTCAACTGAGTGAAAGGTGTAGTTTAACGTGACACCTAACACGTTTGCTCGATGTCCGATAACCTTGGCACAAACACCGTAAGAAGAATACTGCGGCATTCTGAATGACCCGAGACAAAATTTGCTGCCAGTTGTGAAACACAAAAACAACAGTAAAGTCACAGTAGTTGAAAGGCGATGACGCAACTATTGATGGTTGAAATAATTAGAAGCAGAAGTGAAAATGATCATAATTTCCACGAACTAATTCCATTGCAAGGAGAAATGCAACAAGGAATTACCGTGCATAGATCACCCGGAAAACCCAACACAGTCAGGATGTCACTTTAAAACAATCAAATGCATTCCTGGGATCATCCTGTCTTAACCTAGCTTTAACTCCCACTTCCCTGCCGGGCGTGGCCTGGATTGAGATAGCTGCAGAATCTGCTCGCTTGTTCTCGACTAATCTGCTATTATTTGATGTCGGCTTGTCTGCAGTCACAAGGTAGGTTTTAATTCTCCGTTGTTTCTTACTAAGTGGTTAGTTTTAGGCATCGCGCCACCTATGTATTCCTTTTTCCATTGCAGAGCATCAGATCATGACGACCTACTCTACCTGTGGGATCCGGATAAACCAAAGCTCCGAAACTGGACGTGTATCACACCTAGACAGGATTTAATAAATCGAGAAACCAGAGTTTAAACATCATTTGAACTCCATCTCTGTGGATATCAAAGATGTGTGCCTAAGAAACTGCAATCAATTTGATTTGCCTTTTATGGATTCGAGATGCATTAAGAGTAATACACTGAAGGTATATGCTTGTAACCTAATAATGATCAGCAAAATTTAAATTGGATGCATCACTAGGTATTTAAACCACCCTTAGAAAACACATATAGTTGGACATATTGCATTATCAAAAAAATTTTATACAGTGCATTTGAATATTGCTTCATAGTGCGATATATTCTTAAACAAACACTCCACGTACTCAGTTACACAAATTTATCATAAGATTTGGATGAACATAAAAACTTAAACCTACCAGTCAACTTCTGAGCAGCTGATGCAATCAAAAAGCAAGTAACGCAATTATTTCGAACGAAGAGTATTGAAAATCAGTAAGCATTTAGCATGCGTACCGAAATTGCTTAAAAGAATCAAACCGCGCAATAGAAAAGCATTCACATTAATGTTTACACAACAAATCCATAATATGGTTTAAAATTTTGAGTATGTTTTTGTTAATAATTGCCAAAGCTGTGTAGGTTCCACTGCGTAAATTTAGACTGAAATGAGTAACGTTACACTTTAAATTAACACATTATATTACACATGCATCCTCGAGCGCTTGCCTGAAATTTTGTTGACCTTTTACAGTAATCGTTAAAACCTACTTTCACAATTAGGAAATCTCCTTTAGCTTGACGCAATTTGTTTCACTTCTAGGTTAAAAAGCACGGGATTATGATGACGGCACTAAGAAGCAGCCGATTATTATGTGACTTGGTAACTAAATGGTGCATTTATTGAACTTAATTGGACGCCGTTCAGTCAGAGGCATCATTATACGGGCACAAATATTAGGTCCTTCTTTTAGTTCAATGGATTGTTTAAGATGGCTCAAACTGAGTAGGTCTCGATCAATTTCTCAGCTTTTTAAAATGCCAATTTTATCAAGTTTAGTGGCTTAGAAATAAGTACACTGATACTGCACAAAATATTAAGACTAATAGTAAAGGAATAGATCAGCGCTTACGATTAGTACGTACAGAAACTAGGTGAACCATTCACTAAGGAGGCATTTGTAAGGACACCAAATTGAGATCTACCGGTAGTTAACATAAACACGGCCTATTTCTCTGAGAAAATGTTCGTCGTACATAATGGTGTATGCAAACTTTTACGATTTAAGAAGGTAGGAAGATCAGCTGACGTTAACATTTGCTTGGCCGTCTGATTGTACGCTTCTGCCCTAACCAGGGATTGATGACGACAGGTAAAACAGTATTAAACCAAGTGGCAACACTACTCCTCAACGGTGTGTGTCCTGGCAAAGCAACAGAGTAGTATACCACTTTGACCGATTCTGGTACTGACGAAGTCGATTCAACTCAAGCTGTCCCGCTTACAAACGAAGATTAAGTTGCTGTTCCGACAAATGGCTAGCTTTGATATTTAGAACAATTCCACGCAGGTTAGTAATAACATGGATAAGATTCAGTTGTGTAACCTGGTCTGTCGGTTTTTGGTTGTAAAGTGCCTGTTTGTTGACATTTTGCTGTACTGGACTGTTGTTTGCGCATACAAAATAGCTGAACAATCTGGTAAGGATGCAAATATATTCTATATAAGGATCCGTATTCCCATGTACATGTAAGGTTTCTTCTTGCATTATTTGCTCTATCGTCAAGTTATTGATGGTTGTCTGGCAGCCATTGGGGCTTCTATTCACTAATCTCCTCATGTTGACGATAAAAATAGATGTCTCAAAAATAGAAATATTACATTGGCCTGTGGAAGGCACGCTGGTCTTTCCTTCGTCGGAGCTGCGGATATTACGTATGGTAAAACGACTAAGCAGTTGACTTATTGATTTAAGTGCCATATGTAAGTCAGAACAAGAAGTCCACGTCTTCTTTGGACTTCCTGAGAAAATGAGGGAGTCAGGAGTTCAGTTGGAACCCCGCCTACCAGAAGGCACCGCGCCGGATTTGTACCCACACGACAGCAGCCTAACACCGCTGCGGTAGAAGACAAAATGTTTATAAATTGTATTTAGATTTTCTAGTTGAAATCATATGGTAGATTATCCAGCTGACTAGCTGGAGTCAAGTATAGTTATAACCTTGGTGAACCATTACGCTTACATATGTATGGAAAACCAGTGAACACCGAGAGGCAAATAAATTGATACAAGCAGTAATCAAGCCAAAGAATTGACGGTACTTTTGTTTCGTAGGTCATTTTTTTAAGCTGAAGAAAAGTAAGCGCTTTTTCTCCAACAATAAGTGGTTCAAAGTCTACGCAGTTTGTTAAAAACAGAACTTTACTCGCTTCGAAATCTTAAAAATAGAGTACAGCCGGAGAGCTAACTCTCGCCCCTACAGAATTTCGTGTGTAATTGTAGCGCCAGTTACATAAAAATAAACGATCAGTCTCTGAGATTCCGAATAAGATAACACCTTCTAATCAGGTTTGGCAAGAAATTGTTCAACAATCTTGCTCTATGCAACATTTAGTCTTGAAGGCGGCCAGCTTCCTTAATAGAACGAAGCCTACTGGTCATTTGTACCGTTCCCAATTGCATTGCTTCAGTTGTAACTATTCTTTCTACATTTTGGTGTCGTTAAAACACGTAGGAAGTCTGCGCTTTTGAACAAGAACAGTGCTTCGCTAGCTTAAATTGGTTGTGGTCATGGGGGTTAAGATTACCTCCAACTATTCAACCCCATCCTCCTAGATCGTGTACAAAATTGGAAGTAATAACAAAAATTACTGCCGGTTTTACTGAAGAGGCAATACGAAATACATGCGTAGCCAGTGTTGATACTCTTATGGCCCTTCCCTTTTATCACATGCCAAAGTTCTTAGAATACGCTACGCATATACGGTTTTTTATGCCACCGTATGCTGCATTTATCCAATCAGTAAGGATGTTTCTGCGCTTAAGCTATGGTATGGCGACTTCGCGTGTGCTTACTACCAACAATATCCAAGAGGCTTTTGTTTGAACACTCTTCAAATCATGTTGGGTCTCTGGCCTACTGATCTCTTTGAACCAGTTTCATTGGACCAAATTCAAGGCAGGCGCAAATAGTCGAAACAGCAAAGGTCTCGGCTCGATGTTTGGGCTAACTTCTTCAAATCGGGTAGGGCCTAACTTCTTATAAACTTTCCGCTACATTATTGGAATTTAATACAGTAGTGGAAGTCTATCAGTTGACGCTGCTATTCTATTTCCTGTAGAAAAGCATGACAGCATCAAAGCAAACAGCACTAATTTACGGAAGTTGGTGAAATCTTGTGCCTGCTTTGCTCTCAGTGCTCTTTTTATCCATGACAAACGTAAGGGTCTAATATCAAGTCAAAGTATTAAAGGCTGTGTTTGTTTACTGGCACACAAAAGGGTACGTTTGTTGAGGTTGTTTCGTCATTGGATCCTGTTTTGTTTTGATCATTGAGCAGATCAATACATGGCGACAAGGAGCTTGAAGCAATTATTTACTACTTATTCTATCGTGCCTTATTAAAGTTTTTGTATTTGTCATCTTGTAAGCAACAAAGTGAAGCCATCTTAACATGCTAAACAAAGTACTATATATAACGTTCAGAATTTTCAATTAATAACCAAATTAGAGTATGGTTTTGGAAGCTGCTAACAACATTCATTCGCCTACTCGTGGGGCTATGTCCCGACTTGGAAGTAAACGTTTTTCATTCAGAAAGGAATAATACGTAAATGGCTCTGCATTTAGGGCAACATAAACTGGTACCCGCCGCAGATAATGGTTGCTGTTAGAAAAATGATCACGAACGTGATTCGATTTCCTGATTTATATGGTAAATCACCAATAGAATTCATGCACCATCAAGCACCAGTTTTAGCTCACTTAGTTCTGAATCAATGCATGCTGAACGAAAGCAATAGAAACATGAATGTTAAAAGTAGCAAGTAGAGAAGCTGCGATTTAAGTAGTTTTTACACATCGTGAACTGTTTATTTATGCTTAGTTCACCTGCATTCGCAAGCCATATTTGCACAATCTGCATTTTATCAGTCAAGCGATTGCAACAACCAGAAAAGAGAAATCATAGCAGGAGATACCCAGCAGCAAGACTATTTTATGAAGTTGATTTTCTGAAGGATGTTTGTGAGTAACGTAAGTTTCGTAGAAAGTAGAAGTCACGGTAGCTTAGAGTTAGAGCAACGGACCAGAAATTCGTGGACCGGGGTTCGATTCCCCCGTCGAGGCGGATTTTCGTGTGGAGTTTAATCGTGATTTCTACTTTATACAAAAGAAGATTTTCATTATATTTTCTAATAGTAAGTGCAAATAAAAATGTTTCTCCGAAAAGATTATTAGAAAATATGTAAATGTCAGAAGAAACGTCGGATTAAATTAAACTTAGTCAAGATTTTATTTAGTTTTGTTTAGGGAAATCGATCAGGTTGCCTTTTGCACTTGCCAAAAATACTGTAGTAGTAGTTTAGATACCAAACGAGTCTTATGTTATGCTATTAATATTAACAACTAAAGATGTCCAACATTGATGCGGTTGACAATATTTATGCGTCTAATCATGTAGAACATATAAAAACGTAAGTTTTGTTTTAGTGATGTTTTGTGTGTTTTTGATCAGAATGTATCAGGGAAAGGCTAGCGCTGAAGCAGTTTCCAAAATGCACATTGTAGGTTAGGTGGACGACAGTTGAGACAGAAATTATTCGAATTCCTAAAACTGTATTTATGACACCCTGTATTTCAAAGGGTCACGAAGTGGAGACTATAAATAGCGCGCACAGAATATAATATCGTGCCTTTTTCCATTTGCCTTCATGTTTTCCCGCTATTTAACAAATGAAATCTGTGTGTATTTAGTACTTAAATGTGCGCAGCCAAAAACTGAAATTTTCAGCTAAAAAGCATCTCCAAAATGTGTTTTTGGTTTGCTACATTATGCCATAATCTTTGCTCACCTCGCTTGAGCCTATAAAATCCTTACAAAAATAAAGTGCAGCAGTGTAAATTTGATCTTGTTTCATATATTGCGTTCAAAAATTTATTGTTACTTTATTTCGTAGGAAATGAAAGCACCGCCTTGACACGTTAATTTTCACAGTAATAACCTTTGCAAAAAGTCCGGAATATAACTATTACTTGCAGTTATAAACATCAATACAAACTTCTTAAATGCGCATTGACTTATGGGGTAAATAGTGAAAAGTCACCTTAATGCAAAACAGTAAGTCTGTTCTAATCATTAGTAAGGAAACTCCTGGTGGCTTATTTAGTCAGCAACACCGGGTTGTGCTCCGAGTTAGAAAGAATGGTAGAATTTGTTAGTTGACTACTTGGTTTCAGCAAACTGCCTGCCAGCTGTTCCAGGTCAACCTGCAGGCCATTTCCCGTATCAACGCGTCGTAATATTTTGCAGTTCTATCCTATGGCGTATAAAATTTAAGTTGCTATGACTCTTTAAAAATGGCGGTTTGCATAAAAGATAAGATATCCCTAGCAAATAATCTCTAAAATTGATGTGATATTAGCAGTAAAGAGGCAGTTATAAGTATCTTACTCTAGCGACATGCATGTGCATCTTCGTAGGGTTGAGATATGCTTACGTTACAACGAAGACCTGGTACATGCTGCTTAAAATTTAACCTAGAAAATTATAGCGTTGTCGTTTAACTTTGATCAATGTGCTGGAAAAAATATGATTTTTAATGTTTGATTTGGTTCACCCAATTACGACGGCTTCAATGCACAATGAAGCAATCGAAAAGAGCGTTACAACTTGTATCGGTTCACTGCACGTATGCATATACCCTACTAATCCCACTCCGGTCTTTAAAAATGTCATAACATTGGAAATACTCGTTGCTCTCAAATTGTCTGTCAAGTAGAAATATTTACATTTAGTACGCTTGTTCGTGTCCGTTAAAATGAATGCCGAACATCTAGTAGGGAACTTTTACACTTGCAGAAATATTTGTGCCATAACACATATATAGCTATTGGGTCATTTCTCAGCTTGCAAAAACAGAGTGAAATGTGAAATAAAAGCCACACATTTGCCGGCATCCTAAACAACGCAAAACTGATAAGTACAGACAATTATTTCTGTGTTAATCTACTTGAAGCCGAATAACCGTTGACCACCTGAAATGCATTTACGTCGCCATGGGCATGTTTGCCTCAGTATTTCAGTTGTATTATCGTCAACGTAAGAAAGATATCCATGTGTTACACGCAAACATTGAAAAGCAATGCTTAATGCCTTTTTGTATTCAGCATATTCGTCCCTTTGTCACTAACCTGGTCTATAGTGTGTCTATCCTAAAGTTAAGGACGCAGTCATTTGTTAGGCTTTCACACCTCATGAGCTCAAAAGCTACTTCAAATATGGCTAGACCGGAGTCATTCACATACACCGTCCTTTAGGTGCTCGAGCTTTTAGACAATTAGGCTGTATTTCTTTTCTACCATAGAATTTTGCTTGCTTTTATAATGGTGTAGAATAAATCAGTTCCTTTCACGTTACACGTGAGCCACTACAACTAATGATATGTTGTACATATTGAATGCGCGTTTGCTTTTATGGTATATGGGTGTGCAGATAGGAAGCTGTTGACATCCGCTAGCTATTACAGTGTAATTTTGACTAGATTTATCATGTTTAATGCAACAATTTTACGCTTTTACTTAAGAAACTTTGTTTCTTAAAAATAGCGGTAACGCACATCGTTTTGGAATACGATTGAGATAAAACAATGTTATAATATTTTGTGGCCTCGGATAGCTCGCTATATAAATACGTTACGCCTAGTAACTCCGCACACATTATTACATCAATATTAGTCCAGATAACCCTTGTCTGTGCTGAACCATTGTTATATTATTTCAGCAAACTTCAGAAATGAGCACATAAATTGCAAGTTACATGGTAATCTAAACCTGATGAGCCAACATATAAAGAATTCTGATTAAAACATTTGAGCCAAAGAACTTCGCTTATTAAATTACCTACCATTTCTTTCTGTCAGTAGCTGACCGATCGCTATTGTCATGCAAATTTACTTAAGAAGCCGGCAATAAAATAACTTAATTAAAATATAGCTGCTATGCATACTACCGTCACTGTTTAATGCTCCACTGATACACACTATAACTCGTGGGATTATTGTCAAATGTTTTAGAAAGAAAGCTGTGAACCAAATTTCTGGATAGGTAGAGGACTCTTAATAATGGCGGTATAATAAGGAATCTTTAGGTAACTGTACCGATAGCAGGCATTATCTTACTTGTTAGGAGCAAGGTGGAAAATTAACTTCTTCAATTACTTTTCTCTAATTTTATGCAGAAGTAGCTACTTCTACAATTATATTCGCTACTAGTCATCCTGATTGCAATTTCAGGTTGGCAGAATTTTAGGCGAATTTCCAAACCAAACTCTTAATTATATTTATTAGAAACAATTGCAAAATTGTGTTGTTTGCCCTATTTGTGCTAAATAAATAAATAAATTACATGCTCGAAAAAGGTTATTATGTTGTTCATCCTGTAGAAAGCAAATAACATCGGTGATTTCTATGCACAAAACTGTGTGAATCAAACACACATTCTACCATCCAGTTTTCGGTAACAATCTAATAATTTCTAGTTCCATAAATATTGTTTTGAAAACCAGGTATATTTATAAGGAAAACCAAAAAGCTTCGGTAAGCAAATCGCAGTGCTGAAGCAAAAGCAAGGCTACTTGACGCAATCGACGTTAGGCTAACTGATTATGTTGTGCAAGATGAAATGGCGGTGCTTTTATCCATATTTACACAAATTTAGGAAAATATGACTTACTCATTTGCAGCTCAAACCAGACTGTTGCATAGAATAGTGTGAATTTTAGGTTGCAGCAACGATAAACACATGAGTTGGTTCACGTATTAGACATATGTTGAGCGCAATTTTAAGAGGAATCTTCTTAAATCTATAGAAGCCACTTGAGGATTCAAGGTACAATTAAAAGCCAGAAGTATGATTCAGTAAAGCAGAGGACACTCATAGCGCTAACCTTCCCATTTGCACGAATTTAAACTTTTATTCTTTAGCCGGCTCCCAGTTCACGCGTTTCGGTTCCTGTAAGCTCAAACCAATTTTCACAGTCTAAGCACTAATTACATCCTACATCACAGTCGACTTTACAAACTGAGTAAAAGCTTCGTAAAACAAAAAATATACTAATCTGACATTTACGCAAATGCCTTGTTTCAATGCTTACCGACAGGTAAGAATAATTTTTGTAGCCTTCTTGATTCAGAAGGACAAGTGTTTTGCCATATCCCTCACCATCCCATGCTATGTTTGCTGCTCTCCGATATATTGTTTGGTAGCACTTTATCGTATCACAAATATTTTAAACACTTGCACGCATTTCAGTACAATAAATATCGTGTAATACGCAAGTATAGACGTATGCACACCACAAGTATTTAGGTAGGCGGAAATATTACGGCTGCTAATGTTAAGCAAAGTCAGTAAATTATTATCTTTATAGTAAGAAACTGGAATTTTTCCTGTCATTTTAAGCAACATGCATCAGCGTTTAAAATTGTCATGCATATGTTTGATTCTTTTACGTCACATTCCTAATAATTGCACCCTTAGCAGGAGTGCCATACGTAGGTGAAAAGATATTCAAACACGCCATTCCTTACCGAAACAACTACGGTTAACAATTTTAACGTAATCAATACTTGTTATGCAGCATAGAATTCTTCTGTCAAAGTTTTCCGATGGGCGGAAGTTAAGTATTAAAAACCCGCTTGTATTGAGTAGAGTGTAGACAGACGTTCTAGGTGGGCAACTCATATTCTTTACCACAGTATTCAGTGCTTAATAATTTTGTAGTTATATCAATAGAATGGAAATGGCTAATAGAGCTGTTCGGAATTCGAACACGTTTATTTGGTTTTGTATAAAGAAAAGAAGACATTAATGGAAGTTGAGATGCAATAACGCCAAGTAAACTGCACTTAAATAGCCCTTTAATTCCACGTAAAGAAATTTTATGATATTTAAAATATACCGGCCTTTCATGAAACTAACCTTTAAACTAAACCACGAAAAATGGTATACTTTTACAAATACACAATTTAAATTCTTCATTCTAGATTGTATCTAGGTAATATGTAAGGGCCGCGCACTTACTTTAGTTAACTAATCGAACCATCATTATTAACTACTGCTAAATATGTGAATGCAAAATAGTTCTTAAATGTGTTTTAACATATAGGCGTGTAGATGTTGAAACTTACTTTTCTGGAGCTGGTTAAGTTGTGCCACTAAAATTCGCAAAACCTCAAGAATACAAATTTTCAGGTGGCTTGTAAAAGCACAAAAGAGCTACTATTATTTTTACTGTGCTATATGTAAGCGATTTTGTTTAACTTGTTATTTGTTTATGATAGTGATAGAATAAGCTATATTTTTGGTTAAAATAGGTAACGCCTTTTGGTAGGCGCTGTACAGAATCTAGATGACCACCCATGTAATGATTGAAAACGGCCGTCCCATTGACAGATGCGCAAATCCTTACTAGACAAATTCAATTAAGTATAGTTGGTGCAAAAGTAATGGTGGGTTACTACATCGGTTTACAGGGAAATAATTATGAAAATTTCTTATAAATGCACACACTGTATCGAAAAACTTGAGATAAAATATGAGATGTTTCATAGGAAAATTTTGGTTTGTAAAATACAGCAAGATACCTTGGGGTGACTGAGCTTCATAAACAAATTTCTTGTCCATGCTTGCAGCCATAATGAGATACCGCTGCTTTATCCACAAGTAGATAACAACACAAATGACTGACGATTATTTCGAGATAGAACCTACGGTAGCACAATGTGGACTAACCGGCTTTCTATGTTTAGAAGTTATGCGACTTATCGCAAACATTTTATCACATTTATGAGCAGCATTCCAGTGTTCCATTCAAGGCATATTAAGCCATCTTATTTGCTTTTGGTCTGCTAATTAATATAGAAAATGTAGTCTTTTGCGAAATAGCCTCATATTGGTGTATAAATCTTTAAGAATTTTAACCACGCATGCCGATCCTTATTGACATTAAGCTATAACACCTCACTGCGAGGCCACCATTGGAGGTTGGCGATACAGCATATCCAGTTGTAGAGGCCAGATCATTTTCTCCTTACGTTTAATCCAGCAGTATAACTTACTTCACTTGTTGTCACATCTGTTCCCACTTTGGCCAAATTCAAAACTCGACTTGCATTATTCGATTTAACCCAAGTAACTAAAACACGGGATGATTTAACAAAACAATTTTTACCCTTATAACTTGCAGTAAGAACACAACTAGGCGTCTGTTTTGATATATCACTATTGTCTTATTCTTTGCCTCAGCCAAACGGATTTGTTTGCTTTTTATGCTTGAAAAATCCATTGCTTCAGTGTACCGAGTGACACTCATAGACCACGTATTTGCGCAAGCGTTAGTATTATGCCGTCATTTGACTGCAGTTGACTTGATGCGAAAAGCAGGAAGATAACGGATTTTTTGCATAGGTACATAAACTTCTCATCCGCAACTTTTTCTTCTGGTTTGTCGTCCTCCATGGGTGATGAATTAATAGACACCAAACAGTTTACCAGCCTGGTTGCGGACGAGTTTCTCGCACAGTAACTTCTCGTCAAGTGCATAAAAATTGGCGTTAATAGGACGGCAATGTAAACCGTTATTACAAAACATAAAATGCCCACCCCATTCATGTTATTTACATGTCTATTTTCTAACGTATTAACAACAACCTGGCAATAGATTCGCCCATCTATGTGATAGTCTATCAAGGGACAATTAAAACAAAAACAACTATGCGCAGAACTCCTTATCCTTACGTTCTCACGGAGACTGTGATGGGGAAGTTTTAGTTAATTGTCCATTTCCTTTGAACCATTCCGAGTTAACTTACCACTTAGCACATTACGGGCTCTGTTGCTTTGGATGCTTCCAAATGGTCGGAAAAAGGTATTTACTATGTAAAGGAGGTACACAAATTTGCAGTTCGTCACTGGTTTGTGCCGTTGTGTATGGTTATCTTGGCATATTCCATCAGCTAACTTAGTATCGTTTCAAGCCTCAAACAAAAATATTACTGCTGCATGCAGCTTAAACAAACAAGGATGTTAGTATCACCGAACTTTTGTTGTATAAAAATAAGCATTCAATCAAATTGTACTAGTTGTACAAAAATACCTCTAAGTCTAGGTATTTGAGTATTTCCTTATCTAATTGTCCGTGCGGTTGTTAGTTAGTGAAAATAAGGTTTATTATTTTACTTGTAAGACTGAATCCAAACATTTATTGATGAATATTTAAGTTACTTTGCCAATTAATTTAGTTCTGCTACTCTATCTCCGGTTCATCATAGGTTTTGGTTCGTTCACAGTTGTAAAGCACTATATATCTGTGCGATCTCATAACTGCGGTCATCGTGTAAACGCTTATTCTAACCCTTCCAAAGGTGAAAGGAAAAGACACAATTTGCAAAAGCAATGCTGAAAATAAGCGATAGTGAATGTGAGGCAAAAACTGTACATTAAACACGACGCGTAGCCTCGTCGCTCCTAGACTGGATGTTGAAAACTGTTGATAGTGTTTGTTCACTGGTTTACTACTGAGTTTCAAGGCATTAAGTAGCTAATGGTAGACCATAGTAATTGCTATCTATTGCTTCAACATGGTTCACCGATTGAGCGTGCCAGGATAATTTCCATCATTGGCTTATCTTGAGAAATATTTACTGCCTTTGGATGTGGTTTTGGGAGCCTACCAAACAAGCAAAGCAAACTGAACAAACTTTTCGCGGTGTAGAATCGTAACTAACGCAGGACCAGAATTTGGTGTCATTCTATCACGGTGTACTTGACAAAATTATGTAACCTTGTTTGATGCTTTATTGGATACATTTCCTCCCTTTGTTTTAACCGCAACAAAAGTCGCATAATGAAATCTCAACTTGAAGCCGGATGTTGACGGTAAGCAGCCACTATAATTTTGAACAGCAAATCACACACCATGAAAAGAAGATCCAAGAATATTATTGTACATGGCAAGCAACACTACACTCCTGCAGGTCAAAAGTTAGCGCTAGGGGCTAGAATTAAAAATTGCTAGACTCTTGTGCTGGGTGAACATCCACGTTGGTGGAGCACTTAGCTCCAGTATTTGCAAATGTCATGGTGTCAGCACTTGGAATAACTTTACTTTTCTTTTGGAAGAAAACATCTTAGATTGTGGTGTTGATTGGGTGCAACGGCTACTTGCAGAATTTGCAGTAGAAATATATATTAGACTAAGGTATTAAAGCAAATATTCGGCAACTCCATTTTTAAAACCAAACTGTACATGTGTAGAAAAGAATAACTTGTTTGATTAAAATTACATTAAGATTCACAGGTCTTAATGTTTCTTTTACCGTCAAGCTGTATTCGATTACATTTGGAAAAATCCCCTGCTGATTATGGAGAAAAAACTAATTCGTTTTTTGGAAGCTGGCAATAATGGAGCCACAGAAGTTCCGTAGGCGTTTCCGTAGGAACTTTAATTCGGTGTCCAGCGCGTCACATTATGTGGCCAAATACAAAGGCTGTGCCATCAGGAAGAATTTGTAGCTGTGTTTCACAAACTCTCAATGTTGTTGTTTAGGAACATAGAAGATCCGATGCACCAAATCATGTTCACCATGTAAAGGGTGAGTTTGTTCGCTGAAAACTCCCAGTGACTTCTAACGTATGCCAAGATAGGAGATGGAGCATTCCTGTAACATTTTAATCGACCTATGTTGGGGAATTTTCAAAGGAGTTAGGTCATGCTTTAAACTTGGATGCCAGAGCTGGTTGGCGTTTTCCAAATAGTGCTAGATTTATGCGCTGCAGCTTTGAAAAAAGAACGACCGATTAACCTGTACAAACGACTTCTGCAGGATGGTTAAATGCTAAATGGTGTTTCTCCGTTATTTCACGGCAGGTGCTGAGTGTGTGGACAATTCGTAATATTTGCTTACATTGTTAGGTACCAAGCGAAATAATCGTACCACCTTTACAGACTGTCCTGCAATGCTAATTGGTAGTTTACTGTTTGCTAATTTGGCAAATGCCGTGATCTTGCACACAAACATTTTGGGTTGACAAAATGCACGCGCATAACGTTGCAAAATGAGAAACAACTTCGCAAGTTTAGGCAACGTTGGATGAGAAATTGTATTTTCTAATAAAATCTCAACGAATCACGAAAATGCTGTTCTTCAGCAAGACAAATATTCGCATTTCATTCACCAGCAGCAAGACCAGAAATCAGTTTAGGGTTAAGAACGTTTTTCGGTAAACACTTGTTAGACTTAAATGTTTACCTAACGCTGATTTATGAAGTAATCTACAAATCGGACTGCAATTGATACCAAGTTTTTTGAATGGTTCAAATCGATGATTAAATGGGCTACAGGGACAAGTGAAGTGCACAGAAGGAACATTAATACATAAACTTAAGCAGTCTAAAGTAAATAATTTAGGTTACAAACGTGTAAATAAGTAAAATTGTCACTCGGTCCCGGTAGTAATATCGCCCATATAGATCGTCTTTTTACACATAATTCCGGCTTTAGATGGTGGAGTTAAATAGCCTCGGCAATAGACAAGAGTTGCTTTCGCAGTCCTAGCTAGAAGCGTTCTGCAAGTGAGTAGATAACGTTAACGCCATTCCCTAATGCAGTATGGCCTCATTTAAGTAGGTGCGACATGAGTGAACACATTGAAGACTTAATTTCCCTTTGTAAAACCACGCTGAGATGTGCTTGCGAATCCTC
Source organism: Dicrocoelium dendriticum (assembly GCA_944474145.2). Taxonomy (NCBI): domain Eukaryota; kingdom Metazoa; phylum Platyhelminthes; class Trematoda; order Plagiorchiida; family Dicrocoeliidae; genus Dicrocoelium; species Dicrocoelium dendriticum. The sequence continues at coordinate 3,625,873 of OX104060.1, forward strand.
TGGGATAGGCTTCTCGCTATGCCAGGCACGTGTCGTGCATCACATGGGCCCGTGTATTGATAAACGAGCATTGAACGGGTCAAGGATGGCGGACAATATTTCAAAGTTTTGCAAACAACAGTGCATTACAGGCTTCGAGAAAAGACATTAGTTGCAGTATCGCCCTTAAATGGCAAATGTACGTCGGGCTTTTTCTTGGGAGAAATGCCCGTAGGTGACTTTAGATTTGTTTTTTCGGATGTTTCATGATAAAATTATCGAGGTAACCGTTTTCCCAGTACTGTCCCTGATTCTCTGTAGCTTTTCGTTGACGGTATCCAGACTGCTAATACTGCACGCCCTGAGGTCGACATATAGGATTAAACTTCTCTTGCGCTGTATAGGCAATGCGCTTTGAAATCAAATGTACTGCCTTGTACACCTTCGCTCCCTGTGTACATTTCTGCTACATGAGCCGTTCAAGTTGCTGAGGAGTTCTACATTCAAGAAAGCTAATCGGTTTACGTTTTCGTGCTCACAGGTGCCGTATACATTCTCATGTGAGTAATTAAAGTCACTCAGCTCTCTTACCTTAACTGTGATGACAGTGATGCAAAACGCTTACATACGAATTAGGCAGTGTCAGCACCTATCCAGGTAACCAAAGGCTCCGCACATTGCAGAGTAGTATGAAGCTGTATAATAATGCTTTTAAAATGATTCATCGCAGCTAGTCTCAGCCAGACTAACACCGCAAATACAGGAAATGGTACACGACCGATTTGTCCCATTAAGAATAGTCAGCATCACGCATTTGCAGGATCTTACCAGATCCGAAGCCAAAAAATTACTCCAACGACAGAGTGACATATGCCACAGAGTCAGGCACGAAATCGGTTATAAGAGCTTTACCGTATATGGTTTGTTTGGTTACCGCGAATATCTAATTACCTTTGAGCGTCCAAACATCTCTGCTATTGGTTAATTATGCGTTTACACAGTCAGTGCAATGTCAAATTCGGATTGCTTTTTTCCATTCTTTCTTTTCTTTCATTAGCCTAATAGTTGAAGAATACTTTAGGCATATTAGTTAGACCAACAGAATGCAATGTTTACCGAAATCAAACAAAGATTGAAATCGTGGCGTCTTTTACTTCTTCCTACCCGATCCTAGTAAAAAGCTAGTATCCAGGTGAAATTTGGCGAACGAATATTGAATGGGTCATTGTTAAACTGCCGTAAAATGCTAGAAGCAAAAAGAAATCGCATTACAATGGATTACATTTACTCAGTAATGTTGGATTTGCATAAGTATATTTCACCGTTGCACAACAAGACAGTTGGAGGTTGCTACGTGATACGCAACAACACCGAAATGCGCTAGCCACACAACTGGCTGACAGCTAGTTTGTGTAACTGACTAGTTTAACCGAGTGGATGGAGGGAAGTTGGCGACAATTATAATTCGGTTGCTCATCTGGTCCCTACCCAAATGTTTACTGCCAGGCGACTTTTAGCGCTTTTTGGAAACTAGTGTATTATAAGTGGCGCTATAAATGTGGAAAAATATGAGAGTTCTTATAGCTTTACTTATTTTTTCCCAGCTGCTCACATGCTATATAGCGCAGTCTATTCCGGAAAGGCGTCAGGGGCGTTTTGCACTACTGTGGCTCGTTATTGTTGCGGATTCCCTCGGTCCCCTATTGGGGATAGACCAATGACAACTAAAGGCAGATGCCAAATAGCCAGCAGCTGAAACCACTGAGCCATGGGGACGTGGCCTATGATAACTAACCTACAGGCTAACATAATATATAACACGATCTATATTCCAGTGCTAGGCAGGTTGCAAACATAGCAGAAGACAGTGGCTAGCCTCCGAAGGTCATGGCTTCCTCACACTATACTATACTTCCAAATTAGGCTGTGCTATTTAGCCAGTATGCTGCTGGGACAAAAATATTAAATTTACGGGTAATATTTTCTTACTCATAAGTAACAGGTATCTTAAACCAGTGGAAACGAAGAGTACGTGAGCTGATGTTTGCCATGATTACTGTGATTAAAATCCTGCTAGTGTGCGCGTGACACTATTTTGTGTCAAATCCTTTTCGCATTATTTTGATGCGTTTTACGGGAAGATCTCTTGACAATTAAGCTACATTTCCTGGATTCAGAGCACGGCGCGCAAAGATACAACCCAGTGATAAAGCAATATCCGATGTCCCGAAGTAATTTGTATTAATTACTCTGCCATTAAAAGGAGATCAAGTTGACAGAAGATACCGGCACCACCGTCATTCGAGCAGGAAGGGTTACTATGCGGCTTAGCTATTGGAATAGCATCAAGTTTGAAGTTTAATTTATAAATCCAACTGGACGGACCCGACTCTCAGTTTACCGCCTTGCACATTTACCTCTTTAATTGTACTGGCGGATGCAAGTACATAGACCGAACTTAGTGATGGATGTCAGAAAGGATTGCAGAGCATGCTTCGCGAAACATGGTCGCTAATGGCCCGAAGCTACCGACTGGCTGTCTTGCTCACACCTTTTTGGATATCCTGAATGTCAAAGCCTCTGGTTGCAAATTCAGGGTAGTTCGTAAACAAGCTAATCATTGCTTACTTCAGTTTCGAAGGTGTCAGCAATTCGACGTTTGAAACCAAATACGTGTTATCAAACGTACTTCGTGACCACGATAGCCCTTTCCTGGTGTGCTAGTGAACGTGTTTTCCCCGAAAAGGGTCACGTGGGTTAAAAGCCTTCGACCGATTTGAATTGTTTTCCGATAACCTCGCACTTTGATTGTCTGATATGTAGCCTGTGTATTCCACTACTTGCAAGTAAACCGCTGAGGAAAATACTCGAAATGTCTGAATTCTGCAAATTCAGTTGGATTGTTGTTTCTGCCCTCTTTATTGAAATTCGTGAATGGAAATGACTGCAGAAACTCGCTGGAGCTTTTGTGTAGTAAACATGTTAATGCACGAATATTTTCTTTTCTATTGTGTACAGTTGTTTACATAAAAGATCAGTCTACTTCTGTAAAAATGGTTATCAAATTCGTTGTCTAAAAATGTTACTTACTTGTCGTCTTTTCTTCAGGCTTTCCGGAGTATTCTGTTAAGATAGGAGAAGAATGACGGCTTCAGTTGCAATCTTTTCATGAAGGTAACACTTTTTATTAGTTAATTAAGATTTGTGTTATGAAAGTCTTGCGGAAGTAGCGTTGCGATCGATTGTCATGTGGGTAATAATGGGTTCATTGTGGCATACATAAATATTCATTATTATTTTCTCGGCCTTTGGAAGTAAGCTGGGTTTGTTTCCGTATCTAAGGCGTGCTAAATCGGACCTTCCGAAAAGTACAAACGCTACATAAAGCAGTAATAATTATGGCACCTGTCGCCAAGGTGTCCATTTATTTCGGCATTAATTGAAGAAGCCGTGTTGCGTTGTTTTATGCCAAGATTTCATTCTGAATTATATGAACAATACCAACCGATTGTGCACAATGTATTGTTGATCAGAAGTAGGAACACTACTGGTTCCCATCGTCCTACAGTTACTTCCTTAGTGATCAAACAGAGGAATTAGGAAAACTTGAACAACCGAATGTAAGTACTCATATACCTGGAGGTGTATGACTAGGCCCTGAAACCTTATTTGGTGTTTCCCGAAAGTAAATATTTAGCAAACACGCATTGTTTTATCACAGCCGTTGTGTCATTGCATTTCGGCACCCTAAGATATAGTTAATCAGACTGGAAATCATCTACGCAATCTGTGCAGTTTTAAAAATGTTTGTCTTGCTTTTTAACTCTATCCTTATCTTTGGTGACGTGAAAGGTGACTGAATGCTTAAGCAAGGCAGGTTATCTGACATGAAACATGGCCACCAAAATCACACAAAGAGTGGCAGCGACAGGTTGGTTATCTATCGTTTCCGTGCTTACAAGATAACCATCAGCTGCGTATAGATTTACGGATAACTTTTAAAATATTGATAATCACACCTTTGATCGCATGTTGAGGTAGTCTTTAGGCTACTTGGGAACCACTTTCAAACCGGTGCAACGTTCCAAAGAACACTTAAAAAGAAAGCTGCGGTTAGCATAACACCGTAAAATACGCAACAGGATTGTTTCGCACTGTAGGTAGACTAAGGCTGTTAGATGCTTTCATTCCTACTGACTAATCATTGACATAAGCTGGTATGAAAATAATGGCGACGCAACCGAGAGTTTTGGTGTAGAGTAAAGAATTGCAAACAAATATCGAGTTTCGATCGGTCGAATTAATTGCGACATTACTAAAGTACAATACTGCTTTTGTCGAATGTGGTCAAATAGGTGTAGGCAAATAAAGCAACTAGTTTATTCAAGTGTTTGTACTACGCACTATAAACACTAAAACTGGTAGTTGTATACATTACTATAGAATCCTCAGTACCATCACAAATAAACACATTCGTAATTTTCGCTGACATTGTTCGCGACTTGTCAGGTTGCAGCCCACTCTACCTATAAACAAACATCTCCAGTTTTGGTGATTGTACTGAGCGCTCAACCCGAAATTTATCCATCTACCAGTTTTCCTCTTCTTACAGTATTTTAAATGGTTGAAGGAACTATATTGTTTTTAAAAACATATCGACCAACGGATTTCCTTCTAGAACTCTCATGTTGCTTCGCTGCAATTACAGCCTGAGGTGCATATAGCATGCGGACTTATAAGGGCAGCAACTCACGAAACGTATTCCTGTGTGTCGCATTCTCATCCCATTCTATCACTGCTGCGCAGACACAAACTCACGTTCTCTTGAATTAACCTCAAACTGTAGCATCGACGCACCTAAAGAAGGCTCAGACTAGATTTGTTGTAGCACTATAAACTAGTGTATTCTTACTACCTGTGGTAAAATACATGCCTTGGTGTTGTCTGATTGTTAACACCGACGTGATAGGACAAGGCAAAATTAGACTAGTTGGTTAGACATTTTAATGGCAAACAACTAGAAAAAGGAACAAACTCCTCCTGATTCCAATACGTGTGTGATGAACGTATCGTGCGTATAATCCAACACATTTCATTTGGAACTTATTCCATTTGGACTTGATTTCAAAGTACCTCCTAGTAACTTGAACTGATTATTTATAGAAGCGCAATTCGAGTATTCTTCTTTGTCAGTTTTAGCAGTTCCTTCTCACCAGGCTTGATAAGCTCATGTGAATCAGAAGCAAATGCATTAGGTTCGCCATTAAAGTTAAAGCTAGTAAAACCTAGTAAAACCTGTTTTCTCACAGACCGACACCTCTAGGGTTTACCTAGACGACATGTCTTGAAGGTAGTCGTAATGAAACCCACTATACACACTGGAGTGTTGACCATGAAAAAAGACGAATATACTGGGAAAATGTGTACCATGGTAGACGATACAAGTTCAGTTGAACCTCTCAAAAAGCTGGAGACACAGCTCGTTATTTTGGAATGTTTCTGCTCCATCGCGTGAATGATAGCTCCAGATCAATGATTTGAGGCCGACTGGTAACACCACACCGCAGTCTATAGGTACCACGGGATCCATCCCGTGTACCTACAGCTGAGAATGCGCCCAATTGGACTGCCAAACATTGAACAAACAAAGGTCACGGGACGCAGAACGACGAGGCTAATTTCAAACGCTACGTCCCGACGTCACTTCCTTGAGATTTCCCCATACGGTGCAGTGCACTGAAGATGCCTCGGAGGGAAGTTTTGAAACATTTGTCATTAAATTACTCAGTTAAGATAACGAAGCAAAAGGTTAGCTACCAACCATTCGTTGTTAAAATATGCGACCAACATACTAGTAAAATATAAAAATATAAGTAAAACGGAAATGACTGCTCGCGATATGATTATGCAAGCGTATGCTACATTGCAAGAATAGTGTTTAACAACCGCCTAGGATTGCAATTTCTCAGTTCCCAGATTATTTTTAGGCGCATATATTTTGCAATATATATACGAGATCAAATTTGCTTGCTGCGACGGATTACAGTCTTTAGGTGCATTAATAAACCCTTACCTTTCTTAGTTTCGCCAGCTGTAATGAAATTTTATAATATTTTCAAGATAACGGCATTGGCTTATTATAGTGATGTTACTGAAAGCCAACGTATATTATTAACTCACCCAGGTTATCCATTATATTATTTGCTAAAAATCAAATAGAAGATGGGTCTGGTTACAAAACACAACCCTCCTGCGCATTATGTACATAATGTACGTAAATCCAGTAATTTTTCGTTATTGAATCGCACTTCGTTATTTCTAGGCTTATTCAAATAGTCGGCCTTTGACTTGAAGCTGTTTAGACTATTATTTCCTCCTTCGATAACCGTTTAGCAATGCGCATTCTACTTGGCCTCTTTGGCGATATAAGCTGCAGCCCTACTTTTATTAATCTTAAATTAAGACTAATGAATTAAGAGAAGAGGCGACCTCTGGCATGAATAAGCTATCGGGTATGCTATAGCATCTATGCATCTTAACCGACTTGTAAATCACTGCCATGCGGAGGAAATGGTAGCTCTGTAAATAACAACCAACCTAACACATACTATCCAACGTTTTATGGCATTGTAAGCATTCTGCTCTAGTTATATGCATATTTTTGGGGAAGCACCACAAAGCACTATTTGTGTAGGTTGTTAGCATCGCGCAGTCGCAATCTCGATCACCATGGACCCTAGAATGAATTTCACTTAACCAATATAATTTGACAATTTGGAGTATCTCTTAGTCCGCTTTGCAAATTAAAGATACGACGAATGTATTTATCGCTTCATGTACTTGCATAATCTTTAAAGAGCTTATATTGCATTATGTAGATTTCACATATAATTTAAAGCGCAAACATGGGAGTTCAATACGTAGCAAAGTAACAAAGTCTGATATATTGATCACCTGGTTTAAAAATTTGCAAGTATTATGTTATTAACTTTGCTTGGATTATTAATAATTTATTACTTCACTACATACAATAAAACTCTTTCATCTGTTTGCAGCAGTGTTTCACATCATTTATTATTGCGTGGCTAATCGACTCACAAAAAGGTTACATCTGGTTTCCCATATTGCATTTCTTTCTATATTGTTCAGTTTCCTGACTAATACCATACTGTGTGTGTTTGCATTTTATTTCGTTATAAATAATACTAAACGCAACACACCGTGTTTAATGTCCTGCTCCCCTACATTGTTTAATTATAGACCAGCGGCAATTTAATAAAACATTGGTAACTTGTGTCTATACGTAAGATGGGTAATGCAAAATTGTATAGTTGTATAACAGATGTTAAATTTGTGGAGAAGACTTCACAGCAACTGTAAAATATTATTCTTCAGGACACGCTGCTGAGTTACAACGATCTAGACGTAATCAATGGTATATTTGCTTGGCAAACATACAGCGCTTGAATACATGGGGTAACTAATTATGGTGCTAAACAATAAAAAACGTTACCTGTCGTTTTGACATATCTTTTTCAAATAGCTTCTGATTAGCAACGCTATACGCCGTTGGATTTTTTCGTAAATCCTGTGGAGGCTATTTAACTCATATATTGCAGTTGCAGTATACCTTTGTAAATAGGTGGGAATTCTGTAACTAAAAACTATGGACGTAAGTAAGCGCTTGCAATTTCAATAAAATGTGCCAAACTATTCAAAATAAACCAAACTAACGACGCTGTAACATTGTGATCACTGAGGCTTCAGATGAGGATACTGTGCTCGGCATTACGGTAAACACAAGTGTTAACATTATTCCATTTAATGAATCTAAACGGACAAAATGTTGTTGCGTAATGACAAATTTATCATGCAAGCAATGTAGCCATCTTACTCATGATTATCATCATATCAACTGAAAAACACGCAACGGACAGATATGATAGTGTACCATAGGTGCGCAAATCCACATGTGAATTATGTATTCGGAACTGAAACAGGCATGTTGAATATATGGCAAGGGACTAGACAACATGTTACTCAATCCCATAAATTTCTGCTTCCGTTATTTCGCAACTCAGCAATCTGCATGGATTTCAAACGCAAACTTTATATTCTAACAGCTGGTTTAAGCGCTGAACGCGGAGCTCAATGGCCTAGTAATCACGGCGATGGACGTCAACCACAAAGTGCCCAGCTCCACACCCAGATCGGGCTATCTCTGACTGTCGAATCCGAATCAGAAATAAACCGGTTAATTTTGACGGCCAGTGATGGCAGAGAACAGCGCGGAGACCCATCACTTGCATGATTCTTCTTTCGTAGATACCTAAACCAACTACCGAGGCATGATTATTGGGTCTTTCTAAATTATGCATCTTTCCATTGATCCATTGGTGCAAACAGCATTCACGCGTTAGTTGCTGCATTTCGTATCAAAAAACCTAAAGAATCTTAAGGCACCTAATGATTGTCAATGATCAGTCAAGCATGTTTCCCTGAAATTTATACCGCGTGTTTTGCAATTCTAAGGACACTCAAAAAGTACCTTAACCGTTGTTTCAAATATTAACGAAGATTACAAAAGCTTGATCATCTTGTTTTAAGCTTTATTGATTTAGCCACATACTGCATCCTGCTCTATTTAGTATCGACCTGCGGCAGTAGTATTAAAAACTACCTTATCTGCCAATGCATTACCGTGTAGAAAGTGTCAAGTAGCAGAGGTCGCATGAGCCGCTTATCAAGGAATCATTTTGATGAAATGGCACCTTATGGTTCGTTGACTGTGATATATTAGTCGCGCCTGAACCTAGGATGTAAAATATTATTGGTTGCATTTAAATTTCGGAACAAAAGGTTAAGCTTACTATGACTGAATGTATTTTACCAAGAGCAAGTACAAGTTAGGCGATTGTTTTGTTAATAGTGAGAATGCGGGGTAGTCAAGAATCACTAAGCAACATTTCAAACCGTGCAGATGCGAACAGCGAAATATAATTTAGACAATAAATTATATGGTAACAGCGGCTTTTGTAGGTTTCAGTAAAAATATGAATCGGTTTCTTCACATAGGAAAATAGTTGACATATTACATTGTGCTAAATCTAAATTTGAAGTAAATAAGTTAATACAAGGTAAGTATCTAGAGTTTTGAAAGCGTGTTGTTTATGATAAATACAACAAGGATTTTTCAACGTGTTGGCTACTTTGTGCTAGCTGTTGCATTACATTAATCACGTTTATCTGATTCTAAGGATCGTTTATACATGGATGGGGCGGAACATCATACAGAAATAATTATATTTGGTGTGTGTTGCTTTCCAATAGAATCCATGGCACATTTTGCCGTCGCTTCTGACATGTGCTGTCCAAAGTCTTAAGTTATTCCACTTAAAGAAGAGGGTGCGCATAATAATGCCTTTACTGCCCGCACAGACTGACTGCGTGTCGCTCAATTTGAGTGTTTTCGTGAATTACCGAAAACAACAAATAAGGCAAGACCTGTAGTTATGTATCTAAAAATATGTGAGTACATATTATAATGTACCATTGACAATGCCGATCTTTTCTTTTTATTCTCTATAGCTTAATTAAAAGACCTTTCACCGTGATGGACCGCCTTTTTGTTATTGGGAATCCAAGTCAGACATTTGGGAAAATTTCGATCACATAAATTGAAACCTTCGTGTCGCTGTATGTCTTTGGTACTGCACAATTTTTGTTTGGAAATATATTTTCACCCGGTGATGGTGGTATTTACAAACACCCTAAGGCTGCATTGAAAAGAGTTCTAATTGAACAAAATCGGTCCCAAATCTTCTTCTCAGCAACAGGTAAATGAGTACAAAATGATCACTTACGGCGCTCTGATCATCAGTCTAAAGGACCGTTTTCTTTCCTAAGCGTTTTGAGAGTCACCGCATAAAATGCTGCTGCTCTAGACAGTATATTATTTCAAATATACGCCATGGAAAGTAATTGTTAACCAAATAGATTTAAAAAAGCTTTCACTGGAACAAGCTGGACTAGACAAAATTGTGATGCTCTTTGAAAATATCCCGTTTAATTATATTTGCTAATTCTGACACATGGAAGTCAAAATTCAACATTTGGATAGCACGCTATTTTAAAACTAGAAATAAGTGTTAAATTAAAGATGTTTTTCTAAGGGCTAAATAGCGCGAATTTACAGTATGTACTGTTACTTATGCGGGGCAATGTCGCTTACAATCTCCGAATGAGGCATTTCCTAGAAAAGAGGAATGTTGTATATGCATAATGTTTTTGTTTGTTATCTAGTCATATCACAACAGGAAGTTAACAAATAAACAGAATTGGTAACCATGTAGTGCAAACCATTGTCACATTGCTGTCGAAGAAGACAAACTTAGGCAAATGTTTGTAAAAGTTTGAAAATATTGCCTAAGGTATCAATTTTATATCGCAATAGTTAATTTTAAAACTGCATTAAGATATTCATGTGCAGAGCGATAATTTTTATTAGTCCATTTTTGTTTGGAGGATGTTATGTTCTTTGGGGCTTACGAGAAATTAGCAACCGCTTTTTTATTTAAGTTTAACTTTGGATAATTTGCTTAAATGTGGGTAAAATAATTATGGCTGTTTGCTCTAGTTAGTTAAGCAAGCCAGAATTTTTACATATAACACAAATGAGTGACAGGTGGTCGACTATTGCTAGGACTCCAAGCTTGTTATTATTGCAATTATGTTTCTATTTTGTTTTTGATTTCGCTATAGTAACTGTTCCCAGCGATATTTGGCGAAAACCACTAATTTTATTTTCACGCATATTTGTGCAGTTGTGAAAACGGCGCCTATTTCCCCACGAGTTTTAATCCGGTCTTTCCACCATCTAACACCACCTAAAATATAAGAAAGCAGCTTTCGTTCCTCTGTCCGTTATTTAGCAAGCTTAGAGTAGTCTACTAGATATCGACTGACATCTGCAATGTACGTTGCTGGGGAATATTGGTTAGTCTTACATAAACCCAAGTAGTAAACCTTCTAAACTTATTTATCGCTGCAGCCATCTTAGACTTCGTCGGAGCCAGTAGTACGTCCAGCCTAACAAGCTTCTTCTGTGCATTCAAAACTCTGTTGATTTTTCCTTCATATATTCTAATCACAAACATTTGTTGGATATAATGCTTTGATCTCCGCAGTGTAGCAAAAGGCTGCTGCAAGCCCTCCCAACAAGTGGATAGTATTTTAAATAGATAGCCACTGATGGTAATATGCACTTTCGATACTGCTTCTTATTGCGCGATTCTTATGCTTGGTTTTAGTTCATGCCATATCGTATGTCAATATGAATCACAAGTTAAGAATTTTGAAAATATACTTTGGTCTTTTTGTGAATCGTTGAAATGCTCTTCGTGTATTGAACACGAAAATTGTGGACGTCACCGTTGGTGCCCTGACAAATTTCCGGGCATGCTAAATCTTAAAAAGCATTTCGTCATAATTCAGCCCCCTTTGGCAGCAAAGTGCATTTCGACCTTCATAGTCAGGAGGCGTTTAGTCACTTTTCTTTTAGTTCACAGTCATTGAAACTGAGGCGTTTGCGATGCTCTCCCAACAGTTTAATATGGGGCTGATAAGAATGGAACTGGCTACCATAGCAGAAGGCAGCTACATCGCTGAAAATTCTGTTGACATCAAACTTGTTTTCAAATTGTTGCCAAATCATGTTGTCGTAATATTTACTCGTGCTTACATCATTGTTTGATATACCTCTTTGATGCAAACTGCCTTCGATCTTCACAAACTTGTTAGCGACGTCTTTTTGAATCTGATTAGTGACTCCCGTTTTTATAGATTATGTAGAAACCCAGCTTTGGACTTCACGATACGCTGGTAAAACAGATGACTGTTAGTATTTGGAGAAGGCCACTAAACTTCATGCATGTTTATTTCTCAATTCAAAATGTAACCCAAGTCCAAGCCATGGATGGCTTAAAGGAGGGCATATGATTAAATAAACCGGTACATTATATTACGTTTCGAATCATATACTATATATATACTATATTATACTATACTCTATACTATATATGTTGTCGAACAAAACTCCCTTAGTAACTGAGTTTAATTTACTTCTTACTATCGATTTATACTGTATAAGAAAATTAACGCAAGGTAGCTGTTAGCTTTTAGGCATGTAATTAACTGTGCACTGACTCAGGTTCCTGATTAACCTTGATAACTGGAACACAGCAGTTATACATTATTTACAAAATATAGGCAAGTTGAGTGATGCTTAAGCCGTTATCAGCAGAAGATAACATTCCCTGAATAACCACTACAATGTACGAAATAATTCTGAGGTCAGTATTTGCCGAAGGTGAGCACATCACTAGAGAAACAATGGAAGTTCAAACACGTAATTTCGCTGAGCTAGTTTGGTCAATATTTCCGTAAACCCAGACAAATTCCATTATGAAGCAAATTGTCGGTTAGTAGTTCAGATCGTATGGTTACGGCATGCCATTTTTTGGACAGGGCAGGAAATTAATTTTGTATTTCACTTACTGGCCTTCTCTAAAGCATTTTAAAATTGAGACAAATAGATGATTGGTTACATTCACTTGTCTATATATGCGACGGGGTCCAAGCAAGAATTTTGTATATAAACATTCAAGTCGGATGGATTTATTCAGCAGGATACACAAACAGATAGAAGTCACAAAAATGGAAAATGTTTAATCGAACGAGATCTTTTTATATTAAATTTGAATAAGCCTGGGCGAGATGTTTCGCATCGGTTGTGATTCAAAAACGCAAACGGCTGCCTCTACGTACTGTAAATGTAAAATCGGTGTGAGAATACACCCGTGCAAAATTGATGAGATTCTGACTACTTCCAATAACGACAGCAGCAGTAGTATATCAGCTATTTGAACTGATGCTCAAATAAACTGGGAATTATAGACGGAATTTTATTAATGTGGGTCGGGATGGGAGTAAGAGATAAAGGTGGAAAAGAAGGAAGGAAGACACCAGCAGTAGCATATATTTGCTTATCCGCCCTGCAAAGAATAATTTAACGCTTGCTAATCTGCGCGACAGCCAATGCAGGAGGAAGTTTGTGTTTGCGGTATATGTCATGGTTGTATGTGGGCTGAGATACTGCCAGGGCGCCCAGACATAGACAGGAGGACGATTAGGGTCCTCATCCTGATAAAGAATATGTGTGAGAATATATTTTCACCAATCAAACCTTTATAAATCAAGAATTTGCTTAGTTATTTCTAACAATACTTCTCAAGCATGTTTGAAACAGTGTGGACTTCACGGAGATACGTATAAATAATATAGTAATGCAATTGCAGTTTTTTGCAATAATCAAATTACAATAATAGCGTCATCACAGTTTATTGTAGATATACGTTTAACATGCAATATTGCCTGCCTTTAATTATCGGTAATTCAACTGGCGGTGGTTAGGCTTACGATTATAAACCGTACTTAGAAGTTGTCTGACACATATTTAATCAAATGTTTATAAGTTCCTTCAGTTTTAAAACAGAAACCATTAAACAATCATAAATATTTTAGCGTAGCTCTCGTAATGTCATTTAACCTAAGCAGTATGATGATTTTACAAGCTCTTGGATGTTAAGTGGAAAAAAATATATTAAATACTAAATGCCGTCAGACTTTCATGCAGTGATTTATTTCGGATAAAGGGTATGCATTGAAATAGAGTCATTCGCAAGTAACCCTCTAATATAGCCTTCAATTTTTCCACTTTAAAAACACACCAGCTACAGGTAGCAGGCGAATGATAAAAACGCATGTTGCAATTATAATGAAAGTATCTCTCATTCAGATTCTCCGAGCTTAAATAAGAACGCATTCTGTTGCTTAATTGTGACCACAAGATATAGATTTCTGAAAGAACCTACCGATTTTTTTGAATTACAGTGTTTGGGATTGTATGATAATTTACGCAACGAATAACCGCAAGTATATACCAGTAGTATTTTACATATAACTATACCATTTAAATATTACGTAATCCACCAATTACAACTGCAAATATGCCACGGTTGAAGTCAAAAAGTAATCTCAAGATGGCCCGTCTAATGCGACCCGGAAAACGGCTCCAGTTTAACATTACAAAATACAAAGTTCCGAGCATTGGAAATCCGTGTGCTTTTACAAATTGATTTGTACAAAAGAAAGCGACTTAGAAGAAGTGGTGCAGGACAAACTTGGCTGCTAGAAACAGGCTAAAAAGGCATGGCGACAATCTAGCCAGCACATGCATTTCATAAGCTGATTTTCGGAAAGCTCTTCACTAATTTTTCACAAGTGCTGAATGTCTACGTCTGGCCTCACATGGAATAGGCGCTTCACGCCTAGCGACTTTGCCGCAAATACGACGCTTAGGCGCTCGTAGCACCAGGAGTTATGAAGACGAAGATAATTAGAGGATAATATCATTTCAAATAATAACACTGAATGCAAAACATTGGATTGGACGTGGGCGAATGCCGACGCCTACGAGGTGACACTACTATGATGTATCAACTTCTGACTGACCATAATAACGCCTGTCGCGAGCCATTGCTACACGGCCACAATCCCAAAAGGAAGGGCAAACAACACAAACTGGTAACACAATACAGCCGAATTGACGGCGGAAAGAACGCTTTCCCCTTTCGGGTATCCAGAAAATAGAATGCACACTATTCTCACGTTACTTTCGTGCTTAAACTAATGTATTTTAGAAATAGATAGGACAGAAGTCTATCCGATTTACACTACGCGAGTTAATAGTTTCCATCGAAAACGCGTTATCGCTAACATTGTGGTTACCAACCCTCTCCGTTACGTCACGATGGGCAGATCTGCATACGTGTTTATGTGCATACCCCGCGGAGTCACATTAAACCAGAAGTTCTCTTCGCTCTAGTTGTTTAAACTATTATTTTATAATACTCCCTCCGGTCATCTCACGGCATTTTTCAAGCAATCGCGTTTTGCCCGGTATAATCTATTCTACATTGTCCACCACAACCTGCTAAGTGTATTTGTATTATTTGTGCTGCCAGAAATGATGCATCCAGTCTGTGCAACGATTATTTTATTTAAATTCCTCCGGAAAGAATGAGTTCGTTATTCAGCTAGACACCTACATCATTTTAGTATTTTATCGAAAAATATTCCATCTGCACACTTGCCGGACAAACTGACACTAATATTTGCTTTTTGTGTTTAATTTGGAAAATTAGCTATCCATAAGAATACATGGTACGAAATGCTTTGGGGAATGAGTACTTAGTAATCTGAGCTAAATTATTGTTTTTGCCAGTAAATAGTATTCTGAAAACCCACACGTAAGAGAATGATAGTTCTAATTATCTGATGAGTAGACTTCTCGGTATCAGTGCGCTGTATATTTTACAGTGTTTCCTATAAAATACAGCTTTTTATGTTTTATTCACTTTGTTTTTGTGCGTTTTAGCGATATGAATTATGAAGGCTAGCACCTGTCCCGTCCTCAGTAGTATCAAACCTTCAACGTTATTGTGATTAAATGTTGAATAAATTCTGACCTAGAGAATTGATATAATTATTCAAATATTTATTGCAGCAACTTCTAAGTAAAATAGGCTTCCACAAACCCGTGAAGACGTTAGACGGCCGTTTTGATTGTTTTGTTCCATTGGTAGTACGCATCCTTCGTTTCCATCAGGACGCGAATACTTAACAAGATTTAGTCATGTACGGATCGCATTGCTGCATTCAACAGTGATACAAAACAAAGAACAAGTCCAGTGGAACGGTCTGTGTGAATTGCATGTCTTGCGTCAATAAAATAGCATCAGATAATGATCAAGAGGACGCATTGTGGTCCGTGGTTCGTAAAGTAAGAATGGCAATTATTAGGTTTGAATGTCTCACGGTAAATTGTGTGAATTATCTTCTACAGACAACGGAACCAGATTACTGGAACAACAAAAAATAAGAAAAGTAGTTCCCTTTTGTATTAACACGTATAAGAATACTCACTTATAGTGAAGACTGCCTAGAGACACCCTTATTTTCACGTTAGTTTTAATATACAGCTATAAGCTAGAAAGTGCTGTAAGTAGCTCACCTGGCAAAATGAAGCAATCTAATTAAAAGGTACACAAAATAACAATGAGTAGAGTTTAAATGTCCGAACAGGTTATTAAAAAGTCATATAACATCAACGGCTTTTCCAGAAATAAGGACAAAAGTAAACAAAAGAGTGGACTTATCAAACAAATTATCGGCAAAATCTCATGATAATTAGTCATTTTTGCAATCATAAAATATATTTTATTAAAATGTAGCTTCCTTAAGTTTTGCTCAACGAGCGTTTTTGCAAAACAAAAATACTTCAACGGTAGTTAAATTATATACATTAGCAGCAATCTCGATAAGAACAAATGACAATTTGTGTGGCTCAAAATATGTTTTAATAAAGACCATCCTATCTGTTTTATGAATTGTGGTTTCAGTTTTAGCCACTTAGTGTAAGATAGCATTTAAATTCTTGAACTGCCCTCGGAATTATTAGTAGCACGCTTACGGATTAAGTCTGGGAGTTGAGTACATAAGGACACTAGGTTGAAATGTCATATTTGTTCATTTAATACGTTGATAAAATAAGCTTCCTAATTTAACCGATTAATTTCTCATCTGTCAGTGATGCGGCAGTAGTACTATTTTATTAAGCTAGTTCGTATAAGCTAACAGATTTTGTTTCCAGGCGCAAATTGGTTGAGATCGAGAGTGAAATATTTGTTTGAGAGTGACTGGCGAGTCCAAGTTTTAGATTCCTTAGTGGAGAAACAAAATATACACCGGATAACAGGGACTAACAATGAAAATGATCAAACTTTAACACGTAGTAAAATTAGCCTGGAACACTACACAAGAAATGGTGAACACATTTTATCATCTACATAGATGTGCACTAAATCATTTTTCCAAAAATGATCAAAATGTCATACACAAAGTAGTTGGGTTAGTAGCATTACTTATACCGGTTACATGCATTTTGCTGACATAAACGGACTGATAAGAGGATGTGAACTTTTCACGTACATGACAAGTATCCGTACAAATTTAATGTTTTTATATGAATTCCACTCTAAATACTTCAGATATCCCTTAAACATTCTAGCGAAAGAAATCACCAAAGAGGTCGAAACGAGGTGCACAAACAAAATTACTTCAAGAAAGTTAGTAATATGATTATTATCAACAGTCTCCCATTAAGCAACTGTGAAGTAAAATAGCATGCAATGGAGACTGTATAGTAAGTCATTCTACATGCAGTTGAGAAGGTTGATAAATTTGTAGTAGCCAAAGTAGACACCAGTTAGCAAGTGTCTAAACATTAGTAACTTTTGTTAACCAAACTTTCATTAGCGCGCTATTGCTTTCTGTCGCCGATTTGTTCAAGTTTCTGTGATTTACTTTTGTCTTGCTGCGCTACCGTTTGTCATTTCAGTTTCGCAAACCTTTACTTTTTATGTAGCTACTTTTAGTACAAGCTTGGCAGTACACCCACCATCCTGCGGACACAACAAATCAGTGCATTTACGATAGTTGTTATTGAGTAGCTCAATGAAATGAGTCCATCTATGATATTAAGACTACTTTGGCAAACTTCAATCCACCTGTTTTAAAATTGGCAACTGGCTTTACCCTGGAATCTGTGATTTTCGCTTGGTTGAGACTGGTTTATGTTGAATTAAAACACTAATATCTGCATAATTGTTACATATTAACTACTAAAACAAACTCTCGCGTAAGAAACTGCACAAGTCAACCCAGGTAATTCTATATACCTTTAGATTAAGCGATAGAACTTGACAATAATTAAAAATAGATAAAAGTATACAATAAGACCCTAGCTAGACTTGCATAAAAAACTAACGTATATTATATATATTAACGTTAAACCTATATTAGCGTGTATTAACATGAAAGAATATGCTTTTTACGATGCATTATTACCGTACTTAAGTCCATAAGTAATACATCATCTCTAAAAGATCGTAATCAAATCAAATCAAAATAAGTGTACAGCGCAGTTAACGTACTCCCTGTTCCTGTAAGGCGGGATTCCGCAGGCATTGAAGGTCTTGAAATAGATGGTGAAGCTTGTCGCCTTGTTATTAACAGAAGCTTTGCGTACCATGCATTAGGCTGGATATATTTGTATTCACGTCCTTTTCACACGAATGAACGTTAATTAATACTACGCAAGGTGTCGGACAAAAATATTTCCTACAAATTTACATGTATCGGGTAACTGCTGCGCTTACCAACTGGAATCTTGATTGTCTGGTCATTGAACAGCCGATAGGCTATCAGACGTATTTATAACAGTAGCGTCTATCAAGTATTCCGCATTTCTGAAACTGCCGTTAGTGCTAGCATGGAAAGGAATTTGCAACGCCCAATTTGAAATAAGTTAATGTTTATGCTTCTGTCCAAAGTATACTAATGTTCTACTATCTCGAGTTCTATTTTTCTATGCACACCGAATCAGTGCAGATTTGTTAACTTACGCTCATTCTAACTAGTTCGACGAAAGCTCCTCAGTGTTATTTCCATTTAGAACTATCTTATTTAAATTTATTGTTGCTCCGGTTTACAATAGTCACACGTTATTTGCGGAGAATGAGGTGTAAAAAGACTTTGCTTTAATTGTAATGTTTTGGTTCATGCAAGAACGTTTGCACTTATTTACACAGATACCTACATGGTCCATCATCATGCCTTCTAACATCAGTATTGAGATTTAGTAAATTAGTTGCAACCGCTTTTGTAACTTATTGCTGTGCATCTGTTGTACCGCTGTTTCTACCTTTAAACTTCAATGTCGAGGCAGCAAACAGCAACCGACCGGTTTTACGCAGCTGCAACGATCAATGGACCTTGTGCTGTCACACAAATTCTGACGCAATTATTCCTCCGGCCGTCATTTACTTAAACACAGAAAATTTATCGGGCGTACGAAATCGAATACTCGCATAAATTTTGCGACGATAAACCCTTCCAGTTACATAACTGAAGTGTAAAGCACCACGGTACGCACCGTCTGTCCACAGAGGGCTACTTCTAATGCATTACAGTGGAGTGATAATTGTGAATGTTGTATAATCACCTATGAACTAGTAGACAGAACTCTAGCTTTTATGAATCTTATATCATAATTGCTGCCTCCTTAACCTAAGCGAAGTAAGGAAACGAAATAGCGGGATAGACTACGTTTGGTTCTGCACAGATTGCACAGATATTCCACTTATCAGATCTAAAGTACTACTGATGTAGAAGTGCGACAGACTAGCAGAGATTGTAGGGCGAGCAACTGCTACGTGATTTATCCCATTGGTCCAAATGAAATCAGGGCCTCGAGCCAGAAGCAACGCATCAAACTCTAATTCTGTGCAGAGCAGCCAAGCTGGGAATGATTGCAATGATCAAGGGTTAAGCACCCAATAGGCTGCATTCTGTGATACCTATTGTCGGAACAACAATATTAGCCACACGTTAATCCGAAAAGAAAATCACTAGAGAGCACTATAGTATTTGTATGGTTGTTCACCCAAATGTGCCTACATTTGGGACGGATTCCATTAAACGCAAGCTGCTGGACGATCACAATCAATGTGATACCATTTGTCAATTAATCAGTATAAACAAAGCCTTCCAGCCGAATGCGCCTCCTCGGACATCGATGCTCTGTACACTACATTTCCTCACTACTAATCCAAATAACAGTTCAGTCAGGCGATGATGCTGAGGCCGTTGTTTTGGCAGCAGCTCGCTACTGAACAGCGCAACGCAACGTTTACATTTTTATATTTGTCCCATAGAGCGAATGCCAGAAACGGTAACAAAAGTCAGATTACTACTGCAAAGAGAATGAGCGAAATTCTTTCTGTGCTCACATTGTCCCCGAAGGTTAGACTGCATGCGAGCTAGGGGCTTGAGCACATGCCTGGGATGAAGGGTCTTTCATTCGTCAAGTACTCACAATAAATATGTGATCGATACTTGGATCTCAAGGTTTCCAGCATGGCCCAACTGCAAAGAAAGCGATCCACGACTGATAAGTGTTACACAACAAACTAAACCTACGGACGCCAGGCCAAAATTCAACGAGAACATGCAGAACGTGAAGACATTATGTGCGATCCCGTCAGTATGTCGTTCGAAAAAAGGATAAGTTAAAACACACGTCGTCACCATCATTATACACGTTAGCTAGAGGTGGGAAAAGCCTCAGCTACTGTGCAGCAATACATAGAATAAAGAAGGAAAGAAGAATGCAACGGGTGTAAAGAAGCTGAGCTACCGGTAACGGACGGGCGTCGTTCTGGTAAGTTACCAGCTGTTTACTATGCAGCGAAAAATTAATATGCAAAATTATATAAGGCTAAATAGTGAGATCGTGGTTAGCAGTGAAGGCTAATAGGGAACTGGTGAGAGAAACTCATAGAACGAACGCCACTGCGGTCCGCTCCTTGCCATATCAGCAACTGTACGCAACCAAACGTGTTCATCGTCTTTCGGACCCGAAACCAGGCAGCCGAGACGCTCCAAGCGAGGCCAGCTCAGAAGTGAGGGCCTTCATCCCTCTCTACCAAGACATCGCTTAGCCACCTCTCTTGTCCTTCCATCCACACCTCTGACGCGCAAACAACACGCGTCGCGGGAGTCCGTTGGCTGACATGCGTAACACGTGGCCGAGCCGTCGGAGCATAGTGCGTTCAATAACTGAGCTGAGCGGTTCAGTTCCTTTTTGTGTGCCGTAAACAAGACGGTGAAAAAGCTCGTTGCTTACTCAGTGTTCCCACCAGATGTGAGCTAAATTCCGAAGGCACCGTTTGTCGAATATAACTAGCCTCGTTATGTCAATTATTCTAAGGGGCCAGGTTTCACAACCGTACAGTAAAATCAAACGTACCACTGCATTGTACACTCTGCCCTTCAGTGCAAGAGTGAAGTCGCGCTCAAGCCATAATGGCCAATGTTAGCGAAAGCGCCTCGAGCTTTTGCTTTACATTTCCTGATCTCATCTTAGGTCCCACAAGCATTGTTAGAACTTCTCAGGAAGTTTAATTTTGTAAGGACTTCTATCTGATCCCCACCAAGGATCAGAGTAAGAGGCGGTCCCTGCCAATCTTTGAGGAAGGCTTTTCAATTTGAGGGCGCCAAATAGAGCCCGAAATGATGGACAGCCATTGCTAATTTATCCGGTGCAGCTTTGCACGTTGTTGAGCTATCACACATTATGGCGATATCGTCAGATTATTCCAAGTCAAGATGTCGTTCTTCTGGGAGCAGATTCACACCTTGCAAGTCGTGTCCTGCTAAGGTGATTTCCATGACTTTGTCAATAGAGAAGTTAAAGAGGAAAGTGACAGTCTGCATCCTTTTCCCCCACCACTGGAGATAAGAAAGGGCGGCGACAGCTTGCCGTATACCCTCACTCTGCCCGAGCTACGCTCGCATACTACTGGGATAATATTTATATATTTTTCAGATGCACCTTTGCTGAGTAGACAGTCCCAAACTGCACGTCTATCCACCGAATCGAATGCATCATTGATATCGAAGAACACGACAACGGTGGGCTACCAATATAGGTGACGGTGCTCCAAAAACTGACGCAAAGTGAAGGTGTGGTCAATGCAGCCACGACCTCGACGGAACCCGGCTTGTTCCTCACGAATCTGGATTTCAAAGCACTAGTCAGATGAAAGACGGATAGGTTTGCAGCCACCTACTAACGTCGAAATAACTACAAGGCAAAGCGGAACTTTCCGGGATCAGCGAATATGTTTCAACAAATAAACGACCGACAGCTGAAATCAAATTCGTCGGACTCGACTCCCACTCAGAAGCTACATTTACAAATGTTCGTGTATTAACCATCTGCCCAGCAAATCGATATCATCGACGATCCAGATATTAAGTGCCCGATTCTGCCTAGTGCCACCTGCACCTGCAAGGTGGTGGTATGTGTTAAATTGCAATTATTTCTCTATCTCCAAGATACACTATTAAATTGCATCACGGCATGAGGTCTGTTATGGGGTGAATCCTGAAACGGTCTTACAGCCACGAGTTTCAAGTGAGTAACTTCAAACTGCACACAATTGAGAATCTAGCTTTGTAATATAATAATTTAAAACAGACTTAAGAGAAGTAATCACCAGTATACCGCCATGTAACGACGTTCCCACTCCGATCAGTTTATGAACCAGTGACGAACCATCAGTATTTGACCTTGTTTTTACCAAAGAGGAAATAATAATTGATGCAGTAAACATAGGCGCAACGCTTGGGACTTGTGAACTCGCGACCCCGCTCTTCGGTTACATTTGCTTTGCAGAATACATGTGTGCAAACAGTATGGACGTTCGCGTCGTCATACATTAAGATCCACTCACTGGCCTCATTCAAGCTACCTATTAGCTCCATCTAGGAGAGCAGCCTCCCTATGTTGCCTGAGAGGAATTTGCCCACCTGTTTATCTGACTAGTGGTAAATGCGTCAGCAACTAACATTTTCGCCTGAAGCAAATGTAACAGTTACTTAAGAACCGGACACGAAATTGCATGGTTATAAATGTTTCAACCTAGTGTGCTGATAAGAATAGTGTTGGAGCACAGGTTTCGCATTCCTACTTAATTGCGTACAGAATGTGTCAGATTGCTCCAAGAAAACAAAATCAAAAACACCAAAAAGACTTAGCGACGAAACTCCGTACTAATCCTAAACTTTTCTAAAGACACGTCAACAAACTCTGGAGAGTGGAGCGCGGAATCCCAGTTTTACGTACAGTAGGTAGTCTGGTGCTCACTAAAAGTGACGCAGTGTACGCGCGTCGGCGACAGTCTACCGGCACTTTCAAAGGCGAAAAGTCACCTTAACCGTTCATTACACAACTCATTCTGCCCTAAGTTTTAAGCCATTTACTAGTCATTGCTTCTAATTGGATGAACAGATCAATGTCGCTGCGCAAGTACAACTCTAGTGATGTGGACATCAGACGGGGGTTTTAAAAACAGTTGCCACGAACATCGCTGAATCGTTGGAGCAGTTCTTGTAACGACGCTTTGCGGAAATACAAGTACTATACTGTAATAAACTGGGAATTTGTGCTCCTTTTTTCATGAATGAAAATCGTAAACAGCCATCGGCCTAAGTCCAGTAACAAATTTCATAGGATTATTCTATTTTTTGGAAGGTATATTCGCAAATCTGCTTATAAGGATTCGTCTGTAACAACAATGTCACGTTGTTAGAGCATCATGAATTGAGCCGAAATCCCTCTTGCACAACTAACTAGGTACTAACCCGAGCAAGGTGGTCGACCTCAGTCGAAGGCAATCATGTAGTCCATGTCCTTGGCATAGGTATTTTAAATCATTCGAACACCTGAAAAACCGATTCGTTCTTCACAAACTTCGAAGCTATGGAATCGATAACCCTCCGCTAGAATGGACAAGCAGCTTCCTCACTCGACGTTTGCTGAATGCGAGAGTCAGAAAATCTATCTCCAATCCAATTGGTTTTCAGTGTGGTGTGCCGCAAAGATCAAAATTTGGACTATGTTAATTCCTAATATTCATCAACAATTTACTATTGTACTGCAGTCAGACTTTCTACTATTTGCTGATGAGCTTTATATCTTGCATAACATTAAGTGAACCACCATAGGGTACTAAATAGAAAGCATGACAATGCCTACAAATTGACCACCGGAAATTGGATATAGTTTAGCCTTTAAAAATGCAAGTACTGAGCATACACAATCAACGTAAGCATAAACAGCAACTGCAACATACTCCCCAGGAAATTGACCTCAGCTTAATCATGCAAGAAGTACATGGCTGCTTGAAACCGGCGGAAAATTCGTCGAGTTGATCCAGCCAGCATCGTGGACTCTTACAAGTGTTATCAGGAAGCTTAAGTTAGTAACCTCCCAGAAATTCTGAACGCCTATGTAAGGTCCTAAGTGGAATAGGCGATTCAAGCCTGGCGACCTTGTCGCAAACACGACGACATTCTCAGAAGGTCAACAACCTAGAACGACGATGGTCGTTAGTTGACTACAGCATTTTCCTTACCAACACTGACTGAAACACCTGAACTCTATAACGGCGAATGCCGACGCCTGCAAAGAGACATTATAATGGTGTATCAAATTTTGACTAACCGTAAGCACGCCCGTCGCGAGCTATTGCTTGACAGCCACAATCCCAAACTGAGTGGCTTCGTCTCAAACTGGTTACACACCAGAGTCGACTTGATGGCCGAGAGAAGTTTCCCCCTTTCTGGTATCAATAATCTGGAACGCACTCTCTTCTCACATTAGTTTCGTGACTAAATGAAAACACTTGACAAAGGATAGGACTATACTCCATCCTACTTACTTTACGTCAGTTAGTTGTTTCCATGAAGAAACGAACTATTTCAAACAGTGCCATCACCAGCCCTCTCCGTTACATCGTGGTGTGTAGACCCGGGTACGTGTTCATGTTAATAACCCGGTGAGTCGCGTTAAATTGTTATTTTCCCTTTATCCAATTAGTTTTAATCACTATTTTATAACAATCACTCCGTTCTTCCTATGGACTTGCCTATTAATCACTCTGGCGTCCGTTCTAAATCATTGTTCCTTGTCTTAACTAGGGTATCGGCAGCTGATGGACAGCCTTAACCGTACGAATTACTGTGAAGGATTCGACGCAGTTAGTGCTGGAAGTTATACAATACTCGCGCATCCACGGGAAAATCAGCCCAGATAATCTGAAAATGGTTTTTAAGTCAATCCATCTGATTGCATTTGGTACGTGGTTGTTTATGTGAACGCCATTATAGTTAACCTAACCGTATCATAAACAGAAAAGATAAGTTTTGCAACTATGTGCACTAGCCATAAACTGAGAAATACTCACTTGCTCCAACTGGAACTTCGGTCTCTTTAGCCGGATAAGTTCGCCCAAGGCTTTCAGCTAAAACAAATTAAAGGCAATATGTTTTGTTTTTACCAATAAGTGTTAATCATGTTCAGATATCCTAAATATTTTGTGGATGTCCATTCAGTGAGAACCGAATCTCGTATATTTTGTTAAAAGTTCTGGAAATTACTTAAACCTTCAATATAAATTATATTAAAATGGTGCCATCTAATAAAATGTATATTTTTATAGACTGCCAATGAGAATAGTATTTATAATTATTGCATAATGGATCCGCCATTTTCTTTTATTTTCTTCGCTATCATGCACAAGCGCATGCAAATTAACTAACCTGGAAATTATGATTTAACGATGGAATTGAATTGACCTGAGATAACATTGAGCCACTGTTTATACGCACTCCTATCGATGAAAAGCAATTTGAATTCAGGCTACTAACAGCGTGTTTAATGGATTAATGGACCGGAAAAATTAAATAAGTGTCAGGTTAGTCACTAATGAAAACGTGCCACCAAAGTGACCTATTTAGAAAGCAAATGGACATTATAAGCCTTTTCAAACTAGGGGTAATGGTACTTGATTTCCCTTGTTCTTTATTAATATTTTGTCTGATTTTCCGAGGCGTAATAACACGGAAGCACTCAGTCGGTAAATATGAACGCTCTTTCGCCTTATCTGGATGCGCCACCTTACACTAGTACGATTTTCCAGGAAACAAATATGAAAGACATGCCTAAGCCTACTAAATTTGGTTAACATTTTGATTCATTGCCAACACCCACGAGCTAAACTATAAGCCGACAGATTTCCACAAAACTCGTACAGTTTATTAGTGCCAGTGAACCATTTGTTTTGCTACTGATTGTCTCATTGAGACCGGCCAGATAAAAGAGATAAGTGTGAAATTTCAGTCTTGGGTGGTTGTCAGGCTTTGAACAAACACGTTCGCTGTGTGCGAACGATATATGTTACAAAGCCAAGTACATTCATAGCATAGGTTGAGGCTGCGATGGAAAATGTTTTGAGTAACTGTTATGTGGCCAAACGTGTCCGACTGGAATGATGTAAGGAATGCATTGATTATACGAAACTTTCCACAAGTCATTTCAACGCCAATCCGTCGGTCACTGGTGCCAAGATGATTGTCCACTTCTGTGTTTTCATTATAAATTTGCCTGGCTGTTTAGATTATACCGTTTTGTATACCTATACTGCACATATATTTTACCCTCTTTATTTTTTGCATAGGTTTATTGGTCAGGAGTTGCGTTGCAACAAAGGAAGAGGAAATATGTCGAAGCGTCATATGAATTAACACGTCAGATCCACGGCTTCTGCGGAAGAGGAGTCACATTTTAATTGCTATTTTGAAATTAACCTATTCCAAATGGCCAAGATTTGCTGTATTTGCAGTTCGATAATTAGGTGCACATTGGCTTACATTTTTTGATGGCACTCGTGCTCCAGATCTGTAGTTTAGTCAACTGTTAGCACGCAGTTAATCAATACTGAATTGCATTTACCAAGAGGCAGCTGTCAGCAGGCACACGACTATGAAAGGACTGGCACCAACATCAACGTGTAGAGAAAAATGGAGTGAGTGGCATCAATTTCACTGTTGTGCTGTTTAGCAAAACTTTCCGGTAGAAATGCAGAATAAATCTATTTTCTCTCATGCAGCGCAGCAACTCGAAACATATCATCTGAAAGCGCGCAGCGATCGAGATACTGCGCGAAAAATATCGAATATTTGGTTGGAATGTCTATTCCTCGTAATCGTTTTATGCTAAAAAAAAGATGCATTAAGTTACCCGTATGTGTCACAAAAATTTGCTGGACATATAGGTAGCGTGTATGAAACCTTCACGTAAATCCACTGAAATTAATTCTTTCGTTGATAATGAAACGTTTCCACATAACTAGCATTATGTCAGTTTAATAATTGATGCTGGTTTTATTGGGAAAATTTAGTGGTGATGGATGTTGTGTTGTTTTAAAGTGAGTTCGTAGCAAAGCAGCTTCTTATATATTAAAATTCCTCTAAAGGCAAGAGGTAGCCTTGTAGATGAAACCATCAAAAGGCAACTAGGATTCTGCTGGTACAGGTGCATGATTTGTTAAACATTCTTTATACCGGGTGCATTCATGCGCAGGACGTCAGATCCTAATAGAAGCATGTTATTTTACTCTAAACTTGTGCTGCCATTAAGCAAAGTACATAGGACGCTAGGTATATCTTAACTTGCAAAATTGAGCACAAACTTACTGTCACAAAACGTTTCAAGTGCTAAAGTTAAATAAACAAAACCAATTGTTGTCAAAACAAGTTATTCAAAGCATTTTAACACGTTTACTCTAGAAGCGCATAGTAACTATTACTTACCCATTTTCTTTATTGCAAGCAAGTCTGTAATGAACAGAAAAATGACAACATATACAACGGTTTGTTGGAATGTGGTTCCAAAATTAAATACTTGAAAACAGCAAATAATAGGAGTGTACTTTTGAATAACCGCGGAATACGAAGTTGTATTACTTACTGTTGTCCAAACCTATACAAATAAAAGGGTATACATTGATAAATTTTAATAAAAGGTTGACACCGATTTACCTTAGGCAACATCCAGATATACATCTGTCAATGATTGTTTTGGAACGTTATAATATTCAATACATAAACAAAACGTTAGTACTTGAAAGCAACGCGGTATATGGACACAACAGTATATATGAGAAGATCATTTAAACGATCATCAAAGCGGCATTTTTTCTTTTGTTGCAGGAAATAATGTTGCCTTTTATCTCTAATGATTTTGCACAGATTTAATCTTAAACATCTCAGTTTAGCCTGCGCTTGATCGGTCACATGGATGCGGGGGTAGGCAGCAACCATAAATTAGTAAACAAATATTGTTTTATTCGTGATGTTTGCCCACTCTGCTTTCTCTCGTATTTTCATCAGACACACTCACCAGCACTGCCAGCATATGCGAAGATAATTAAAAAGTACATTATTAATTAACAGCTAGTGGAGAAAAACTTACTTGCGTAATATGTTTCAAGAACTGCGGAAATGAAAACACGTAGTGACAAAGTTTTCATACCAATATAACAACTCAACTTTGGTTTTAGAATTAAATATGTCCACTTCTTTGTACGTTTACTTGCCAAATGATGGGAACAATTTACAATCAAGAATGTCATATTTGATTTGTACTAAGGAGTTAGGTCCGAGTTTAAAAGTCAGAGGATTTTATCAAGCTGTTGACGATATTTGTAGCTACAACTTTAGCAGTAGGGCAAAGAGTTACTACAAGCATCACAATTACAACACTGCTTGAGGCTAAGCAAATAAAATGTAGGAAGACTTTCTCATACGACTGCTAGGAATCAAGTTTCTTTTAAGTTCTATAGACATATCACAACTGATGTTAACATATATTATAATCAAGAAAGCAGTAATAATAAAAAAGGGGGAATTCAAAGGTTTGCACATTTTTACTACATTTAGGCCAAGCGAAATATTTTTCCCAGTCATGCCAATTGGGTGTTTGTTGCTTGCATAAAAGATTGTAATTTTCACACTTCATGTAATTTAGTCGTTTAATTACACAATTCTACTAACCTAGCATCTAAGTAACTTTACCACTGGAGCGATTGAGGCAATGATGATCAACATATAGAGGTGAAGATCGGCACATTTTACATGGTGAAAGTTCAAGTAATTAAGAAACCATTAGTCAACTTAGATAGTGGTCAGAATATAGATCCGGTGTACTTCGGAGGCATTACTGTATTTTGTCATCTACATCTGCTAATATGTATGTGAAATAAACGGTGTTTAGACTTACCTCCTTCAGACATGCTTAAACTAAAAGCAAATAATAATTTTGCCGCTTGTGCGAGATGTCCCATGGCCTTACCAAATAGAGCTTTTCACTAGTAAGTATTTAATGTTGACCAGCGAAATATACACATGCATTCCACCAACCAGCGGCACGATTGCTGAGGAGTCTCAAATCCCTATCTGACGTTTATAATGATGACGATGATGACCAATCAGCGAGTCGGATGGAACCTACGAATGGGATTTTTCCATATACCTCACTCATCCAATGAGATACAGCCATATTATATCAGACGTTTCATAAAGCATTCACAAGAGATTTTCCATGAGTGAAAAGG
Source organism: Dicrocoelium dendriticum (assembly GCA_944474145.2). Lineage (NCBI taxonomy): Eukaryota > Metazoa > Platyhelminthes > Trematoda > Plagiorchiida > Dicrocoeliidae > Dicrocoelium > Dicrocoelium dendriticum. The sequence goes on from OX104060.1 coordinate 3,655,053, forward strand.
TCACATTTGATTTGATGTCAATGGTACACGTTTGCATGTCTATGTCACCCGCCCTTCATGAAGTGCATTCAAATGATTAGTCCAAGAGAAAGTTGGTGTACCATTTTGTTGCTTACACATTGGCTCTGTATCCGATTGGACGAGCTTTCACCATATTTAAATGTACTGAGCAAATAACCTTTTCAAATGCATGAGCCTGCCAGAAGGATAAAATAAAATGACAACTTCATCCCACTAACGGCATTCCGCGATGCGTAGATATAATTAACAACGGACTGTGGTTTCACAAATAAAAACAAATAATAGCGGGCAGGGTGATGAAACTAAAGGGAGAAAAATAGATATGCCAGTCGCATAACCATTATATTAAGTTAAAAATCTCCAAGGTGCAGACATCAGAAAAACATTCAGCGAACCAACCCGTTTTCCATGGTTCCCATCTGGCTGGTACACCACAAGTAATACGAAAAATGAAATAAAGCATCAGAAGGGAGTAAAGTTAAAAGGATAAACCTAAAAATCCTAGGTCATCTAAATGACAAGCGCAAGTGCTTAGTTCACAAGCGGTCAAAGACATGTCAGTTGCACGTTTCTCAACAGGGGTTATTTAATAGGGGGCCAGGGAATAGAGAGAATCTGAAAAAGTTGTTTTTTTACACATAGGTCTTGGTTCTGGAGACGGATGGGGATCGCTTCGGCTGTTGATAATAGGCGACATCTTACCGCTTGTGTTTAGTATCTAGATACGCGGTAAATTGGCTGAAAATATTGATGCGAATCGACCTGGTGATTAAAATCAACTAGGTGTGCCAACACGGTGCTGGTCACTATCTTAGTTCCACCTGCTCATAGCCAAGTCTGGCAATGCTCATGGATTCTCTCAGACAGTCTCATGATTGTTCTTCCGATATAACTTGCTCGACATGAGCAAGTAAAGGATTATACACAGAAAGAAGTATTGACCGAGGAAGTCTGTCCTTCAATTGCAGCCTTACAATTAATGTGGAAGCAAATCTTAGCCGTAAGCTTGCCGCGTAGTACGGTTTATGGCGTCGGATAGCCTTCTAGACTATGCTTGTGCTATTCCACCTCGTTTGAACGACAACGACAGATAAACCAATTTATTTTTAACCGCATGGGTTTTAGCCCTCTATCGTCTGCACTCCATATTTCGCTGAACCAACTGTTCTGGATGGCCGTTTCTGTCCAAATGGCCAACTAAGAAATTCAGCTCACTTGACAGCGTATCCTTACTACATATCTTTCTTGCACTTTCGGTTCAACATCTATACAATTTCGGCTTTTGATTTAGTGGGACAAAGTTGGCCGATTGCGTGCATTTTCTATTCTACTTGCCGTAAATCTCGCATTTTAGGTCCCCGGGATTCGAAGTTGTTCCATCGTGGTAACGTCAATCGAGTTTTCTTCTTTCAGGTGCCGGAGAGGGTTAGTTATTGTATGGAGCAGCTATGGGCTCACAGCTAGCAACGCTGCTGGTAGACGTTTTCATGAGAAAATTAGAATAAATCTACCTGTGCTGAGTCATTAGTTTATTACCCCATTACGGTTGATATGTGAATTATATATTTTGTGTAACAAAGTCAATGTTGCACAGATTAAATTCTATCACTTTTTAACTCAGCGCCCGACAACGCCAAGTTTATTCTGGAATCTGCACCAAATGGTAGGATGTATTTCCTATGCTTCCAAAATAGCAGAAGGTCACATGGGTCGATCCAACGCAGGGTGCAGAGGAAAGGCAAGTAGACTAGAAAATACATGCAATCGGCCAACATTGTCCCACTAAATCAAAAGCCGAAATTGTATAGATGTTGAACCGAAAGTGCAAGAAAGATATGTAGTAAGGATACGCTGTCAAGTGAGCTGAATTTCTTAGTTGGCCATTTGGACAGAAACGGCCATCCAGAACAGTTGGTTCAGCGAAATATGGAGTGCAGACGATAGAGGGCTAAAACCCATGCGGTTAAAAATAAATTGGTTTATCTGTCGTTGTCGTTCAAACGAGGTGGAATAGCACAAGCATAGTCTAGAAGGCTATCCGACGCCATAAACCGTACTACGCGGCAAGCTTACGGCTAAGATTTGCTTCCACATTAATTGTAAGGCTGCAATTGAAGGACAGACTTCCTCGGTCAATACTTCTTTCTGTGTATAATCCTTTACTTGCTCATGTCGAGCAAGTTATATCGGAAGAACAATCATGAGACTGTCTGAGAGAATCCATGAGCATTGCCAGACTTGGCTATGAGCAGGTGGAACTAAGATAGTGACCAGCACCGTGTTGGCACACCTAGTTGATTTTAATCACCAGGTCGATTCGCACCAATATTTTCAGCCAATTTACCGCGTATCTAGATACTAAACACAAGCGGTAAGATGTCGCCTATTATCAACAGCCGAAGCGATCCCCATCCGTCTCCAGAACCAAGACCTATGTGTAAAAAAACAACTTTTCAGATTCTCTCTATTCCCTGGCCCCCTATTAAATAACCCCTGTTGAGAAACGTGCAACTGACATGTCTTTGACCGCTTGTGAACTAAGCACTTGCGCTTGTCATTTAGATGACCTAGGATTTTTAGGTTTATCCTTTTAACTTTACTCCCTTCTGATGCTTTATTTCATTTTTCGTATTACTTGTGGTGTACCAGCCTGATGAGGACCATAGAAATCGAGCTTTTTCCCTGACTCTTTTTCGAACGTTTGAATATTTTGCAAAATGATGCAGTTCATATTATGTGCGGCTAAACTTCTAAAAAAGTTTTTTGCATCGTGGTGTTTTGACTTATATTTCTCTAATATTTGAATGACATGCATCAACTAACTTTGTCTTTTTAAGGATATTTTGATGAAAGGGTGGTTTGTCTTTTTCTTGATCAGAGAATGGTATAGAGCATTTGCCATGGCATGTTGCTGGTTGTTAGCTGCTTGTTTTTTAGCATTTCTATCTATGAATCCATGGTTTTTTTTTATCTCTTTGAACTTTGTTAAGTTACAGTTTTCATTTCTAGCGCAAGCTCACTACCGGCTTCAAGCAGAAACAAGAAAGCAGATCGCCGACATGCGTAGCCTGTAGAGGCTCAAGCGGAGATATATAAGGGATAATTATAAGGATAACTGAAACAATGTGTTTATAAGTAGGTCTAGACAGCAATCCATGGTTATGGAAACATACAAAACGGAAAACCGCATGGGCATAAAATGCCGATGCCAAATATATGAGTGTCATAGCTGTAAAATCAACTCTCATAAACAGTCTCAGATAATACATCGTTTGGTTTCTAGTGTATAATCCGCGTGAGACAAGGGGAGAAATGCTGGTAGTTCATGGAATGAAGGTAGCATTTAATATCCCTTAACAAAACAATGTAAAGACAATATACCGCTTCCAAACTGCACGTCAGAAATGGACCGCAAACTAAACCACGTCTATTAGGTTGCTTTGAACAACTCCTATAGCCACATTCTTATCGCTGGTGACTTCCCTGTGCACATGGAAACGTCAGAAACTGATGTTGCACATTTAAAACCCGTCTGATAGAGCTAACTTTCAGCTACCCTCACAACAACCACATGACCTCTCACACCAGATTTCGACCTGACAACAGACCGTAGAGACTTTTTCTTGTACTCAACAGCGAAGAATTTATGGTGGACGGAAGAGTTACAATCACACCAGTGGATCGCAGTGACCATATTAATCGACTCTTTGACTATGTATGCTATTCAGAATCTCATGGAAAGAGGAGCCTGAAGTATATACTGTCACGCAGTGATACGTGTTTTCCACGATTGTTACAGATACCTCATAGACATGCTTGAACGAATATCCTCTAGGAGTCGCCTGGAAGACTATCAAAAAGAAGATTAGTACATAGGTAGCGTACACGTCGGGACAGAAGTCCTTCTATTGTGCAATCAAAAACAAGTATTTTCTGAGGAGCGGAACACGCAAACAATGTCCCTTTTGGATTTGGCATGCGGAACTCACATGGACTGCATGCATGGCAAAGTTAACATCTGTGTGAAATTGATACGCAAGAACTAGGTTACGCATTGGCAGGAGTTATTAAAGCGATTCTGCACAAATGGTATAACTTCTATGCAGCACGTTTACGCCCTTCGTGAATTGTAGCGCGGAATCCCAAATCTGATCACCGCTGATGGGTGCACACAATCAGCAACGGAGGCAGCCGATCCCTACTGCTTCATTACTCCCATACATTCTAGCAGTTAACGAGCCCATAGCTTTTCCTCTTTTCTATTACTCCGCCGTCAGGTTTAGCCAGCGTCACCTTCTCTTCAGTGATTTGGTTGTGGCTCCAGAACGTAATAAGAAGTAGAAAAGCACAGCTGCACCTGCAGGCATCTCAAAAAATATAGCCACTAAACTTCATAAAATAAAGTTTAGGAAAACAAAATATTTTTTTCTGCTGATACACCACACCAGATTGTTTATAGCTTTATACCAACATCACCACAAAATGCCATGCTCTGAGGTGGTAATGTTAATGAACGGCGCCAAACTGAAAGACTGCAACTCAAACATTTTGGACTGTAGGCACTATATGAAATCAATTTGTATAATCTTCATCTTAAGCTCTGATAGAACTGCCATGACTGATCGCGGAATCATATGTTCGATCTTCAGTGACTACTTTATGGCACTATTGCGAAAGAAGATCCTCGGCTTAGGCTGATACAAAGGCCATAATACACTCTAAACTGTTGGATTTACAATTAGTGACATCTGTCGACAACTCAGATTAGTTCGGTCATCATGCTCACTGGCCTTGATACCATCCCGCCAATTCTGGTCAAGCACGGAAGACCAGACATCCAGCAGTTTCTGCTTAATGTATTTACACTTTCCATGATAAATTGGCAGTATCCTATACATTGTAAACAATTAACACGGCGACACAAATGTGGATTTGCTCAAGATGCAAAAAGTACCGCCCAATCCACCACACATCTATTATCTCCAGAATCATGGAGAGGTTAGATAAAGAAGGCGTAATAGAATAGTTGAGTAATACGAGCCATCTCAATAAATCTCAGCGCGCTAATTGTTAGGTAGGTCATGCACTACCTGTCTGTTATCTTACCTTGATTATGTGCCTAAAGCAAGAGACGCCGGAAGTTTCGTCATTGTAATATTTCTTAACATGCAAAAGGCCTTTGACCGTGTCCCACACATCTTGTTGTTGCGGAAGCTTATGTCCTGTGGTAGCGAAAATTCGCTTCTAGATTGTTTATCTTGTTACCTCGTGGGTAGACAGCAAGTAGTCCAAATCGGTAACCATACATCTGAAGCCACCACAATCTCTAGTGGATTGATTCAAGAGAGCGTGCCAGGCACGCTTTCATTCTTAATCAAAGATCTCCTCGATGAAATCTCGTACGGGAAGCCATTAACTTTCGCTAATTAGCTTAAAATTGTGCATTTTTTCGCTCCTGGTCAACGTAGTCTTAATTTAGCCAGTACTCATTCTGAATTATTCTCATTAGAGCCCTGGAGCAACTCCTGGAAGTTGCACTTTGCTACTGACATCAGTAATCTATTGTACCACAGCTGTTGCCCTTCTCTGAACATCATTACCTTAACGATACCCATATTCCAGTGTGTGGCGTGGTCTGAGACTTGGTCTAAGATATTCTGCCTCAATTAATTTGTTAGAGCAGGCTTCTGCCAGAAAAGTGATTGTCTACACAATTCAAAATCTGAACTTGAGGCATTCCAGAATTCAAGCTTTAAAATGTGTTAGGCCGAAGCTTGCATACTGCATGTTAGAGCATAGTAATCTAAAAAACGTGAATATCAAAGCATTAAAAAACATTCAACGATCAATCACAAAGATGCCTTTAAACGTGCCTAAAACTATGCCATAACGTGAGCGTTAGGAGGCACTAAAACTGAAGCCGCTGTGGCTACGCAGAATCAAAACTAATCTGTGCTTTCTATAAAGCTGAATATTCGAATTAAGCTTCACTTCTCAGCCACCACTTGAGTTTCTGATTCGTGCGTGCTATGAACTAAGAAACAGCGAGTGCACATTGCGAATACAAAAGTCGCACACAAAGCTCCGCTCAAACGTTTCTCAGTAACATATGCGTTTATATAAAACAAACTTCCATCGGGTATTAAACTCTGCACTACCTAACCGCAATTCACCCCTAAGATTAATATTCACCTGACTGTTTCAGTCATCTGGTCAACACTAAGCCAACCGAAGAATTTAGAGGACTTCTATTCGTTGCAATATTATAATGTTACCTACATATAGTTAACCTCTTGAGCAAGCATATATAAACGACCTTACTCCTATCACTCCGTCTAACCAATTCTGTTTGCTCACTGGATGCCCTGTTTCGAAGATGCACTACGCCTTTCAAGCTGATGGTTCTGTACCAACGTCCTCACTCGCCAAGAATTTCCATCAAATTGTGATTGGCCTATCGACAACCGAATGCATTCATTATTACCTTTTATAATTCCTCATACTTGTTCTTCTTCTTTGTTTCATTGTTATTCATGACTGGGCTGATCTCTTGTGGTGACGGATTACAGCTTCCACAATAAAAAGTATACCCATGCAAATCTTATTAATACTGACTCACTGGCTTAAAAACCAAAAAGTGCCACGCTTCATTGATCCGCATGACGGAACGGTTTGGGGATTCATCGCTCGTAATGTATGCATAAAACAGCCCACAAAACATTTGATACCCAGTCTGATGGCCTATTTACTATTTAGTCACACTTGCACAGATCCACTTGGAGCATGGAAGTGCTGGTGAAACCCATCGTGGGAATACTCTGCATGGAAGCAAGTCCCCTGGGGACAGTTCCATGGCA